>VZTA01006953.1:42779-233217 GCA_013398855.1 Mohoua ochrocephala | reverse complement strand
AACCCCCCCACAACCAAAAAAACCCCCAAACCAAACCAAAACCCCCCCCCCCCCCCCCCCCCCAAAATTGCAATTACTGTATGACATGTTTACGATTTGATGCATAGCACCACTGCACGGTTAAGGTGTGAATTTTCTTAGGGAATGAAAGGCAGTTCTGATGCTGCCATTTTCATGTCAGTTGTGTGTGTATGTAAACATTTTTCAGCTTTTAAGTGGACTGAAAATTTATTTTTATTAGAATCTGCTCAGTTGCTGCGTTGCTGTCATTGTTTGCCAAGCGCAGCTGTTGTAGGCAAACAGGAGGAATCCATCCTGTGTGCTGCTCTGATCTCACTGTGAGAAGCACAGCGGCTTCTTGGCTGGTCCTGATGGAAAAGGGTGTGTCGGGGTGGGAAGGCAGAGCTCTGTGTGTGCATCACACACGGGGATTCGGGATGGTCAGAGGTGGGTACCAGACGCTGCAAGATTTGCCAGTGGCCACGTTGGCCATCAGCCAGCCCAAGGGCTTTGATGTCACCCACCACTTCACCCCCACTCCACCCCTGCCGTGTCTCTGTGTTAGGGATTCAAGAGGATAGTTTCATGTAGGCTCTTGGTTTTCTTTTTCTTTCTTACATATATTTAAAAATACTGTGGTTTTTAACTGGTCTTCTAAAGGTGTATTTAGCTGAAGTTTATACAAGTGCAGATTTCATGAAAATACAAGTTCTGTGTAAATCTTAGGCATTGATAATTTTGTGTTATTCCTAAGAGACACAAAAGCAAACATTGCCCTTTCCATATTTAAAGCATTATTCAGTGTTTGCAGATGAAGTTCAACAGAGAGAAATGGAAGTGGGTAAAACAGGTTGATGATTTTAAAATTGCACACATTAAAAGAAATGGTAAGTGCAGATAAATAGTTTAAGACATGAACAATTTTGTGGGCTTTTAAACAGATTTTATTAGCCTAAGGTTTTATTACCAACAGTACAATGTTGATATTGACAGCTTTTGCCTTCAATATTTTATCGTAAAACTTGTTTCTCTTATTCGAGGCAAGGATGAATCTTTGAGGTAATGTTGAAAACCACTATTTCTTCATATAAGCAAATATAATTTATTGTTAATACATAGTCACTGCTAATAAGTGGTGATAGCATGTAGAAGGCATTCCATCTTATTCCAGTCCAAAGAAACACACGATACCTGGATCTAATCCTTCAAGAACATGTGTTCTCATTTAATTATTTTATAGGGACACGAAGTTGGATGCCTTCTGCAGCATGTCCTTTGGGACTGCACAAGGGCATGTAATCCAGAACACACGGAGACAGAACTGGTATAATTTAATCTTCAAAAATGTTTTCCTTTCCTGTTGAAATAAATTGTAAACGCAGCCCAGGACAAGGATGTATTTATCGATAATAATCACAGATGTCATGCTCCTTAGAGAGGGCTGAGTCATCTGCGATGTTGAGTGATTGCAGTGGTTGAAGCACTTGTGTTCAAAGCACACTGGTCTGCTACCAGGGGAGATTTTCCATTAATTGTCTTGTTCCTCCTGTAGAGGTTTCTGTCACTGTTAACTAGTTGATTTCTAGACAGGAGACTAACTCTTTCTCAAGTTTCTAAGAACAGGTTGCATTTTCCCCTGTGATGTAATAAGTTCAGTATAAATAGTTTTCTTAAAGTTGTGGAAGAAATCCATTCTAGAAGTTCAGTATCAGAGCAGAAGTATAAAAGAAAAATTAAATCAACTTGTATGCAGTTGTTGCATACTAGACAAAGCCTCCCTCCAACAGAAATTTGAATGTATTTTCATATATGAGCAAATAAGTTGAATACAGTTATTTCCATAGAAGTTCTGTCATGTTTGCTGTCAGGTTTGGACACTCTCTTTGAAAGCCTCATAATGAAATTTTCTTGCCAGCAATTCAACAAGTTAAGTAAGGAAAAACAGCAACAATGCCCAGCAAGCCTCTTTTGTGATGTATTTCTGACATATATTAAATGGGAGTCCCTTCTGTGTCTCTAGTTTTAATTGATTCTTGGGTTATTACTGTGTTGATGAAACCAGTGATGTATAGATCTAGGCCGGGGGTTTTTTTTAGCTTGAAACTGTATCTTTCTCAGATGGTGCATTTGCAGAATCGTTATCCAGTGTTATCCTGTATGATTGGACTTAAAATTCTTGTCTGAAGTCGCCATATCTTAGTGGGGCCTGAGTGGCCAAGAGACAAGAAGTGTCCCTCTGTGCCCTTGCAGTGCTACCCACTGCTGCAGAGGGTAGCACGTGTTCTCTGGTGGCTGTCCCGTGCCTGCAGGGCTGGGCAGTGCTGGGGTCCCTCGGGACTGGCACTGTGCCCGTGTCCTTGCCAGCGCATAGAGAGGTGATGCCATTTATGCTGCACCCAAAGCAGGAGCTGGCAGGTCATCTCTAGTTTTTTTCTGTCCTGTGGGTGCTCTCAAAACCCCACCAAGTTTTGGGACAAAACAGGCAACCTCTTTGCGTTTGACTCCCTGCTTGGCTTTGTGTCTGGACAACTATGATTTACTGAACACATTATCCTGCTATGAAAATGAGTAGATAATCAGTGATGATATACTACGGGGGAAAAATAACCAAATAGCAAGCACAATCTTGACACTCACTTTGATTTAGTGTAAAAGTGCATGTAACTTTATAATGGTTTTATAGATAGTGATTTACCTTGCTACAGTATCATGGATAAGGGGTTTTTTTGTGCCTGAAGTGGCAAATATGAAATCCTACTGTGTTCATTATTATATCTCCAGGTTTCCTGAACGTATAATATATGTCTTAGAATATTTGCAACATCCCTGGGAAGTATTTTGCCACTATTTTTACTGTGTATAAAAAACTTATATACCAGGGGTTAGGCTATTACAGATTGTACAAAGGTTGCATCTTTCCCTTCCTACTGCATTTGATGTATTTCTTTTCTTTCCACAATGTCTTTAGTAATTCTTGACTGTTTCACACCTCACCTCTCTTACCATAGCTGCCCTTTCCTTCTGATGTAACCCCACACAGCTGCCTCCACCCCCTGCACTGATTTCCCTCCCAGGTGAGACACAGTTGTTCTGCTCTCGTGCTGCACGTGTAGAGGAAATGTTTGATATTTGATCAGACGGCAGCCAGGAAGGAGCTTTTTGTTTCTAGTACCCAAATAATTAATGTGAATATACTTCTTGGCCATCTGGCTTGCTCAGCTAGCATGCAAATTCTTTATAATAATGAGAAATGTGCCTTCTGAGCAGCTGGCCAGCCAGTGAGGAAATGTTTATTTTGAAGGTCTGCCGCCTAGTAGGGACCTGTGCTTCTTTGCCCTGAATCCCTCAGTGGCTTCTCTGGGACCTGCTGCCTGGGAGCTGCACATTTGCTCAGCATTGAGACTGTGGTTGTTAAACAAGGGGTGTGTTTTTATGTGCCGGCTCAGCTTTTGTATCTCCACCCTGATTCTGTCTGGGAACCCTTCTCTTACAGCAAGCTTTGCATTCAGGAGAAAACCTCAATGGAAATTAAATAAATTCAATTATTTGAAAATACGCAGTACTTTCAGTGGTTTTAGGATGTATAGCCAGATCGATTGTTACAATAAGAGACAGAAGAAAGCATTTAGAATGCATTTATCTACAATTTGCTTATAAAGGCTTTGCAGCATTCTGTAAAAAAAAAAACCCAAACCTTCTGATTTGCTATAAGTTTTACTGGCTTTATTCATCTGGTGCACAGGGTGTTTTAAAGTTTTGAGGTTTTTTCCTACCTAGATAATCGATGGGGGAAAGAGAGGGTCGTTATCCAAGAGCTGAACTTCTGGGCAGAGTACTTCTAGTATTGGTTGTCTTTGATTACATACAGGCCAACCAAGGCAGGAGGAGGGAGAGATTGGGGTCGAACAACTGGCACAGTGAGGTGGTACTTACTGAGGAAGATAAGGTGTGAGGACACTGCTTAGGCAAAGTGTCTATAGAAAGACCAATGGGGACAAAGGAATTTCATATTTGGAATCACCTCATATTAAGGGTAACGTGAAGGTGACTGCTTTCCGTACCAATCCATCAAAATCTGAAAGATCTTTATTAAAATAGAGACCTCAGGTTCAGCAGTCAGAGGGATCTCATCCAGGAATAGAGCCCCTTACTGGCTAGGACTTAGCAATTTTCATGCTGTAATTTTTTTTTACTTCTATCCCAATGAAAATACAGTTTCTTTTCTGTTACAGTACTTCTGCTTTGGGACTTGGACTCCAGCTTTTGTGTAGAACAGTGGTGGTGCTGTGTTCTGTTGAGCTACTGTTGATCTCCTGGTCTGTCTTAGAGGATGTAAGAGAGTAGCTTGCTTGACCTCTCCCTGCAGGCAATCCTGTTAGGTACAGTAGTCTTGATTGACACAGCCTGTGTTTCTTCCATAGCCTACACAACAGATTTCCAGCCATTTCCATGACATAGCAGACTACTGTGTTAGGTAATTTTGAGTTCTGTATTGTATGCCACTTTTATTAAGAAAAAGATATTAATTAACTTACATTTGGATTCAGACTGTATTTCTTGGAAGCTTATTTTTCTGTTTGCAGGGTAACTGATGTATTTTTAAGGAGTTACTACATTCTCCCTTGAAAAAGATTATACAGGTCTTTTTATAAACAGAGCTCTTGACTTACTCTCAAGTTATTCACTTCATTAATAATATGACCCTCAGTTTTGGTGGGAAAATGTACTTCAAAATTGGAGTGGTGCCTTGCATAACTTTTAAAGAATTTATAAGGAAGTAAAACTAATGAGAATTATTATGATAATTTTCCTTTACAGTCTTAAGGACTTTAATCTTATTATGAGTCTTTCAAATGATGCATCAATTATCAATTCTTTTTGTTGGACAAAGACTGTCATAGACAAGAAGAGATTCAAGATGTTTTAGAGATAATATTTGATAATATTTTGTAGAATTTTCTGTGGCCTAATAAAGATTATTTTAGAATTAAATTAAATAAATTGAATGAAAGAAGAGTTCTTTGGTCTGGAGCACCTAATAGCCATGATCACCTATTTTATCTTTCTTTCCTTCATTCTCTTTCCATCTGGTCACTGGAGGCATGTTTTGTTTTTTTTATCTTGCTATATCTTTGTCCTTTCACTAAATTCAATCAGAGTTCTCTCCTTCTTTGTGGTGAAGTTACTACTTCATGAATGATGGAAAAGAATAAAATTGCAACTTTCAGAAAATAATAAATAAGGATGATCTTCAAGTTTTTTCATTAAAAATCTGTTCTGGGTCAGTCAGATTGAGGACAATGTCCTCCCATTTTTGGACGAATGACAATTGTAAGTAATTTAAAAGATGTAAATGTGTTTACTAGCAAATCAGCTGGCCACAAAATCCCTTTTCATGGTTTTTGCATCATGGTGGTGTGTGTTCGCTGGTATCTTTTAGATGGAGATGTGTGTTTAATTGAAGAAGTCTCTAGTAACTGTTTTTTTAAAAGTGGTGTTTTAGTGCCATTCCTCTAGTTTCTTTTGCAGTGTGAATTTTCTGGCTCTTTCCTAAAAGCTGTAACATTATGTTTATAATGGGTATGTATTCACTTCTAGTTTTAGAAAGTTGTACATGAATTTGCAGATACTCATTTCTTTTTTTCTTAAACTCATAGAGCTGTGGTTTTGGCTAAGCTAAAAAGAATGATGTACACTTCTGGAGATCTGAGAGATGCAAGGAAGTGAGGGGGAAGGAATGCAGGCACAGACTAATAGGATATTCCCCTCTCCTGATGAATACTTGATTAAATTATTTATTCCTACTCTATGACTGGGGAGGAAGAAACACAGAAGGTTTTGAAGCTGAATGTCATTCCGCTGTGCTGACAAAGTACAGTGGCTCTGGTGGTCTGGACTGAAACAGCTGCTTTCTTTTTGCCTGAAATAGAAAATGGCAGTGTATTATGTAAAAGAAAGAAAATCACTTTTTTAAAATCAACTGCTGCACTTTATATCCTGGTCTTTTAATGACTGTTTTCTGTGAACGCATTGCAATTCTCTTTTGTATTGCACAACCACAATGTAATTATTCGCTGCTTTCAGCAGCCAGACAGCAGTTCAGGCAAAGACTCCCTTGTTCTAGGGAACTGTGCACTACTGCACATGTATTAAGAAAAATTGTGTGCCTATAGCAAGGAACAAGATTAGAGTTGGCTTTGGTTGCGTTTTATTGTTTTTTGGGGCAGGTGGTGGGAGGAGGGAGGATTTCTTCACTCTGTGTCCCCTATATGCTCATGACTACTTCTAGTTACTGTTGCTGTAGGTATCTTTTCAAACATCTGCCTGTAGTTTGCCTATACTCATCTGGTGCTTTGTTGTGCAAAGCAAATGATCACCAAGTGTCATTTCTGAAAGTGTTCCTAATGGCTCTGTGTTTTATGATGAACAAACACTGATAACGATCAGGCCATCTCTGGATGTTTCCGGTGCTGATCTTGCAGTAGTAGTGAAAGGGGGTCTCTTATCAAGTGCTTTCATGTGTGGGAGGTGGGGCCCTTACTGATCAAAAGGGTATTGAGCTGTCTGTCCTAAGACAGGGACAGGACTGTCATCAGGGGCACGCAGGGACATCTTTCACCCCATCAGCTTGCTCAAAGCCCAGTCCAGCCTGATGTGTTGAACCACACCAGGGGTCCAGGTGGGCTTGTTCAGAAGGACTGTGAATATCTGGGTTCAAGGCAGGTGATTCCAAGCCAGTAGATGGTTCTGTGACTTCGGAATACGTGTTATTGGCAGACACATTTCTATGTAGTTTTTTCTCTTCTACCAAGTGGCACACCCTGATAAGGCAGTGTCAACTTGGCAGATTTTTTTTTCTATAGTCATACTGCTGATAAAATGATTGCAAACATTTTGAATACTTCAAAATTTACAAAAATTAGGTCAATAAAACTATCAATTTTGTCTCCTTATTCTTAATCTTTGAATTTTTAAGCGTGCTTGGGGAAAAAGATGAGGTGAAAAAGAAATTTTTTTTTCAAGTCTTTATATGTTGTCAATGACCAGAAGAGGGGATTGCACCAGAACACTACATTTATCTTTGTCTAAAGATTATAATGAAAAAGCTCTTAGAAGTCTATCTTTTTCTTTCTGATCTTCAAGAATCTTTTATACTGAATTGCCAAACATTGCTTCTGATTGTACAAGCAGTAACATCCTTTAAAATGGATTTTCAGTCAGGTAAATTGGTTTTAGAATGTATTTCCCTGGCTAACTTCTAGTACTATTAGCGGTAATACTTCATTAATAATTGTCAATATTTCAGTATTTTTCAATAATCCAATATGATACAGTATTTTACTGCTGCCTCTTACTCATTTTTCAGCTGGCAATTGGTATCAGCCAGTGCAGTCTTGATTTTGAACTCTAAATTTAAATGCAGAGGGTAACACATGTTCAGTGGGAAAAAATCAATTATGAAATTAAATTAATATTTTGGATTTGTCTTTCCTTTTTTATTCATCAGGTTTTGTTTTCTTTTAGAGGATACTGCCATATCTGTTTATTTGTTCATCATTTCCTCTCCAGGTGCAAGGGTAGCAATAACTTGGCGGTTTTGTTTTATAATAGCTTAATCTAATCCAGTTCATTTTTCTTGTCCATAATTTTTGTTTACACACTCTAGAACAGGAGTAATTTTCAAAAGCGAGTAAATAAGGAAAGTAAATGAGAACACGAGATGTGTTTCCAGCTGTCCTTTAGTCTTCAGTGGTGAGGGTTTTGTATGAGAAAGTCTCCCGTTATATTCTTGCCAACTGGATGTGATGTCAGATAAATTTCAATGCAGACCTGTCTCACAATATAAAGCCAAGAATAAAAAGGAATGAAGGAGGACAAATACTTCAGAAAATTTAAAGACTTTTGGATTCAAGTCCCAGAGAAAACTACTGCCAAATCTGCCTTGAAGTTCCTTTGTTCTGGCTTATGATCACATGAATGTCTGAAAATGACTGATAAAGACTTAGGGAATTACCATCGTTTATAGGAAAGACTCAATGCTCATAAGAAAAAATTTCCCTTTAAAAATAATTACATCGCTGAACACATCTGAGCAAAACAGCGTAGTAAATGCAGGGCTTATTTGATTGTGAAAGAGGCCTGTGATTATCAAACTAGTTTCACCTTGACACTTTCTAACACTTCAAGTAACCTGTTTTCCAAGTTTCTTTCACAATCTCTTTTCCCTTTATCTTTCACTTGTGATAGAAAGCAATGTTGTATTAAACCAGTTCTGATTGTTAGAATGTGGAGAAAAACCAGAGGAAATGCTGTCTAGCTCTTTCCTTCAGCCACTGGCATGGTCATGGATTTAGTTTGGTTGACATTTGGCTTAAAAATGATGATGATGATGGTGGGGTGCCTGGTTTGTTTGGGATTTTTTTGTCATGAACTTGGCATGAGGAAAAAGGCCATCAATGCTTCCCCTGTTATGTCCACTCTAAGTGCTGTGCTGTTTGTAATCTTACCATGTTCTGCAAGTTCCTACATTGCTGTTAAGATGTATATACTTTGTGTATATTTTTTCTGCTTCAGCTAGAGGGGATTCTTTGAATCTCCAAAACATTTTGATTTGTCTGTACCCTCCTGGCACCTTTGATTGATGGGTATTCCTGTGGCTATTCCATAGCTACTGTATCAAAGAGAAGACATGATCTTACATTAGTTTTCATATTTATAAAAAATAGTGGGTTTTTAAACTCACAGAAATGCACATGAATGTAAGTAAATTTTTAATATTAATGTGCCGTATAAATTGAAGTGGTTGGGATGGAATATACAGATGACAACTAACAAGATACAAACTGGTAACATACTACGGAACACAAGTCACAGGAGATAAGGACCAAAGGAGACATACAGGAGAAGCTTCATTCTTGTGACAAAACCTTGACAATGTACTTCCATCTAAAAGTTCTGTCCACAGGAATGAGACATTTTGGAGTGACACTAATGCCACTGTTTAAACTGCACCCAATCACAGAATCACAGAATGGGTCAGGTTGGAAGGCACCACAGTGGGTCATCTGGTCCAACCTCCCTGCTCAAGCAGGGTCATCCCAGAGCACATGGCAATCCGTGCTAAAAAAGCTTTACTTTCTAAATAATTGAATTGGCACTAAAACAAAAAACCAACCAACCAACCAAAAAATAAACAAATGCCATTTTAAGTAACATCGTGGTGTCAAGTGTTCTAGCATATTCTCCCTTTCCTTCTCATGCTCTCGTGCTCATTGTGAAGCAGATAGTGAACTTTGTAAATGAGGCTGACAGCCTGAAAGTCTCTTGTACCAACACAGCATTGTGTTTCAGGCTGTTGAAGTGAAAGGAATAATTAGTATTGAACTCTCATTTCAGTTTTACAGGCTTATTCTGCTTCTGTGGCTTTTTTAATGGATGTCATTAGTAAACAATTTTTTCTGATGCATACAAAAATTCAGTATTATACTGGAAGGAGCAAAATCCTTTTTGAACCTAACAGGTGAACCTTTTCAAGAACGTCCTGCCGTACATCTCTGTGTTGATGTATGCTGATGCCATTTTCCACTTCTGGTGTGTTTGCAGGAAGACCTAGAATGGATGTGGGAATTTTGCCCCCACATCGCTATAAACTGAGCCAGGTTTTACCAATCACCCCAGCCTGTGTCCATTTGCAGAAGAGTATCTGAGTCTTTCTAGGAAATTAGACCAGCACAGAAAGGAGAGTCAGATTACACTAATGAGGCCATTAAATGAGATATAGGGAGCCTGTCTGGCCAGAATGAGGAACGGGAAGAGGTCTGGCTGCACTCCTCGCTTTATGTCTTTTACATTCTACAGCCAGTTTTCACATTCTGTGTATTTACTTTGGTGGGAGAGTTGCTTTCTTCTCCCCCCGCCCCCTTCTTTTCTCCTGTGTTCTCTTATTTGCCAAAAGGGAAAAAAATTCCTTTTCCAAAATTCGAGGGAGAAGACCTGACGTAAGTGGTGTTTGCAGGCTATAAAGCTCATGACAAAACACTAACAAAGCGCATTGGCTTTCTTTTAAAGTCTTCCAAATTATATGTCTGTTCAGCCATGCTGTCTGACCATTTTACAGAGGTCTTCATTTTCTTTGTGGCAAATCGAAGTGCAATGAAATGGCTAAATTTTAAAATAATTGTTAGAAACATCTAATAAAATTCCATCATGTTTATTGGGTCATAATACCAATGTCATCCGTAGCAAATAAGCTTAAAGATTGCTTCAGAATTTTAGCATTTTTCAGTCAATGGAGAAAATTATTTTCTATTATAGCTGGATATGTTATTTTCTGCTATGCTCTAAATGACGATGTTTTGAGCTTTCTGGTAGATCGAAAACAGTGTACATTTTAAAGATTCAAGAAAATTTTTTACTGTTTCAAATCTAGTGAAACATAGGTTGGTGTTCTGTAGTATGTTACTAATTTGTATCTTGTTTATTATTATTATTCAAGAGGACTTTTCTAATATAAAAAAATATTCTGGTTTTTAAACTTTGATTTGGGGAAGCTTAAAAAGCTCATTCAATTTAAGTTCCTAATTCACTTTTGTTGTTCGGGGGGAAACTTTCAGCAGCATTTTTTTGGGAGCTGTACTGGTTTTACATCATTTATCACTGCTGCTTTGCAGTGGTGACTTGTGTTAGTGGTGGCCCGGTACTGAAGCAGAACACAAAAACGAGAATGAAATTTTGATAACAGGCAAGCAATAACCTACAGCAATTATTCCAGAGCTCCACCTACAATTTGAGCCAGGAAGTGGGAGCCTGCAGCTGGTGCTGAAGGCTGATAGACAGCTGGTGGAAGAAGCCTGGGCTTGCATAAGGAGCAGGTTGGAATGTGGTGGGGTGGAGGATTAACTGAGGAACCTTGGCAGACCCTGGGGAGACCCAGTGCAGGAATATGGGGTAGCAACCTCAAACACATCCCTTGAACATACTTGTACTTAGTGTAGATTATGTAAGGTAACCTTAAGCCTCCTTTTGAGCTGGATTTTGAACTATCTGCCTTGAAAAGGTGCCTACCAAGCTCTATTTTCCTCTGATATCCGCAATATTATTTTACTTAAGTTATGAATTCAACACCAAAACTTTTATCAGAACTTTGTTTTCTTTTTTTCCTCTAGCTGCAGTTGATATAAACTATACATTTCTACTTCAGACACGACGTACACATTCCTTGTGTGGAAAAACCAAACAGGATGTTTTCTTCTAACTTCCATGAAATTGGTCATAAATCAGAATAATACTGCATTAATGAAAGTTATTTCTGTAAACACAGTTTTGGTACAGTCATTGGGATCTCAATACATTAACTTTAATCTGGTAGAGGTGAGGCATTCAAGATAATTTTAATTTTAAATCAATTTTACAGTGAAGTTATCTGAATGATAACAAAACTGAACCATTTCACAGTCCAGTCTAAAAAATTTATAGCAAGGAGTTCACCTGCAAAAGTTGGAATAAATCACTTAGAGGTGGTATCATGTACAAACTTTTGAGTGATTTCCTTGGAGCATTCTGACAAATGTGGCTCAACAGATGACACTTGTAAGACCCAAAGTATTGAAAAATCCCTTGTAGGTGGATGTGTGCAGTTTCTTTTCTGTGCACAATGTTTACGTACTTTGTGATATAATTGCGTTTAATTTATTTAGTGCTGTATTAATAATTCATTAATACAAACTTATGAGGTCTGAGCAAATTGTGCCACAGTTCTGATTTGCAGCTGAGGCAGTCTCTCTGGGGAGTAAATGAACTTTCAGGGGATATATTTTAATGGTTCAGCAATGGTTTCCCTGGGAAAATTCTAGCACCTAGCTATAAAAAATGACAGAAGCTCTCAATTTCTTTCCCTGTTCCCAGAACTACAATTTTGGGAATATGTCCATTACATCCTAAGGAGTTCAAATAGCTAAAACAAGTTTAAGTGGTGTATTCTGTTTTGTGACTAACAATTATTGGGTAATAAGAACTCTGTGTGAAGAAAATAAACTTATCCTTTGTGGTGGTTGCCCTTCCTTCATGCTCTCTTTCAGCTAATGTAGGAAAATAAACACTGCACAAGTACCATGATTATTTGAAAATATGTGTAGAGAGTATTTTTTCATAGCTTAATCTCTAAGCAGCTACAGTATGTTGTTGTGTAGTGTCCATTGAGATATTTCTTTTTTCTGTTTATCTTTTAAGCATCAAAACAAGGAGTTGGATACCCGCTCATTTCAATCCACAGATAGAAGTAATATATAGAAGTTTTGATGGTTGTCTTTGCTATGAGTTTATACAGAAGGATTATCCAAACTTACAAAGATGAAGGTCATAATGTAATTAACTTGATACTATCATCTTTGGTGTCATAAAAAAAGGGGTTTGGAGCAAAGGTCACCAAGCACACATTATCAAGGCTTTGTGATGGAAACTATGTAAAGTCTTATTTTGCCATAAATTTGTTAAATGACACATAAATAACAGCAGAAAATTGAAGAAGGAATCTGGAGAAATGAGGAGGAAAAAACCTAATTTCAATTATCAAATTGCATTTGATAATGAAACCTTGCAAGACTGAACACCAAGATTTACAAAAACAAATTTGTCCCACAATGTAACATAAACACAAAAAATGTAAAAATACGTTTCAGTGACTGGTATCATTTATGTGACTCACAGAAAAGATTCACTGAACTCATGTCACCAGATGAAAATTCTGAGAGAAGGATTTTTGCTGTAAATACATTTTTACTGTAAATACATGAAAGTAAGAAGCACTGATGGGCTATTGAAGTGAATAACAGCCTTAGTGTTGGAGCAAACCTGATATAAACTTGTCTTTAGATTTTAAGAGGAGTAACAGGCTGAGGAGGCTTTAAATTAGGCTTATTGTGCAGAGAGTTGGCTACATGACTGATTTGGACCTAACTAGATGCAGGGTCTTGACGTTTTGAGCAATTTTTCTCTGGTCTGGAAAGATGTCCAAGTAGTCATGTGAATAACAGACATATCATACTTGCTAGAATAAAAAATATGTGTATATCAGATTTCTGGCAATGTATCATGTTTTTCACAGTTCTTCCATGCTTTGCCAATAGTAAAAAACTCTTATAGTTTTGTACTTGCTATGTCTTGGCTTTATTCCAAGTTGGCTGCTTGATACATGGGTGTTGGACTGCTTGCTTGTGAGGACTGAATTTCCTAGATCTGCAGCCGATGAGTGCATTTTCTGACATAAAGGAAAGGCAAACTGCTCTGCCTCTAAGTGGTTGCAGATTCTAAAAATGGGCTTATATTAGAGAAATCTTTTTTAAGATCAGTTGTAGCATCCTCCAGCTTTTAAACATTTTTCATTCCTGCAATATTAGTATTTGTTTATATCTTCTGTGTATTCCTGTAAATTCATAAGTTGAAATCAGAGGCTATTGAATTGAAAGACCTAGTTTAGAATAAATACCTTTGGAATTGATACAGGTCATGTAAGGCAAGTTTCATATAAGGAGTGGAATCCCTTAAACTGAACAGAAATTCATTCTGTCTTCCATAAACATTTATTTTGGTTTTTAAAATTATTTTCATGAGCAAGCTATAGAGAATGAAATGACTTATAGACAAGAGAATGACATGGTAACATATTTTCTTTAAAAATGAGCTGTCCCACTTAGTGCTATTGCAGTGGCACAGTCTTTTGTTGAGAAGTATCGGGGTGAAATGTAGCATAGGTCTGATCTGTTCAGTCTCAGAGCAATAAATAATTCAGAAACCTTTTTAGTTCTTATTGATGTTTAGGATCAGATGCTTTCTAGATTCAACCACTGTCCTAAGAATTTTCTGGATTTGTGTTATAGCCCCATGCTTGTTTTGCAAACAATCTCAGAAGTGTGATATTGAGGTAGCAGTAATAAACCTAGCTTATTTTCTGTAGAAACTGAAGGCTGCATCACTGCATAATGACAGTATAGTAGTTAATAGAGTAAGTCTTAATTTATATAGTAGAATTCAATATCCTTGGTAAAAAACATCGTATTCTTTTGTATCCAGAAATGCACAAAAAAGAGTGTAGCAAAGAAATATATCTGTAAATTTGCTAATGACTCATCAGATTTGATCACGTACCTAAATGAAATTCACTGAACATCTTTACCTGACTCTCATGATAGTAGCTTCTTATTTTTAATGAAGTTTCATATATGTGAGACTTACATGTTTTTTGAGACTTAGTAATTTCAGTAGTATGGCTTTTTTAGTACACTGAAAGCTTTATTCAAGTTACTCAAATAACACTATGAAATGTACCATAGTACAGAGAACATTGGAAATAATACTGCAAAAATTCATCATTATATTGTAGAATATATAGTAGGAAGAGCAGATGTGTTATTTCTACCTCCGAAAAATGTTAAGATAAAAATGCTATGTTTGGGAAACACATTTTGTCAGTACTGAGGGTTTGTTGCTGACTGGTTTGGGTCTAAGCTTGAGCATTATTTTTGCAAATATTAAAATGAATATAGAAACAAATACACATATATATATAGGGAAACAATAAAAACTACATATTATGCTTTTCTTTATAGCCCGGTGGACTCAAGCTTAAAACCTCAAACTTAATCTAAATGACCCTGATGCTCTTCTTTGTATACATATTAAAAATATTTTCTAAAAGATCATTTAAAAATTATTCTTGCTCACTCAACCATACTCCATAAGAATATGTTTATGTTAACATCAGTAGTATCAGGTTATTAACTGGCTCATTCCTGCCCCAGGAGTTTCCTCCTAGTGCTGTAGTACTACAGAATCTGTGATATATCGAAGTTTTCTGTAATCTTTTATTTGTAATTTGAATTTCCTGTCCTGCTTGATGGACAGAGTCTCCATTCAGGCTTACATGCACAACATAGCCATGAAAGATTAGAAGCCTATTTCTTAATAGTAAGCTGAGAAAATGGGGATTTATGTATTGGGTTTTGTTTTTTACTGATGGTGGCTTTTTTAATGTTGGGCTTTCAGAAGGACCTTTGTGGGATTTTTTGGGGGGAAGGGTAACAGTTTCTTCAGGATTCGCATTATATGTTGTTTTCTGATTTGATTGTTGCTACCTCTTAGTTCGTAATACAAATACCATCAAAATTGCAGAAAAGAGACACATTTAAGTCATTAAAGCAATCCATCCTGCTTTATCTATTTTTTTCTGTTCAATTTCTTTCTTGGGTAAACTGATTTCCATGAGATAACAGTATAAGCAGCACCACTTTCTTCCACAGTTACATAACATTTATATATTTGCAGTACTTTAAAGAAGTCATGACAAGGAAACAGTCACTGAACTGTAACTCGAGAAGTGTTTAATAGGTGTGGGTTTCTTTCCAAGCATGGGCGGTGATGAGGCTGCTGGCATAAAACATTCACAGAAGAGATTTGTCATGTATTGGAAAATAACTTTTTTCTGTGTTGTGTTAACACTGAGCATTGTGCTGCAGTCATTGGCGGTGGTGTCTCTAGAGAGAAATGCTGGAGTTCATCTCAGCCCTAGGGGTACCATTTAAGCCTCGCTGAATAAACGAGCGGAATATGAACATGCAAGCGGAAAGATTGGTTTTCGTTCTGATAACAACTGCAATAACTCAGAAAAACTGCCATAAGGCCGTAGTGGTATTTGGTAAAAGGAGCAGTCATGAACTTTTAGTTTTACGCATTATGGACCTCTAAAGAGTAAATTTAGCCTAAATGCATAGACAGACATAACAGTTAGTGACATTTTCAAGTACATGCTTGATAACAAGTAGTTTCTGTGGGCATTGCATTTGTCACCTTCCAAGTCTATATGCCTAACCTTGGCTAGAAAACGGTTTTTAAAGTTTTGTACGGTCCTTATTCGAGTAATGAGAACATCCTCTAAAAGACTAGCTGAATGTTATGATATGTATTTGCATTCTCCTCGAGTATCTCCCTTTTTTCTTTTTGTTTGGTTTTGGTTGGTTGGTTTTTGTTGTTGTCATGCTTGTTGATAATCATTGAAACACAAAGTTGCCTAAGTATTTCTTAGACTGCCAAGTGTGCTCCTACTTGTTCATAGGCGTGGTGGACTGGTCAGTGGTGTGTAGATGTGTTGAAAAGCTTGTATTTTCTTTAGCCTGTAAAGAGCAACATTACTGTGACAGGGCAGCACCATGTGTACAGCTCCTGTTTTGTTTGGTTATAAGATAGAAGTTGGTCTAACAGCTGTAGATCTTGCTCTCTTGTCTCATCAGACTGTAAAAGACTTTGTGCAACCATCTGACCATTGTAGATAATAACTGAGTGTGTGTAGACTACTTATAGTGGCAGTAACTGTTGTTTGCATCATTCGTGAAATACAAATTTTATTACAAGTGCTGTCCTCAGAATCTGTTACAATACATGTAGTACTGGTAATATACAGTATAGGACTGACTTTTTTTGAGGAAAACCTACTATTCTGCTAACACCTTGGTGTAGGAAAACGCCCCTACTAGTAAGAACTCTTCTTGACTTTTAAAAAAAAAAAATTATATAGACTCAGCTGCTTGCACTAAGGAAAGTCTTGTGAATTTTCAGCTTACAAATAAAGAAACAGATAACACCTCCCCCTCCATGTTTTAAAAAAACCAACCCCAAAGTTGTAAGCGAAATAAATGACCTAAAGATATCAAGTAATACTTAGGTAAAAATTAAGCTTATGGAAAGAGATCCTGGTGTTCTTCCTTGAAAGACAGATCCCTCTCCCTTTTTTGCTGGTGAAGGTTTCCTGGGTATTTAGAGCCATGGGTGTCATTCAGCTTCTGAAGGAAAAGTACCTTTTGAGACACAGCTGGTTCTCAGTCCGAGTATGACTGGGCACATCTTCAGGTTCACTGGTGCTAAGGATTTGAGAAGGATTTGCCCCAAAAGGCTAAACAACAAGCAAATCTTGCATTTGAAAATGGTGAATTAAGATGGAACAGATGAGATTATGCCTTTTTAAATAAATAAGGAAAGATGTGGCATTCTCAGGCTTTCTTTTCCAGAGGAAAAAACCTGTGTTTTCTTAAAGTACTTAGCAGCTGACATGAAAAATGTGGTATTTGCCAAAGACTTGGAACCTGTTGTGGCTCAGCTGAAAAAGCAGGGATTTGAAGTCCGTCCATAACCTCAACTACTTCTGAGGAAGAGATGGCTTGCATGATGGGTTGTGTATCCATGGCAATCTAGTTTCTGCTGTAAAATTGTTAAAAATAGAAAATATCTTCAACTAACATGAAGTTGACCTAAAAGTTGACATAGAAGAGGCAGATATCTGGATTCACTGTGTCATGGGTTATTTGGCTTTGGAGCTGTTACACTTCATGAAAAAGTCTGCCCATCAGTATTTTACCTTCCCAGTGCATCCTCACCACACACTCTGGGGTCAGGAGAACTGGCTCACTCTGTGCCTTTTGTGGTGGCAGCAGCCTATAGCATTTGCCATCTTCTAAATCTGCTTTGAGTTTTTTCCTCTTGACAGTGAGGCCCTGTGGTCACTCTGAGCAGTGGTTGTGGTGTTTCGGGGCTGGGGGGCTGCCACACGGGCTCCATGAGGAGAGCCCAGGGCTGCCCCGTGCGCAGCTCAGCCAGGATGGCAACGCCTCACGGAAAACACATCCAGGAAAGAGCAAAACGCCACAGGCCAGTGTGAGGAAAGAAGTGTGAGAAACAGCTCTGACTCCAAGGTCACGGGAACAGGAGTGGGAGGAGGGCTGCAGGTGCTGGAGCAGAAAATCCCTGGAAGCCTGTGGGACAGGCCATGTTGAAGCGGGTATTTCCCTGCAGTCCATAGAGGACAGTGCCAGAGCAGATACCCAACCTGCAGCCTCTGGGGAACTCCACATTGGAGAAAGTGAATATTCCTTGAGGGAGAGGCACGTGCAGAGCCCACACTGGAGCAATCTTATCCTGAAGCTTTACGGTCTGCGTGAGGGACACATGCTCGAGCAAGGGAAAAACAGGAGGACAGAGTGGCAAAGAAGAACTGCAATGGTCTGACTCCAATCCCTATTCCTGCCCTTCCCCAAGCCTCTTGGGGAGAGAGGAGGTGTAGAAGTTGAAAGTGAAACAGTGAAGTTGAGCTTGGAACAAAGAGGCAAAGGGAAAATTCTTTTAGGATTTTTGTTTTTTACCATCCAATTCTGTTTTAATTGGCAATAAACTATTTTTCCCCAAGTGAGTCTCCTTTGCCCATGACAGTAATTTGTAAATGATCTGCTTGTCTTTATTTTAGTACCTGGGCTTTTTCACTTCATTCTCCCTTGCACAGTTCCTTTTGTGGAGCGTGACTGGGAGAGCAGCCAGCCAAGGCCAACTCACCACAATGTTGTGTTGACAAAGGCTATAACATTTAATGACTGTCAGAAAGTGGGACTGGATTCCTTCTCGTGTCTGTTCAAAAAACCTGTTTTTTTCTGAAGATACTGCACCTCTAGGTGTTAACTGTACACTCACTGTAGAAAATATAATCTAGAAAGAAATGATCAATTAGTGATTGTTGTAATTTAATGAATTTATTATTTTTAAGTATTTTGAAAATATCCTTGGTCTCAAAGACAGTACTGTAATTTTGAGTATGCTGTGCTTTTTGTATAAATCTAAAGCCTTTCATCCATCATGACTTCCTTAATTACGGAGATAGCACCATCAAAGTTACAATTGAAAATCAGGTAGATACGAATCAGAAAGCCTGAAAAGGAAAGACTAAACTTCAGGCCAGTTGCTTTCTGCCTGTGAATATGGCTTTAAATATAGAATGTGTTTGTGTAGTACCTAATAGTATAATATAAACATTAGTTTAGCAATCATAGTATAAGCCACCAGATGGAGTAATGTTGCCATCAGAAATTGAGAGTAATAAAAATAGCATGTTTTTTCTTTCTCCTTTAGTAATAGAAATGCAAGGTTTTTTAAGGTGGTGTGCCAAAAATGTATAAATCTGTTTGTTAGAGGTTGTAACCATTGACTGCACTACTTAGCTGTGCTAACACATTTTTTACTTTTTCACAATAAGATAACTGAATGTTAGGCTAGGGAAAGTGAGAATGTTTTTCCTTTTTTTGTTGTGAGATATTAACCTGAGTTGACAAACTGTACGCAAATTTGATCTGATTATTCTTTCATTCTTTTTTTCTTTACATCTTAACTTCTATCTCTTTGCCATGTTGTTACCGGTAGCTAATTTTCTATTAAATATCTGACCATTAGTTGAAATACTTCTTGCTACAGGGCTTTATAAAGAGAAAAGAGGCAGTTGCTGACTACGCCAAAAGCTTTTATTCGGGGATTTTGTTGGTAGTGTGATCTTCTGTTTCTTCTTTTTTTAGCTCCATGTCCACCTAGGATCTTCTTGCACAAGAGCCTAAAAGCATTTAAAATTTGCAGAATGAAAAGATGGCACAGGCAATGCTGGTACCACCAGGACCCGACAGCTTCTTCTATTTCACTGAAGAATCTCTTGCAGCTATTGAAAAACGTATTGCTGATGAAAAATTCCATTGTGACCAAGATGAGCCTACAGATGATGCTGGTCATGAAGAAGATCACCCAAAGCCAAATAATGACTTAGAAGCAGGAAAGACACTGCCATTTATTTATGGTGATATTCCTCCAGGAATGGTGTCTGAACCCCTGGAGGACCTGGACCCATATTACATCAATAAAAAAGTAAGTGGTTTGTATTAAGAGTGTAATTAGAACACTCCTGTTGAGCTATAAAGTGATAAATGCTCTGCTGGGTAGCATTTGGTCAGAAGTGCTGGTTGAAAGTATTATCATGTTAATTATTTTGATTTCACTATAAAGACAACTCTTGCTTAAGTTGCTTTTTTTTTTTTTTTTTAAAAGAGCACTTTTAATGTCTAATGTTATGTTATTTTAGTTAATGGATTTTGTATTAAGTGTTCTGTAATCTCTTCAGATCTGATTGAATGCTGAAGCATTTGAAAACTTCCTGTCTGTCTGGCTGCTCTCTGGGTTTTTTAAGAAACATAATACCTGAGATCGAGTTCATTACGGAAGTGCTATTATTAGACAAAGTGCTCATACAGTCATATGACAGAAACGTCACTGTCAAACATTCCCTAAAATATGGTAGAAATATTTGTTTTACAAAATTTAAAAATCAAGTGTAAATCTACTTGTAATCTACATTATGTTCCAATATTGGGTCTATGATATGGGCCCAATATAGACCTGATGACAAAATCTAAATTTATATATATTGATTCAGTTTCTTTTATAGATATAATGATAAAAAAAGCAGAAAAGAGCAAGGTATTTACTTTGGCAAGTACAGATGAAGAAAAGATACTTTTATGTAGGCATGTGAAGTGGAGTTATGTCAAGAAAGAAAACAAAACTGAGTTTACGTTAAAAAGGCAGTACAAAATAAGCAGCAAGTGGTTATTTTATTGTGTAGTCAATAAAATGCTTGTCAAGTTAAAAGCAAAGAACAGGTTCTTGAAATTAAGTACTGGATAATCAACAAAATAATATCTTGCAACTAAGAATTTAACCAAAGAGCTGTATTATCTCTGTAATAAGCAACTTAATTAAATCAGTGCTTTTTCTAGTATGGAATGTTGAAGACTAATAATCAGATGTAGATTTTTTAGTTATTTTAGTTTTTGTTCTCTTAACTCCACAAACACTATTGACAAATGACCTATTTCTTTTATAGCAAAATGTCATTGGAAAACAGAAGTATTCAGTGTTATAACCTGCTTATTTCTGGATATTCGACTTTTGGGAGAATAATCGTTAAATGTAGATTGAATTAAGATTTCATTAGATGCTATTTTCATCGTGTCTGTTATTCAAAATCAAAAATGGTTACATTGATGGTACTAGTGTCAACTGCACAGGCAATAAAGGCAGTAAAGCCAAGGATTTATAAAGCTAAGGATGTCTCACCTCAGAAGCCATTTTAGCATGCTGAAACGGTTAAATAATTCCTTGTGAGTGCCCAGAAATGGTTAGTTAGGTGCTTTGTTTTGCATTGCCAACTTTGTTCTGAAAGGCAAGTAAAAGAGCTGCATTAAATTTAAATGTAAAAAGTCACATTTTTAATTATATTTTTTATGCAATTACTTAATCCTAGAAAATGACATCTGAAATGCAGATTTTGTTTAAGAGCACAGAGACAAAGAATGCATGGTGTAGCATTTTCATTGCTCATGTGAAAACTTAGACTCTGATATTTCCTTGTATAATTCTACTGAAAATAAATTTGGCCACTTAGATGTGTGTAAGCAGCCTCTCTTATGGCAAGGTTGCTAACATGTATCCTTAATTTCCTCTTTCCTAACCCTGCTACCCCTGTGCCCTTTTTGTCTATTTTTAAAAGACATTTATAGTACTGGATAAAGCGAAGACCATCCACAGGTTCAGTGCCACACCTGCCTTGTACCTTTTATCTCCTTTCAATATTACTAGAAGACTAGCTATTAAGATTTTGGTTCATTCATATCCTTTTCAAGTGGTTTGTTAAAAATTGTTGCTGATTAATATTACCAAGGTTAACACTAGGAGTTTTGGTTTAGTGTTTAAACGTGTTCCTGCCTTTAATTCTTTCCTCTCAAAATCAGTCCGAGCTAAGATTAGTCTCTTAACCTGCTGATTAAATTCAGAAGAAGAGAAGTCATTAGTGGAGTTCCCTAAGGTGCAGTATTGAGTCCAGCCCTGTTTAAAATCTTTATGGATGATCTGGATGAAGGGGAGTGAGTGTACCCTTGGTAAGTTTGTGGATGACACCAAGTTGGGTGGAACTGCTGATCTCTTGGCGGGTAGGAAGGCTCTGCAGAGGGACCTGGGCAGGCTGCATCACTGGGCCAGACCAACAGCATGAGGTTCAACATGACCAAATGCCAGGTCCTACACATTGGCCACAACAGCTCCAAGCAGTGCTACAGGCTGGGGGCAGAGTGGCTGGAAAGTGACCCAGTGGGAAAGGACCTGGGGGGTTTTGATTGACAGCAGCTGAACACGAGTCAGCGTGTGGCCAGGAAGGGCAAGGCATCCTGGCCTGTATCAGGAATAGTGTGGCCAGCATGACCAGGGCAGTGATCATCTCCCTGTACTCGGCACTGGTGAGGTCACACCTCAAGTGCTGTGTTCAGTTCTGGGCCCCTCATTAGAAGGCATTGAGGTGCTGGAGTGTGTCCAGAGAGGGGCAGCAAAGTTGGTGAAGGTCTAGAGAGTGAGTCCTGTGAGGAGCAGCTGAGGGAGCTGGGGGTGTTTAGCCTGGAGAAGAGGAGGCTCAGGGGGACCTCATTGCTCACTACAACTCCCTGGAAGGAGGGTGTAGCCAGGTGGGGGGCAGACTCTTCTCCTAGGTAACCAGCGACAGGACAAGAGGGAAATGGGCTCAAGCTGCACCAGGGAAAGTTCAGATTGGACATCAGGAGGAATTTCTTCACAAAAAAGGTTGTCAAGCATTGGAATTGACTGCCCAGGGAAAAGTGGTGGAGTCAAGATCCCTAGAGATGTTCAAGAAGTGACTGGATGTGGCACTTAGTGCCATGGTCCAGTTGACAAGTAAAGAGTCAAAGGTTGGACTGGGTGAACTCAGTGGTCTTTTCCAGCCTAAATGGTTCTGTGATAGGTGTATAACCATCATTCTTGTGAAATATCTTTGCATTACTTACAACATTGCTAGTGATAGTAAACTGCTTTGTATCATATATGTTGTCAATATTCTATGTCCTGGTCAATTCTTCATATTTTGTGTTACGCATATTCACCTTTTAAAAGGAGTATGTTCCTTAACTATGGTCAACATTGTTCAACAAGGTCATTATGCTCACTATTTTGGCGAACTGTGTATTTATGACATGGAGGAATCTTCCAGAATGGGCGAAGGATGTAGAGTAAGTATATTTAAATTAGCTAATAATTTTTAAAGTGGTTTAAAAATGAAAAACAAATTAGGAGCCAGACCATGCAGTTTTACTTACTTGTGTAATACCAGTATTCTCCTTTTTCCTACTTGGAGTTTAGTCCTAGCTGCAGCTCAAAGCAGCACAGTCTGCAAGCTCTAGGAAGGAAAGAAGCTGTGACATTGTTAACCTTTTTCTCTGAACAAAATGCTGATAAATACTTTTCCTCAGAATGTTCATGCAAGCAACGTTTTCATGCATTCTCCCTCTTGAGCTGTTCCTTGTCATTAAAAAAAGAAAAAGGTCATTCAACCCAAAACTACTGCTTTTCAGTGTGGAAGATGCTTTCAATAGCCCCTCTGAATCACCTTCATTTTGTGCAGCAAAATCTAATCATGGGGCACACCCACTTTTTAAAGAAAATACCTCTGCTGGAGGATTATTCTGTGACATTCTCAAGTCTACCTGGTCAGCCATCAAGAGCCTTCCGTAAATACTAGGTTTCACTTACCTGTGGACTTTATTTCTGATGTGGCAACCATGCTGAAATGTTATTTGAACAAAAATATTTTTTTCATGTTACTCATTATTATTATTATTATTATTATTATTATTATTACTTTTAGTGCTGATATTAAAAAAGCTTACATGCTAGAAACTGCAAAAATATTTTTCAGACAAAATAAATAGTAGTAATCCTACTATCTTACAAAAGAATGGTGGGAAAACAGCTGTGGCTTATGTGAGTTTATAACTGCTGTTCAGTGCATGTACTAATCACTGGGTTTGAGTTATTTTCTTGTATGCTCGTGATGCATCATTGAACAACACAATAATCTTTAACTTTTGCTTGAATGTTTTCTTATAGGTACACTTTCACTGGAATTTATACTTTTGAATTTCTAGTTAAAGTCCTTGCAAGAGGCTTCTGTATAAATGATTTTACTTGCCTTCGTGACCCCTGGAACTGGCTTGATTTTGTTGTCATTTCCTTTGCGTAAGTATATAATATTTTTTAAGTAAAATAACAGAAATTTTTTAAACTGTAATAGTTTGTTTGGCTTATGCTAGTTCATTTGAAATTAATTGTAGCTGAATTGTGTTTCAAGTTTTTCCGCTTAAATATTTTACAGTAGTGTAGCACATAGCAGAATTAGTGGACTATCCCACAGTACAAAAAATGCCACTGAACAATCAATTTAAAATAGGATTTAAAAAAAAAAAAACAGGCCTATAGGTTTCATTTTAAATTTCCAATTAATGGAAAACCTTAAGGGTGAATTTCTTAGGGAAAACTTAGTTGAAACAGGAAAATATGAATGCAAGTCTTTCATTTAAACTTATTTCTTCAAAAAAACCCAGTCTGGATTCCAGGTCCAGGTAAGTAATATACACTCTACCTCAATTCTGAATAACTGTGATTTAATCCTACAGGTATATAACAGAATTTGTAAACCTAGGCAATCTTTCAGCTCTTCGAACTTTCAGAGTATTGAGAGCTTTGAAAACTATTTCTGTAATTCCAGGTAAGAAGTAACTGTGTAAAATAGTAGGCACTCTACATCACCTCTGTTTAATTTTGTGTGTGCTGTCATTGTGTTTGTGTGTGGAATCCCTCACTACAGATATGTGACAGAGTTTGTGGACCTGGGCAATGTCTCAGCGTTGAGAACATTCAGAGTTCTCCGAGCTTTGAAAACAATATCAGTCATTCCAGGTGAGAGCGAGGTTAAACACTGAGGCTGACTGAAACTGCACAGAAGCTGAACTCATGTTTTTAACAGAAGCATTCAGGTTTTTGTCTTGATTTCAATTTCATTTCCTTTTCTAATTCTCTAAAACACTCAGCCTCAGAGTTTAATACTCAATTGCATGAAGAACTCATTTACATAGCCTGTATATTCCTCCATTTCATGATGTCAAATTTTCTCTCCCACATTAAGGATCAAAATTAAGTCTTTTTATTTTTCTCTGACTAATGTGAATGTTACATATATGCATTTATGAAATACATTTGGGATTGAAAATTTTAGTCTTTTGTAAAAATTGAATCCCTGACGGAGGAATAAGATAATAATGAATAGCATGGAGATTGCATGATGTAGTTATTGTCTTATGATGCCTATCTTCACCAAACCCCACCTCCAACAGAAGAGGATGCATTGGAATACAGACATTAAAATCACTGCTGAAATACAATTGTGGTCTCTTATTCTTTGCTGTTACAGAACCAATATATTGTGTATTGGAATAGAATACTGGCAAAGGTTTGGAGCAAGAGGCATCAAAAGGAAAATAAAATTAACTATTTTCTTTAGATGTAGTGTACATGTACAGAGAGCATGAATTGAAAACTCTTGATTTGAAGAGCAGGTGCTTTGGAATGTATGCCATTCATTCCCATTCATATTTTCAAATTATTTTGCAGGAATGATGAAACTTATTGGTAGTTTTTTCCTTTGGAAAATGCTTTAGGACTACTTTTTTGAAGCTATGCATGGTATTTTAGTAGTGTGTTGGAGAAGTTTACATTGCATTTTAGCTTAGTTAAATATTTAGTATTATAATAAAAATCTGCCTCTGTTTGCAGGCTTGAAAACTATTGTTGGAGCCTTAATTCAATCTGTGAAGAAGCTCTCAGATGTGATGATCCTGACTGTGTTTTGCCTGAGTGTATTTGCACTGATAGGACTGCAGCTGTTCATGGGCAATTTGAAGAATAAATGCTTGTTCTGGCCATCAGAAAATTCAACAGCTTTTGAAAAATATGTAGCTCCATACTTTAACGGTACAACATTTGACTGGGCAGCATACATTAACAAAGAAAGTAAGAAGTGCTGTTGTAACTTGCTAAAATTTCTGTATATAAACCCATACGCACTAGCACAAGATAACTGCTTTATACTGCAGACTAAAGATAAAAAACAATTAAATCGGGTGGCAAAGAACAGGAATTTGTATCTATTGCATCCCAAACTCATGCTGATTGCTCTTTCTGTTAGCTGCACATAGAAATGTGCTTAGAGGCTTTGGTTAGTTTTAGAATCACAGAATCATGCAGGTTGGACAGGATGTCCACAGTCCAGACCAACTGCTGCTCAGCTGCAGGTCCAGTTGGAGCAGACTGCTCAATCCCTTGTTTCAGTCAAGTTTTTAGTATCTCTAAGGATTGAGATATCACAGCGTCCTCTGGGTAGCATGTGCCAGCATTTGACCAGTCTCACAGAAACTTTCTTGCATATCATTTCGGAATTTCCCATGCTCAAACTTTTGATAGTTGCCTCTTATCTTTCCAGTGTACATCCCTGAGTGAGTCAGGCTCCATCTTCATTACAGTCTTACATGTTATAGGTAGAGTGAAGATCTTCACACATCCCTCCCTGCCCCCTGCTCCCTCCCTAGTCTTCTCAAGGCTGAACAAAACCAGTTCTTTTAGGCTCTTCTTGTATCTTTAGGAGTTATATAAAAAAAACCAGAAGCACTAGATAAATGTGAGAGACTTTCCTAGTTAAGATGTGCTTTTATTACTAGGTAGAGGTAACAAACCAATTGCTTTCACTGATACACAACTCCCCAGGCAGGCAGAGATTCCAGTAGGAAAGGAGATGGTATTCAGCTGTAGGATTTGTTGCTCGGGACTGAAAAAGACATTTTTATCCAGATCTTTTTCAGCAGGCTTAACGTCGGTGGACTGAAGTGGTAACATCCAGGCTGGTTCAGAAACATGCAGATGTTTTGTATTTCTGTCCTTTTAAGTGATAGCATCAGTAACGTTATAATGCACAATGAACTGTGAGATGTAGTATAACTTGTAATTACCAAAAATTAGTTTTCGTGTGTGGGTTTGTACTAGAAGTGGATTTACAGGGTATTGCTTAGTAATTAATTGTAAAAGTAGTGTATTTAAGTAAAAATAAATTTATAGGCTAATGGATGCTAGCTTTCCTCCTCAGTGACTCTCACAAAAAGTGAAGGAAAATACAGTTGTTATAGGCTGAGTTTTGATGAGCCAGATTTTCTCCCATTTTTAACATTGGACATTAAAGTTTTCTGGTGTTTTCTGCATTTTCAGATTATCTTTCTGTGGTTCTGAACTGTTGAAATTCTGTGACCGCATTTATGTTTTCTGTGCAATCTGTCATTTTAGCTAGTTGATTTACCTAAGAAGGGATGTGAAAACAGAGTGGTGATAGTACTTTGGGGGCAATTTTGGCTGATAGTTTGGATGCTGCAGAACATTTGTGAATTCTCACTTCAGATGCAGATTATACAGTACATAGGTTCTCTATTTCCAGTTTGCACTAGGTGGCAATCCAAAAGAAATAAAATTTTCCAGAATGTCAGTTGCTTTCTCTGCTACATGTTTTGTCTTTGCTCGGAGTCTACAGAGTGCTGACGCAGGCAAGGCTGTTTGGTCTGGTCGTGTTTGTATTCCTCCTTTCTCATATAACTATTAATTATTTGCATGCAGTGTCAGCTGCATTATAAGTATTGGTTTTGAATGGTAGGATTTTGGCATCACTATGTTTAAGTGTTCAGTTTAGAATCCTCCTATGTTCAAATATTAGTCATCCTCCTATATTCATGTATTATGGGCTATTTCTGACAATTTAAATGCAGTCGGTTTTTTACCCTATGAAAACCAAAATCTTTGTCAACTTGAAAGGTACATCAAGACCATCAGCTGAGAATGGCAGCAGATTGATTTAGTTGAGATAGGAGTGTTTTTCCAGATTTCTGTCTCTTTTCCAGATCTCAGTGCCTGGCTATCCTCATGGTGAAAAGTTTCTCCTTGTATCTCGTCAGAGCCTCTCTTGTTTGTAATTATGCCCATTGTCTGTCATTCTCCTGCCATGCACCATTGAGAAGAACCTGTCTGTGTCCCCTCGATAGCTTCCTTCTAGTTGCTGGATGCTTTCTACCAACTGCCCCCCGAGCCTTCCCTTTGCCGGGCTGAACATGCGCAGGTTCCTTGTCCTCTCCTCACATGGTGAACGCTCCAGCCCGCTCATGACCTTGGTGACCCTGTGCTCCATTTTATCAATGTCTGCTTGCACTGTGGTGCCAGACCTGGACACAATACTCTGGGTGGGGTCTAATGAGTGCAGAGCTCACTCTGCGAGCTGGCCTTCTGTTCCTGCAGCCCTGGAGGCTGTTGCCCTTCTTGGGTGTCAGGGCACACTGCTGACTCCGCCTCACCTGGCTCTCTGTCCACCAGTGCATTTTCTGCAGAGCTGCTTGTCAGCCACTCAGTTCCCAGCCTGTATCACTGCAAGGGGCTCTTCCTTCCCAGATACACAGATGCATTTGTGTTTTCTGAATTTTACGTGTCTCCTGTCAGCCTGTTCCTCCAGCTTGCCTAGGTCTCTCTAAATGGGGTCTACCTTCACTCTTATAAACGTCTTCCCTGATTTATTATTGTCTTTCTAACTGTATTCTTTTTCTTTTTTTTTCTTTTATTTTAAGGACAGCACAATTTATAATAATTAATAGCAATATATAATTCTCTTTTTCTGAAGGCTACCACCTTATAATTAAAAGAACAATTCTGTAAAGTTGTTTATAGTACGGCAGCTGTTAGAACATTATAATTGGAACACCCATCTTCTTTTTAAATGCTGCCTTCATATTTTCAGTCACAGGATGTGCTAGTTAATATTTCTCTGACTTTAAAACTGCCAGAAAGCCATTATAAATAGTTCCATTTTAAAGGAGATAGGCTTTGTCTGATTACAATCTACTTATCGGATAACAAGAGTTTTAAGTTTTGTATTTCCTTTCTCTTATCTATTGAACATCAGATTTTGGAAGGATATTCAGTGTGCAGTGACTCAAGAAAAGAATATGCAATTTATGTTCTAATCATTGTTATAGGATTTTATTTTTGCAATATGTTTTTATTCTGCTGCCCAGAGAGGTTGTAGGTGCCCCATCCCTGGAAGTGTTCAAGGCCAGGTTGCATGGAGCCCCAATCTATTAAGTGGCATCCCTGCCCATGACAGGGTTTTTTGGAACCAGATGATCTTTGAGGTCACTTCTAGTCCAAGCCGTTCTATGATTGTGCCGGTATTTGAACCCACTATTGGGAAAACAGGAATGGGAGAATATGAACATTCCAAACATGATGACTTGAATGTAGGTTCATTGTCACAAAAAAACCAAACTCCTTTCATGTGTAAACATGTTACTTCCTATTTTTTCTTTAGGTCATTACTATCGCCTAGAAGGAGCAAAGGATTTTCTGCTTTGTGGCAATAGCTCAGATGCAGGGTAAGGTACACTGAAAATGACATGCTATCTGTCTAAAAAACATGTAAAAAATATCAATCTAAACTTAAAAAAGCTAATTTAGTTACCTGGTCAAGAATATTTATTTTTCTTTCATCTCTTCCCACATTTGCTCTCCAGACTAAGATGTTGATTCTTAGCTGGGGGCCTGAGCCCGTTTGGTGCCAGAGATGACCCCGTGCTGGGCCTGTGACCTGCCTGGGTTATCTCTTGCATATGCACCAACCATCTGTGGTAGAGAGGAGGTAGACACGTCCTGCCACACTAATGTCACAGTCAATAATAATATGGTCATGGTTCCTAGTCGCTGGACACTTGAATGAGTAAAAATGTTAAATGACAAAATACTTTGCTGGAAATTTGTTTTGAAAACTCATATGTAACTAGAAAATTCCACTTAGCAGGGGGACCTTGTGTTATCAATGACTTAAGAACATTCTTTATCATGGTTCCCTGCCATTTCTCAACTCTAAAATAGGCATGGAGCACTGAGACGTATGACCAGATTTAGGGAAGACATCTTCATGCTTCTTCTGTCTGGCAGCTGCATGCATGCATCTTGCTCTCTTTCTGTGACAGTTTTTTCTAACAAAGTCACATAATTCTGTATGTTAATGAATTATCAGTCCATCCCTTGGTTTTGGTTTGTTATGGCTTTAAAACACACATACTCAAACTATTTTTGTAAACATTTAACTTATATATGTAACTATGAGATAATTTTGTGTATGCATGTAAATGCACATCAAATAGACACACATACATGAAAAGAAATCTTCTTAGTGTTTTTTAGAGGTCTTGGAGACAAGAGCGTCTTCTGTCTTTCAAAAATGGAATCATAATTGAAACAGTGTGCTTACACTTGGTATTAAAGTTGCATCACCTCCTCTCAAAACCAGTGTGAACAATTTCAGGAGACAAAAGTATCCCTATGCTGGTTATTTGCTCTAGACGAATTTGTAGAATTTGTTAATTAGACTCACAGATGTGAAGAAGCCAAGAAATCTGGTGTGCCAACCTTACTGACAGACAAAGTTCGGCATAAAATGTGTGTGCTGGCTGTCTTTTTCCTGCATGGAAGTGTCTACCTATTGAAATCTCTACGTTAAGTACATATATTATTTTCATTGAAGAGGTATCTGCAGAGGTAGTATCAAACTGTTGATAATAAACTTTTTTTTGTTTATAATTATGAAAGAGGATAGAAGGAAATATTGTCATTACGTGTTTGCTCTCTCTGGATTTTTCTTTAAAGAGCACTCTTTCAATTTCCTCACTAATTTTTGAATTGTTTTAAGCCATAAATAGCAGCACCCTCCACAGATGAAACTTCATAAGAAGCTCAAGAAACAATAATAATAAAAAAAAGTGTTATATAAAATTTGTATATGGATTATTTTGCCTCTTTTTCTTTTTTTTTTTTTTCCCCTCCTAGTAAATGTCCAGAAGAGTTTATCTGTGTGAAAGCTGGTAAAAACCCCAACTATGGATATACTAGCTTTGACACATTCAGTTGGGCTTTCTTGTCACTGTTTCGACTGATGACGCAGGACTATTGGGAAAATCTTTATCAATTGGTGAGTATGTTGTAAAAATGGTGGTTAGTGTATTACTGGCCTCAAATCAATCATGGAAAGGCCATTCTTATTTATATTACGTACCAGTGCTATTGTTAGCAATTGAAATTTGCAAAAGGAAGCAAATTCAGTTTCAAAACTAAGCAGACATGGACATTTAGTCAAGAATCTCACATGATTTCTGAAGAGGCACATGAGGGTTTTTTTGATCCTTAATTTAATTTCTACAGTGTATGTTTCATTTTGTGCCTCACAATAATTTCAAAAATGTCAATATTGAGTTTAAATTGTAAAAATACTTCATGACAGCAAAACCTGAACCTTAATTTCAGTACTCTTAATCCTATTTTTTTATAACTAAGAATGCACGACTTGATCTAAATTAACTTTCTTATCTTAGCTTTTCATTATATGGTGTGTGCGAATGTGTTAATTATAATAAATACTATCTTCTAATTATCTAATCAATTGCACCATTTGTAACTCTTTTGGTTATTTCAAAGGGAAAGCATGCTAATACATGGTAAGCATTCTAAGCCTCCAACCTGTGCTATGTGACTTGCATTAATAACTCTGATCCCGCATACTTTGCAAGATTATTAGGCATTGAAAGAGGTTTGTCTCAGAGCAGCATGATCCTTCGACATGTTTTCGTATACAAGAATGCTCCCTTTATTTTGATTACTTTGTAATTCAGAAAACTTATATGATTTTACTACAGAAGGAAAACTAACTCACTATTAGTTTTACACTTTTCAAAGTCATTAATGCTTATGAACTGCAGAACTGATGCATTTCTTCACCAGATGAGTGATTTCTCTTCTCCTCCTATAGACACTAAGAGCTGTTGGCAAATCATACATGATATTTTTTGTTGTGGTGATTTTTCTGGGTTCCTTCTATTTGATCAACTTGATTTTGGCTGTGGTTGCCATGGCCTATGAAGAACAAAATCAAGCAACTATTGTTGAAGCAGAGCAGAGGGAGGCAGACTTTAAGCTGAAGCTTGAACAACTGCGGAAACAGCAAGAAGAAGCTCAGGTATTTTCTAACAAGGACCTGGACTTTAGTGTGTTCCTTTCCGTGCTATTTGTTTGGTAGTCTAAGTACTTTGTTTAGTCTAAGTACTTTAGACTGCTTTTTCTATGGCTCTTTATTGCTTTTTAAATATATGACTTCTAAAGTCTTAATGAATTTCTGAACTGAGAACAAAGAGTAGTCTCCAAATCAGAATAATAGTTTAAAATAAATACCTCTTATCTTGGGGTAGTATCTAGTAAACTGTCGTGATGATTTTCCAAATTCTCATCTTAGAAATAATTTCAATACTTTTCAAGCCTTGATTAGAGTGTAAAATATTTTTATCTATAAATTTCTGATTCATTTTTGCTACTTGTGCTGCTACCAGTGAATCAAGAACTGGAAGCAGCTTAAGGAAGATACTTACAACAAAAGTTAGGATTAGTTTACTAAATTAATACAGACTGAAGTATGACTCTTTGTAGCTCTTTTGTTTGCTGTTGCATTCACTTTAATTTATTAATTTTCAAATATTTTCTAATGCACTTTGTGGCTGTAGGCCACGATGTGGGCTGACTCTATATGGATGCAAAGTAGAACTCCATTCAAATTCCATTCAGAGTACAGAATTTCATTTGTAGCTTGCACAAATCCAACTATGCTGTTTACTAGAAGTAATTTGATGTAAATGTTAGGAATAAGGGCTGTATCCTTCTTTTAAAATGGTGTGATTTATAAAGCATCTTGTTAAATAATTGCTGTGGCAGGCAATAGCAGCAGCTGCAGCAGAGATGACTGAGTACAGCTGTGAAAGTGGGATTGCTGCACCCTCAGATAGTTCTTCAGATGCATCCAAGCTTAGCTCAAAAAGTGCCAAAGAAAGAAGAAATAGAAGGAAGAAAAGAAGGCAGAGAGAGCTCTCTGGAGAAGAGGATGACATGAAGGATGAAAAGCTTCCAAAATCTGAATCAGATGGCAGTATCAAAAGGAAAGGTTTCCGTTTTTCTTTTGATGGGAACAGACTAACTTATGGGAAGCCATTTACATCACCCCGGCAGGTACTGTGAATAATGCAGTTGTCATTTTTGGAATTTGTGAGATAGCTGTCATATCCAACAAACTTCACTCCAACTTTGCAAAGTAAGGCAACAAAGGAAAGATAATGTAGCATTCTCTTAAATACCAGCTTACTGTTGCTATTATTTTTTAGAGTGTACCTAAAAAAGGTATTTTGTTCTCTCTCATTTTATTATTTAGGACCTTGAAATGCATAGCAGCATTGCATTTTCCTAGTTAATCTGAAATAGAAATGCCTTCTTAATTCATAAAAGGAAAATTTAATATAATGGCTGAATGTAGAAGACTAAAGGTATTGATATCTTTTAACATAATGCATGATCTATGTGGATCATTGGAGTTTATAGAAATCTTGATTTTTCTCTTTAAAGCAGAAATTGAAACTACTATGGCCTTATACATGTTATTTTTTTCCTCTCCAGTTATTGTTTTAGGTATACTGTGAATATACCCATTCAGATGACTTTCATCTGTAATGCATCTTTGAGATCAGCCTGAGGCAGTGTATTAAAGTTAACACTGACAAATTCCTGGGGAATATAAATTATTGTTGTTTTTCTAATACATAGACATGCATTTGTACACTTATAATCTTCAGACTGTCATTTTTTATGTTTCCTTTGCAGTCTTTGCTGAGTGTTCATGGCCCCCTGTTTTCTCCCAGGCCTAGTAGTAGAACAAGTCTTTTCAGTTTTAGAGACTACGGAAGAGAGAGAGGATCTGAAAATGACTTTGCTGATGATGAGCACAGCGCGTTTGAGGATAGCTCGAGCAGAAGAGGTTCTCTCTTTGTGCCGCGCAGACACGGCGAACGGCGCAGCAGTAACGTTAGCCAGGACAGTAGGTCATCGAGAAGGCTGACAGTCTTCCCAGGGAATGGGAAGATGCACAGCACTGTGGATTGCAATGGAGTGGTTTCCTTAGTGGATGGACCGCCAGGTCTGTTGTCTCCTACTGGTCAACTTCTGCCAGAGGTGATAATAGATAAACCGACATCTGATGGCAATGTAAGAAAGTATTAAATTACTCCGGGTTTCATGGCCTTTCTTTATTGCATAGACAATGTTTAAATGAAAATAATTGCTTTGGAAATGGATGAGAAGTTGTGAACGGTTTTGCAGATCTTACTGTAATGAAATGGGTTTGAAGTGATTCAATCAAAAGTGAGAGGCTGAAGCACGAAAGAGAACAAAGTAGTAAGTTCTTATATATCTGCAAAGCAAGGATATGCATACGCTGCTTAGTGAATCCGATTAGTAATGTTCCATTGCTAAATCTGTTTTAGAACCAAAATAGGACGTTCAACTCTAAACTTCCTGTACATTATTAGATTGTTTCCATTTTTTTTGCTTTATGGTTTTAGCCTCCTTTAAGTGTATTTTCTAATTCTCTGTCAGTAATCTGCTGGTTCTGCTTTTCTCCCTTGTTCATACATTAGGTATTGTGCAAATATAGCATAGTCTTTAAGATTATGTTGACATTTTAAAAGTTCTGAAAGTGTTTTCTTCTCCTGGATTTCAGAGGCTATCTGAGTTGCTCACTGCCTAGGATCAGGGTATAATTTTAAAAAGCCAAAAACCCCAAACCAACAAAACGTATTAATTCTGCTCAGTTTTCCCTTTTCCCTCAGTCTGCCTTAGGAATGAAGCAGAGACATCTGCATGTTTTTTACTAAAAATGTTATTTTACTGAAACAGAAATTTCTGTAGGGGTCACAGGATATCAGCCAGCTTCCTTGCAGTTATCAGCCAGATCCCTTGCAGTTATAATCTTCTTGCAGTTTATTATACTTTTATTTTCGTGCATTTATTTGATGTACTGAAAAAAAAAATCTACCCATCCTTATACATTCAAAACTTCTTCATAACTGAGGTGTGCTCTATGCCACAGTTATAACACCGCTTTCATTTTTTAATATAAAATCATGTAAAACAAGTATTCATTTTTGGGATCAATTAAATCAGACCTATGCTGTTTCTTCAATTGAAATTCATAAAATAAATCAGAGTTGATAGCGATTCAATTTAGAAAATATAATTTTAATAAGTTTTGAATGTGTATAGAGATGAAAACTGATCTTTGAAACTTACTTTTATGGACTCGTTGTTGCTGTCAAATCTTACTAGCATTAATCACTTGTTAGAAGTATCTTGTGGATGAACTAGTTTAGAACAGAAATATTGGTAGAGAAAGCATGGAACTGGGAACTGGGAATTTTTTTTACACAAGTTCTGCAGGTCTTGCTTTGTTTTCTTGGCTGTGGCCCCCTCCAAAATTTCTTGATGTCTAAAGTGGAGTTAATGTTATTTGGGAATAATGCAGTGGAAGTATGGGAACTAAATATCCCAATGTTTTTCTTAATGTTTTATAAGTATTAATAGTATTTGGAAGTATAGCATGAAAATAGTAATTTAAAAAACATCACAGTATTTCTGAAGTTGAATTTAATTTACACACCTCTTTTTTTCCCCCTTTTTTTTAATAGAACACTCCCACAGAAATAGAAATAAAAACCAGACGTTCGAGTTCGTATCAAATACCAATGGAGTTGCTGGAGGATCCAAATTTAAGGGAGAGGGCCATGAGTCTAGCTGATGTTATCACAAATAGAATGGAAGGTGTGTTATAACTGTAGATACTTGGACTTTCTTGACAGTCTTAGACTTGCTTGAAGATATTCTATCACAATGCAAATACAGAAGAGAAAAATAGCCATTGCCAATACATAAACTGAATAACAGGAAAAAAAATGCATGTACCTAGTGAAAAAAGAAAGGAAGGAATCTGATAAGCAGGCTAAAGTAAAAAAGTCATTGTAATTAAAATAGGTAATGTGTATGTGTTTTATGCTAGTTATTCATGCTTAGCAATGCAGTTATTGGAAGAAATGCCTTGTGATACATTTTCCACTAACTATACTGTAAAAATATTAGAGAAAATAAAGGCCAGGTTTTAGTTAATAAGGAGAAGAAAATTTGTACAAGGATTACTTGGAACAGTAGAATGATTACTAGTGAAAATCATGAAAAAAACTTGAATAATTTTCAAAACCCTATTCAGGCTAAAATTAACGTTGTTTTTCCTTAAAATAAATACTTAGACATTTAAGAGGACTTTGAATTTGAAAGTTTTGCCAAAAAAAAAAAAAAAAATCCCTGATCGTAAGCATAGTTTTTATTGCTTTTTTTGGGTTTTTTAAACAAGAGCATATTATATTAAAAGTAGACAAGTCTTTCAATTATTTGCTCGGAACACTTGAGGTTTTTCTTTTAGTCTTCTAAAAACTTTTGAGTCAGAAACAATAAATTAAGTTCCTGGAAATCTGAGGATGTTCCTCCAAGTGTCCTTAATTGTTCCAAGTATGAAGATTAAAACCTGAAAAAGCAGATAAAAAATTATCTTCAGTTTCTCCAAAACTTGTTCACTATCAATTTCTCTTTTTCTCCAGAACTTGCAGGATCCAGACAAAAATGTCCACCGTGCTGGGATAAGTTTGCCCGCACTTTCTTAATTTGGGATTGTTGTGAGCCCTGGTTAAAAGTAAAGAGTGTAGTTGAATTTATTGTAATGGATCCATTTGTTGATCTGGCTGTCACTGTGTGCATAGTTTTAAACACACTATTTATGGCCATGGAACATTATCCAATGACTGAACATTTTGACACTGTACTTAAAATAGGAAATCTGGTAAGTCCTTCAATATATAAAATTTGATACAGTTGGAACCTGATTTCTCTTTGGAATAGAATTGCTTTTATTATTTTTATTATCGTCCCATAAAAATAAATGTTAAAGGTTTAATTGTACTAAAAATAGTCTAAAAATACCCTTTGGAATATGTTGTCTATAAGAGTATCTGAGAGATGTTGCATCTTAAAGTTTGATTTCTGTATTACAACGTCTTCAAATAGAGTTTCCAACAGCTAGAGTTTGAATGATGTGAAACTGAAAGACATCTGACATGCTTTTGTTTAGCATTACAAAAAAAAGTAGGAGCCAAATTAGATCCTTTTTACTGTAAGTACCATTGATAACACAAAAAGAGTTGAATGCTATTCTGGATTACTATTTTTCACAGCTGTTTCTGTGTGTTGATTTTGTATTTCCTTGAAGACCATTCGTTTGATTGGTCCATAACAATTTGGAAGGCAAAGAATGTGTGACTTATTCTATATCTGTTGGTACCGTTGGGTTTTGTGAACACAGTCTGTGGGTCGGGTTTGGTGAGGTAGCTTTGTTTGGTTTTTAACAGCAATAATACGGGTACGTTATACTTCTTAACCTATGCTTATTCTAAGTGGATATTCTGGTGATTATGATGTGGAAAAATAATAAAACAATTTGGTAATTAGAATATGTGAAATTCTAATACCTGTTGGTAACATACACTTAAGTAGAGTTAATGTATCAACATTTAAATTGTATGCTGATATTTTTAGCCCATACAGATATAGTTCAGTGTTTTCACCTTAACCTGCAATTAGAGATCATTATCTGTAGAAGATAAACATCTCATGTTACTGTTTAAAATATATGCAGGACGTATTGGAGGAAAAGATAGGGAAGACAAATAGGTGAGGATCAATAGCTGTTTCAGAGGGCTGTCTTGTGATCGTGTCTGTGTGTTTTACCCGGGAAACTACCATTTCTACCTTTCCTATGTAATGGAGTAGTTTAATATGTGTGAGTGTAAGTGTTCCTTCCTGCCAAGAATTTGTGTGTGCTCCCAGTCAGCCAGTATGCCCCTATGACCCTGGTGTCGTTTCAGCAGTTGCTTTCTTCCTTTTTCGACTCTGTAGCACTACCTTTTAAAGACTGTAAAATGCTCCTGATTTTTTTGAACTTTTTTTCATCTCTCTAGTAAAAGACAGTAATTTATGCAGTTTTATACTGGTGATCATACATCTACAGTGAATACAGTGAATTTATTTCAGAGGTGTTGTTTGCCTTCTGCTTAAGAAGATATCAGAGGCACTCAGAGTCAGAAAGGAGTTTTACTTCAAACACAAGTCTTGGCACAACTGACCTTTTTTTGGCAGTTAGAGAGAGAAGATAAGCTTATCTGTGAGTTCTATATAGACTTCATTAATAGTACATCACTCCAATTTATGACCAATTCATGTTTTTCCACACACCTTTGTTAAAGCAGCTTCCATTCTCTCAAGAGCAAGTGTATTATCTTGCTGGGGAAAGTTCCTTTAATTAGATGGATGGCAGATATAAGGAGCAAACTGGAGGCCTGTTAGGAATAGCTTATTCTTCAGTAGACACTAAATGTATCTCAGCTTTAGCTGAAGTCACATATTTATGCTACAGCTCATTTTGATGTTGCCACTTACCTTCTCTGTCGGGTTCAGCTTGTGATAATTTTCCTTAGTGACATCCTGCCGTAAGAGGGATGTTACTTCTAACTTAAAGTTGTTCCTTATCTTCTGGTTCAACTTCTTCATATTACTCTCTAAAGTAACAATAAAAATTCTTTCTTCAGGTTTTTACTGGAATTTTTGCAGCAGAAATGGTTCTCAAGATAATTGCCATGCATCCTTTTAATTATTTCCAAGTTGGATGGAATATTTTTGATAGTTTTATAGTTACTCTTAGTTTGGTGGAGCTTTTTTTGTCAAACGTGGATGGATTATCCGTTCTCCGATCATTCAGATTGGTAAATAATGTATCTGCATTAATTAATGAATTGTATTTGTATTTCAACTCTATTCATATAAATAAGACACCTCTTAGCATTAGGTATATTTTTTAGTAAGTGACATGGGATATCTCTGCAAGCATATTTAACAAATTATTTATATTATCATTGAGTCCTGTGTGCGCCATTTTATTTTTCAGAAGCAAATAGTCTTTCAAGGGAAAGAGCTGTAATTTTATTATAATTGTTTAAACATGGATGGGTAAAGCTCAGTGGAATGTACAATTTGTTTAGGCTATATTGAAAAATAGAAAGCATTTGTAGTCTTATTGAATTCCATATCTGAAAATAGCAAAAAGGCTAGAGGTGTTCCTTTGAAATGTAGGAATTATAAAATTCATGAGTTTAATAAATTTTAAGAAGATTGATTTTTCTTTTCCCCTTAGCAAAAAAAAAAAAGCTTCATTTTTTTAGAAAAATATTATTTTAATTTTTTTCTACATGTAATGTCCAAGGTGTATGACGTGTTCAGAATCCACTGTCTGAATAAAAACAATCAGTGTGCTATTTCTTTTGCGGGGAAAAGAATAGATATGCTAAAAAAAAACAGGAAAAAAAAAGAACCAAAATCTAAAATTTGTTACTTTCCAAAAGCGTGGATTTCATGAAATGCTATGAAAGTTATGATTGTTGGAATCATGTTGAAGTTTCTTATTTTTGCTGTTGCTGAGAGTCATTAGTTTGTAGTACACTGTTATTTCTATAGCATTTTTGTAACTACTGCAAACAATGCCTGTGTATTTTTGTTTTCCAGTTGCGAGTTTTCAAGCTGGCAAAATCTTGGCCAACTCTAAATATGCTCATAAAAATTATTGGCAACTCAGTGGGGGCTCTGGGGAATCTGACCCTGGTGCTGGCCATCATTGTGTTCATTTTTGCTGTGGTCGGGATGCAGCTGTTTGGGAAAAGCTACATGGAATGTGTCTGCAAGATCTCCACTGACTGTGTGCTTCCTCGCTGGCACATGCATGACTTTTTCCACTCTTTCCTGATTGTGTTCCGAGTGCTGTGTGGAGAATGGATAGAAACGATGTGGGACTGCATGGAGGTTGCTGGCCAAGCCATGTGCCTTATAGTCTTCATGATGGTCATGGTGATTGGAAACCTAGTGGTATGTAACAAAATAGTTTTACAATTAATTTAGAATATGAAAGGTAAGAGAACCAGTAATTAATTATAAATGTATTATTAAATGTGATTTTTAAATATAGTTTTTATTATTTTGGATTTGTTACGAATATGGGTTCTGAAATAGAGTTTTCTGTGTGTTAGATTTCCGATCCTATATAGAATCCTCAGCTTGGAGGATGACCCCCCTCAGGGCTCCGGAGTGCAATTCAGAGGATGTGGATGACAGAGTGCAGCACCGGGTGTTCAGGATATTGTGGACTACTCCTGGTTACCTAGAGAGGGAGAGAAGAGCAAAGGCACCCCCAGTGTTGGACTTCCAGGGTGGAAATTTCCTATTTGCAGAAGAGGATATAGCAGGGCCTTTTCTCCCTTACTGATTTAGTCATTGCTTCCAATCACACATAGGCAGGTTGTTGGGCCTTTCTTAAAAACTTTTTCTGATCTCTCCTGTCTAAAAAACTGCTGTTATATTCTTTTAGACAGGAGAGATCCGAGATCTGAGTCTTCAGAGACTCTGAAATGTATGCCATTTTGAGAGCTGCTTGCTGCAGCAGCCAGAATTTTACACGAGTGGAGTAAAGAAACTTGAATTACAAGGAAGTTGTTATGTGGAAAAATTCAGATTCAATTCAGGTTTTCTTTTGCTTCTTCACTTTTTTACTTCTTATTTCATAAGTGCTTTCTACAGATACTTCTAAAGTATCAGATTGGCACTAGTTTGTATGGGTATAAATTTCTCTTTTTAAATATGTTTTATATTTTTTAACTTGCTAGTATTTAAGACATTTATTGCTCTGCCTATCGCTCTGCTTTTCTCATTCCCTCTATTATTCTACATCTCTGCTTTAAACAACTGTCAGTAGCAGAAGAGATTTTAAATTAGCCATCCTGGAAATATTCTTTAGGAATAAAATTCCTAAGAGGAATAAGGTAATTATCTTTAAACCAAGCCAGCACTGCTCCTAGTTGCACAGCCACTGGCTTCAGGATTTTCTATAAATCTATTGTCCTTTAATGAAGAGAGCTGCAAAGTTGTTTGATTAAACAAAATATACTGCATAAGTAGGTTTCTAAACCGGAAGATAGAACTTTGTGGAATGAAATATCCGCCTATGTGAATATTTGCACAGTATTTACTGTATTCTGATTTTACTCCATAGCTATAGAAAAATTTCTTACATGAGCAGACATCCCTGCTGTGTGTTCAGGGATGTTTTATCCATTAGTCTTTCTGTGTTCCCAACACATTTTTTTATCTTACCTTCCAAGCTGATAGAAGAGCTGATTTGAAGATTTTAAGAGCTGGTACTCTGCTGCTTTGGCATTTGAGTTCCTGGTAAACTCTGGGCTTTTATAACAGATGTATGTTGTATGTTTTGTCTTGCTGTGGGAAGAGGGTGACTTGGAGGTTAAAAGACAGGGTGCATTCCTCATTTTTTAAATCACATACAACAAAATATTTGTGTGAGTTTGGACCAGCACGTAAAAAATGTGTTTTCTGCACAGATCAGTTATGTCTTCCTTTGCAGAGTGCTGCAATTTGCCAGAAAAGTAAACATGTTGAATCTGTTCAGACAATACCAAAGAATCATTAATTTCTGACCTTCTACAAACATAAGCAATGCAAAGCCACAAAATCCCCTGTGTTGAGGTATAGGGAAGGTATTGTGCTTAAATTGCATTTGCATTTTATTTACTGTGTGCTTTCAGAATCGTATACTGTAAATGAAAACACAAAGCCTGTGTTCATAATGGGTTCATAAGAAGCATGTGAATGAAAAATGAAAAAAATTCAGCTCTGCTGTNTTTTTTTTTTTTTAATTAGGTATTGAATCTTTTTCTGGCCTTGCTGCTGAGTTCATTTAGTTCTGACAACCTTGCTGCTACAGAGGATGATAATGAAATGAACAACTTGCAGATTGCTGTTGCAAGAATTCAGAAGGGAATAGATTATGTGAAGAAAAAAGCAGGTGAATGTGTCCGAAAGTCTTGTTTGGGAAAACAAGCTGCTGTAAATCAAAGAACAGCAACAGAACAGTTGAATGGTGAGAAAAAACATCGCATTTCCAACTGTACCGCCACTGAACGAAAGAAAGATATGAATTATGACAAAAATGAGATTGGAATGGCCACCGTTACAGGTGGCAATGATTGTAAATCACTCATAAACAACCCAAGTCTTACTGTTACAGTACCAATAGCTGTTGGAGAGTCTGATTTTGAACATCTGAATACAGAAGAGTTTAGCAGTGACTCGGATTTGGAGGAAAGCAAGGAGGTAAAATTTAAATATTTTATATTTTGGATGAGCAAATTATACCAACTGTATTGTTTCATAGTGTAATTCTTCCTGCTTAAAAATGCCAAGCAATTTTAACTCAAGATTCTTGTACTTGATCCTTGTACAAGGACTGTACTGAGAGTGAATAATCTGAAGTGAGCAAGTGGAGTTCAAGAGAGTAGGAAATCCTGGCAGAACTGTATAAATATATGTGAACCCATTTATAAAGATATTTGAAAAGCAAACTTTACCAAATTGTTAGTTGAATAGAGAAAGTAGTGTATATATATGTACAGAATAAACAGTGTCAAAAACTGGGGTTTTTTTATAATTGTAATGTTTCTGTGAACTACGAATGTAAGTAAACTGCTATTTAAAAATATTAGAGAAAATATTAATGAAGAATATTAATACTCTTTGAGGAAAATCAGCATTTACTTTTACCGGATAAACTTAACAGAGGTGCTGACTCAGGCTAATGAGAGCAGTAACAACAGTTTTCATGTTCTGAAGTCAAAATGATGGGGAAAGCCAAGGGAGCAATGATCATGTTATAAGGTGAATGCATCGACTAAAAACTCAAGAAAAAAAAAAAATTACTGAATGAAAAAATATTAATTTTTTGCGTGTTTTTGGGAGTTTTCAAACAGTCTCTTCTAAGACAACTGCCTGATTTTAAACTGGGTCAGCTCTGGGATTGTAGTCATTTGTCAGCAGCTGCAGACTGAGGGGAAAAGCAAAATCATGGATTTCAGCAGGATTTTGAAAGACACTAAAAATTCAGATTGCGATCTGTGGCTCGAGAGCAGACTGTGTCTGGTATCACCACCTCTGGCACCTGAAGACACGAGGACATAAATAGAATATCGTCGCTTGTGCAGAGAGCTGTACTTCAGTCTGGATTGCTTTGTCTGGATTGTTTTGGTTTTTTGGGCTTTCTTTTGGTGCATGGTTGGTTTTTGGGCATTCAGTTGATGAGTCTGAGAGATTTTTGATTGGTCGTGGGCTTTTTAGGTTTTCAGTTGTTTTGTTTTGAAGTGGCAATTAATTTGCCACTATTACTTCCAAAGTTTAGAAAATAAGTTCATTCCAGCAAAGTGTAGTGAAATTAAATTTAGAAAGGTGTAATAAGGTGCTCTTTAGGTGTTTCTTTTATTGCGGAATGCAGCGTTCAGTAGCATAACGCTTTTTTTTGTTATTTCAGTAGCTTGTTTCCTGACGCTTGATTTGTTCCATCTACTTTTTGGAAATTCTGTTTCTGCATATGTTACATCAACCACTCAGTTGAGAAGACCTTAGATTACTAAGAGGCTTCTTCAAAGCAAAGCAAACAGTGTTCTTAACCTTTTTAAAATATGAACTGAACTATGTAATGAAGCTATAATGTTTGCTGAATAGCTTCTACAACTTTTATGTATTACTAATCTGACTAAAGGATACTGGATTTCTTAGTGTTTTAATAAAACTTGGTTTTGTGGAAGGAATATTTGATGAATCCAGATAATTTAACTTTAATTTAACCACTTTAATTATCCTTCATTTGAAGACACCTAATCTTCAGTATTTTATATTTAGAATTGAGTGACAAAATCTGTACCTTCTTACCTCTGATATTCAAGATGATGCATAAGCACTAGCTGTTTATAAGATAATGTTACCTGGTATCAATTTTGACACGCTCAGATTTGGAAAAGTGGCTGAGAATTGGCAACCACAGGAGACACATAAACTAACAAACCCTCCCTGTTTCATGTACACTTGTTCATAGTCAGTAGGGAAATTGTCTTTCGTCTCGTAGATTAGTGCAGCTCTTTCCTTCAGACTTCCCCTTTGAATGGAAGCAGTTTATATTGGAGTTGTTACATAGCTACATTATTTGATGAATTCTTGAGAAGTCATTGCTAAGAAGTGAGATCAGATTTATACCAGAAGACAAATTGAGGAAATTACAGGTTTATTGCTAAGCATGGGGTTTTGTTTTTCATTGCTATATGTCTTTTATAATCCATACTGCACCTTAAACTGTTTGAATTTTTTTTTTAATCACCCAGTTAAGCATTTAACAAGGCTGGGAAAAATTGCTTATGCAGAAGTTTTCATGTTTGACATGGTCTGATTTACTTTTTGTTTTGCCTGCAGCTTTTTTCTGAAAGAAATGACCTAGATGTATCTTATTTAGTGTCTAGTGTAGACCAGGAATAACCTCGAAAATGAGATGCAAGGAGAAATATATTTCTGTTATTTTAAATGTCTAGTTAATACCGTTTAAAGGATACTTAGAGCTGTAATATACATAGTGTGGGTTTATCTGTATGTCTTTTTTGTTTGGGCCTTTCTTTTTTTTTTTTTTGGGGGAGGAGGAGGATTTGAGGGTGGAGGGATTTTTCGGTGGTGATTTGGGTTTTTTTGGTTTTGGGGTGTTATTTATGTTCCAGTATACATCTGTGAACTTCAGATGTTCTGCTAATCTTGCCTCTTCCATTATGTATTTGGAGATGCTTAAAGCTCTAATCCACACCTAGAAATGTTATGTTTTGCAAATGTGTGACATGTCTAGAAAACATGTATTTTAAGTAAGTAGGAGTCCACACCTCTGTTTCCAGTTCTCAAAAAACCTAAAGGGTACCGTGTTTTAACTTCATTGCGTACCATTCTTCTCACAGGAGTAAAATCAAGCTGGATCAGTCAAGAATGCAGATATGGTGCTTTTTAACCAGGCAGAGCAACGTGTCAGCATGTTTACACAGGTTACCTAAAGAAATCATACATATATGGTCACTTCTGAGATTGGTTGGCCTGCATGCTATTCAGCTACAATATATTTTTCCCCATATGTTGCAATGTAGTGGGAACATGCACAGCTGCTCTGTAAGCTGAGTCCCATGACTCACATCACAGCATGACTGAGGGCAACACCAACATGTTCTTCTCTCCTTGTTACATCTTTGGTATTTTCTGTACTATTTCTGTGGCATAACCTGCATGCTTTGTAAATTTTTATTATTGTTAACTGAATGATTAAGCATCAAAACTTTTCAAGATTGAAAGAGGTTAACAGCCTATGATTTTATGAAAATGGAAAGGTTGTCCTCACTTGATGTTTTCTGTTCATCTGTTGTACCATATTTTTAGCTGTCATGTAATTATGAACATTTTCTGATCATGTTCATTTGACCAATGCTTCTGTAATATTTCATATATACAGTAACTTGTATGCTAAAATGTTTATATCTTTGATATAAATTGTTTTATGTTTGTTCACAACGTTTTTATAATTCACATTTCAGTTTTCTCATACAAAAGAAGCTAAAATATAGGATGAAAGATACACTCCTAGGAACAATCAAATGTATTTTTTTTACACATATGCATAGTTCCTTTGAATATGGATGTAATGATTTAGTTATATTCTAGTCATGAAGTTTGTATATATCTGCACGGTTGGAATATAGGGAATCATTTATGTAAGTTTTGTTCTTCATCATAAATATTTGTTTCTTTGTGAACTTAAACCAGTTGCTTTATTTTTATAAAGACAGACATAAAACATAACTTTAATGAAAAATTCTATGCAGGTGTCTAAATTAGTCTGGATGGTTTAAAACTATATAAATAAGGATGTTCAAACAAGAAAGAAATCTAAAATAGGAAAACTCAGGATAAGGATAAAATTAAGACAATTGTTAAAAAGACGAAATAGGAACTACAAAACTCGCAAACCTCTAAATTCAGAAACTCGAGAACTATAAAACTTACAAAGTTTTTTATATAGCCTAATTGTACCAACATATGGATTTCTTATTCCTGATGATCTCTTCTGAAGAGTTTAACAGTTCTTCTCGTTACCATTTGGCGATCATTGAGGTAATCCTTTTGCAAATATAAATTTTGTTTGTGTGGTTTTGTTGGGGAATCTTGCATTATCTTCCATGTATTCTTTTGCACTGTATTATATATTGGAAGTCTCTCTTTTGTGTCTGAGGGGACAGTAAACTGTTCAGAAGGAATGGAAAAATGTCTTTGTAAGGATTTTTGGAAGCAATTTTAGAGAAGGCACTTCAGTGGGGAAGAGTAGAATGTGGTAATATCCCATCCTAGAGGTCCCAGGTATGAGGGGATGAGTCTTATTTGGTGGATATTGTTTATGTGACACGGTTCCTGCCTCAGGCTTCTGCTTTTATGAGGCTGGACAAGCGTAGAGCAGCATGCAAACCAGTAAACTGGGAGTTTCCAGTCATTTGACTGAAAAATACACAAATCTTTTTCATTTGGGTGCCACTTTGTCTTACTTACCCTTCCCTGCATAATAAGGCAACGGTTTTTTTTTAATAGATACACATCCCAATTTTTTTTAAATTATGGAGAGTGGAAAGGTAGGTCTTTTCTGTGGAGAATCTTTTGGTTGCTTTAGAAGGTAAATAATTTGCAATCTTTATCTATAGACGTTCTTACTTTTATTCTTTCAGAAAAAAAGGTGAATAAAATATCCCAATAAAAGTGACTAGCTGTGCTTATGCTGAAGAGTACCATACTCAGTGATAATTCAAAATTATTATTTAAAAAAGTGTTTTGTGTCCTTTTTACTGTTTAATTAATAGTTGACACTAAATGGAAAAATATGGGTTTTTTTTTAATAGAAGAAATATTTACTGCTTTAAATAGATCTGATTAACTAGGCAAATAGCCAATGGATGGAATATTAAGAGAGGTAACACGGGTGTTCTAAGGGTTTCTTTGTGTCTCTGCACAAGAATACGTTTGGATCGTCTTTACTAAGAAGTTCCTGAACATTCTCTCCGAAGTGCTGTGTTCAGCAATCATCTTTCACATTTTACTGTAGCTCTGTACCGCTTCTCCAGCAGAAAAATATTTGGTGGTCTTAAATTAAGAAGAAAGAGAGAGAGGGAGAGATCCTTAGTAAATGAAAAGACAAGAATATGTAGCACAGTCATCCTGTGGGTTTGTTTGGTTTTGGTTTTTAATTACACAAGATAATGTTTCCCTTCTATTCCTTCTCTTAAGAGCTGTATTACTGGTACGTTTGTTCTTTGCTCAGAGTTTGGGAACCTGCCAGATTTTCCGTTACTATTTCAGTGACGTGTGAGTCGAATGCGCAGTAGGTAGCTTCATGTGAGCAGTCTGTGGCTACCTGCTATTAGCTCTTATTACAGAGTTTCCTTTAAAGTTATTATCTGAAACTTTTCATTTTTTATTTTAATGGTGATGCTCAGTAAAGACTGACTCTAATTGCTTCAAGCAATCATATGTTGTTTCTGTGGGACAATTTTTAGTAGTCACAATCTCCGTGGAACTGTTTGTGCCGTGATACCTTGAATCCTTCAGGAAAAAGAAAGGTCATAAGCATCAAATTTTGACCTGTACCGTACAGGAGAATTTTATATTGAAAAAACTAATGTATTCAAAATCTGAATAGCCTATCACTGCCAACAGTGAAAAATAAAAAATATATTATATTGAGGGAATTTTCTCAAACAAAAGTTATTTAGCTGCAGATTTGCAGACGTCAAAACTGCTAATTAACTTTTGAATGCATCAGTTGATCCATTCAATCTAGTGCTTAGTTTACATACAACGTGGCCTTCTTACCACTGTTTAGTAAACTGAGCAGCAGCTAAGGGCTGCTAAGGGAAGGTGAAGGATGAACATTTCTGTCTTTCCTAAAAGTTCTCTTCCTGGAGTGATTCCCCAGATCAGTTAGACTTCTACAAGAGACTTCTGTTCTAAATAGCAAAGAAACTAGCTTTCTAATTTCTTAATGATAGCAGGAAACTCTTCTATGCATATTGATTTTTACGATCTCTTTTTTTTGTTGTTGTTGTTGTTGTTTGATGCCTGCATCTTAGTAAAAAGTATGAGCCCCTCACATAAAAAAGAGAACCAATATTTAATGAAATCTGTAAATCTTCAAGCAGTAGGATTATACTCTACACCATCTGTAGAAGAAAGAGGAAACCAGGCTCCCTGGTTTATATCAAAATAGGTCATGGAATCTCTAGTTTTATTTCTAGAGTAAAGAAAATTGCCTTTTGTAATTAAAAATAAATTTTAAAAAGCTCTAATCTCTGATTCTTCTACCATGAATTATATGAGATATATAACTTCATGTTTAAACACATTGATTCTTTTCAGTTCCTTTTGTGTTTGTGGTTGTTCATCTTTTATACTTTCAGTTGAATTCATGTCATCTGCTCAAACGGTGTACTAAGCTTACAGTTCAAATTACCCAGGGTACTTCCCATTGGTTTTTATTTTTATTAGTAATATGACACAAAACTTCTTTACTCTTAAAAAGTATATTTTTTAAAGCTAATAATTTGACTTATTTAATGAAATATTTTAGTTTACTCACCACCACTGCAACATTTTGCAATATATATGCTATGTCATGGAATGATGAAAGCAGCATACTAATAGAATTGTGGAGGGCATATAGTGCTATCCATGGGTTCAGCAGAAGCAACGATAAGAAAAGTTGTTTGCCGTGAATATTGCTATTTTTAAATTAAGTTACTAAAAAAGAAAAGACATGTTTGCAGTAAACATGAGTAATATGGGGGTTCTATTCCAGATAATCAGTTTGTAAAGTAATAGCAAAGTAGGCAATATAGCAAAAACATTTTTAATAAAAGTTAATACAGGATACTGGATTACTTATTGTTATCATATTGTTTGTCTTCTTTCACCAAAAAAAAAAAGTTTAATACCAAAAATAATTTTGTCCATTCATGTTTCTCAGTTGAGGTGTACGTACAACTTGATTGGATAGTAACTTGTCTGCAAATATCTCTTAATCGTAAAAATTAACTAAATTAGTAAAAGTAGTGTTGATTTGACAAAACCAAGGATGTTTTATAAAGTGTGCTTACATCATTCCCTACAGACATTTACTTGTGTGACTTCATTACTGATGTTATATACTTCTTGATAATAACATTGTAAAATGTCAGAGAATGCTGTGACCAAAACTACTCTAATTTAGTTTGGTACTCATACTTAAATTAAGTGTACAGGACACCACATCTTCCCTTAAAATCTCCAGATCTCTGCAATACACAGGCAGATTACCAAACAATAAATTAAGGCTTATTCTTGTATTGGTTGGGGTGTTTTGTGTGTGTGTGTGTGTTTGGTTTTATGTTTGGGGGTCTTTGTAATAATGTGACTTATGTAATATCAATTATTAAAAAAAACACAACAAAAATTATTTCTGGGTGTTGACTGTACAGGTATGTGTACCAGAGTAATGGGTAGTTTCAGAATGCACAATGTATTACATCTGTGCATTGGCAAAAGAGAATGCAAAGTAATGCCAGTTGAAATGTATAAGAACGTAATAGTAGAAAGCAAAATAAATAGAATATGTATCAGCAGATCAACTAAGTAACAGTTGACTTTGATGAATAACATATTTAGACTAGAAATTCTGAAATTCCATGAAAGATTCCGTGATATGCCCTGCAATCTCTAGTTAGAAAGTGGACGATTTATGCACATTTCAACAGCATTGACTGCTACATGTGGGTGTTTTTTTGTATTTCTGGTGAAAAATATTGTTCTTATTACTGGCACATGGTGTTGCATGCTTAGTTAATTACACTTCTAAAAATGTAAATATTAATATAGTAAAAATATTATTGAATTTTATTTTCAGAAGCTAGATTTTTCCAGCTCATCAGAAGGAAGTACAGTTAATTTAGCTGTCTTTGGAGAAGAAAAAAGTGAAACTGAACCAGAAAAAGTATCAGAACTACAGGCATGCTTTACAGAAGGTATGGAAATAAAATTTGGAGCTAGCAATTACGTTTTGCTTGTTTGCAACAAACATCGGCAGTTCAAGGAAGCTTTTACTACAGCAGTCCTGGGTCCTAGTTTGTCAAGTCTTAGGGTATGATTGATTTTGCCTGTTGTAGATAGCAATACTGATGTCTATGAAGTACTATTTGTTAATGCAAAGTTCAGTATGTGTGTGTGTGATCATTTATAATGTTTTAAAATAATCACTAGGCACAATTTTATAAACTTGTTCTCAGCAGTCAGTAATTCTGTTGATTTAAATTACTTTGTCAGTAGTGAAATCTGCAAGATTAAACCCTACACCAGGCTCACTCCACTGAGAAATTTAAAATGGAATCATGTGATTACTCATGGTACTTCCTAGCACTAGAAAGCAGTCCAGTGGGTGATTCAGATCGTGGAAGGTTTGACTCAAAAATAAACTTACTTTGTTGACTTTACACCATTAATGGGGGGAGAGGGTGTATAAATATACCATGGGTTGAAACAGGTGAATGAGATCCTATGTATCTATTTAGGTAAAGAAGTCTTAACAGCAAACGTGCATGTCCTTAAAAGTTTTGATTTTAGTTCTGTATAGCTATATCTTCTAGGGGCCTACTGAAACTTACTATGTAGGAAAGAATTGCTAGTTTTTGTGATATTAGATTTTGATTTTCTTTTAAATCATGACTAAAATCATTCAAAACAAAATATGTTCCAGGATTAACTCTCCTATCCTGTCCAGGCTTTTTGGTTTGCTGTTTTGAAGAGACCTTTGTTTTAGGCCGGGACCATTGTCCTGTGAAGTATTATTTGACCGATCTTTAAAAAAGCAAATTGTTTTGCAATGTGGGACTGTGTTGACTATATCAAGTTCTTAATTTAAAAAGTCCAACAAACAAGCATACATTTCTCAAATTATGTTATTATGTTACAATTCTTCCTTATCCTTGTGTTATGTGATACCTATTAGTTCTTGGGCGTAAGATTAATTTTGTCATAATGTAAGCATTTTGAGTAGCTGAAGGTAAGGTAGTTTATGTTCTTAACAGTGGTAGCTGTTTTATCTGAGATGATGAAATATAGCAAACTCATTTGTAACACAGGAACTTAATGACACTCACAGAAAAACCATAATGCCTTTGGGACTCGTTAAAGGCATGTCAACTTGGTTATGTTTCTGTGTGATTAATAATTTTTAAAGAATTAAGGAGGTGACTCTTGGCTAGGCAGATACTGAGGTTCATTGAAAACAATGCCTTGAGGCCCCATGATAAAGCAGGGAGCTCTCCAATATGAGGCAAAATTCTGTGGACAGTTGCCACAAATCTGTATCCTATTGGAAAAGCTCTCATAATCTCCTGTTAAAACATTTGTTTTCTGTAAAGAGGTATCCTTAGTCAGCCCTTGGAGCATTGGTTGTTCCTCCGTATAATAAATAAAAATAGTATTCATATCTGATTTATTTGAACCTTATCTAAAAGGCAAAAGTTCTTTTAGAAGAAGAAGCTTCTGTATTCTTGAACAAGTTCATGTGGAAGTTGCTCTATATGCTCTTTGTTTCTACTCCCTGACAATTTGCGTGTTCTTTAATTACCTGTATATAAACAGAAGAATATATATTTTTAAATGTTTGTAAATGAAAATTGGCTCAATTAGATGACTGTCCTTTACTATCAGCTTGATGTAGCATCAGAGTAGAGAAAAAAGGGTCTGCACTTAAATTTTCCTACCTCCAAAGTATAAAATTGAAAAGATAGGTAGCTTGAAGTAGCTTGAACTTCATGAAACAGGAGCTAGCTAAGAATGATTTGATTTCTCAGAATAGTGAAAATTATACCATATAACAGTTTCTTATTTTTTGTGCTATTAGGCTGTGTACGGAAGTTTAAATGCTGTAAAGGCAGTAGGGAGAGCACAAAAGGAAGAATCTGGTGGAACCTTCGAAAAACCTGTTACAAGATAGTAGAGCACAACTGGTTTGAATCATTTATTGTCTTCATGATTCTTCTCAGCAGTGGTGCTCTGGTAAGTAGAGCTTACAGCCACAGAACCAGTACCTATAAAAATGTTTTATCAAAGTTAATGAACACATATGTGTTATAATACTAAGAAAAAAATACAAAGTTGTCTTGAAAGAGAACTTGGAACTAAATTCCCAGAATATTTTGGGTATTACATTTAATTTACATTACATTAAAATTTTGCAGGTAAACTTTTGATGAATAGAAGGTGATGTGTGTATTTATGAAAAGGATTATGCTAAAAATCTTGTTTAAGAAATTATAAAAATCATGAAAAAGGAAATGTATGCATGAAACAATTATTCTACTTCAAATGAAAATTGTCCCCAAAAGCAGATACTGAATTCGTTATGTTCTTAGTTAATTTTTTGCTCTAGTTTTAGTTTCAGTATTTCTGAACTGTTACATAGGAATTCGTAAATCTCTTTATACTATTCTTAGTGACATTTAGTACTTCACACAGCTCGGGTTCATTTTGGTTGCTCATTGACATAGGATTCGCTGTGTATTGTCTTGGTCTCTGCTCCAGCACCTAAAGCACCACCTACTTTGCTTCCTTCTTTGGCCTTGGTGTTTGCAGGGTACTTTCTCTCACTTTTTTCCTTCGGTCCTCATACTGCCATGCAGTGTTTTGCCCTTTCTTAAATATGTTTTCCCAGAGGCACCACCAGCTTCATTGTTGTTCTCGGCTGTTTCCTGTGTTGGATCCGTGGTGGAGCTGGCACAAAGCAGCCCCCTGGTCTCTTCTCGCAGAGGCCAAACCTACAGCCTCCCATTACTAAAACCTTGCCATCAGCACCTGAGACTGAAATTCGCTAAAGAACATCAACATAGTATTTGGTCTCTTTTGTTAGTTGAAGTTAATGTAATAATGAGACTGCCTTCTGACTGAACCTGGCTGGGCTTTTCAGGGTGAAAAATTATAATTCTGTGTTGACTATTGCTGAAATTTCTAAAAACCATTTTGCCAACCTCAGATGTTATATTGTAATTCTGTTTTCAGACAATGATAAAATCTAAAACGCAGACAGAATGTAATTGTAATTTCTGCTATTTTTGTTTTTCAAGGTAAAACATTTAAAGTTGAAAGTGATTTTACTTTGCTGTTTTCATTTAGTTCTGGCTTAATTTGTAATTTGCAAAGACTTTTCAATATCTGACTTGTATGTAACCCCTTCTTCACAGGCTTTTGAAGATATACATATTGAACAGCGCAAGAATATAAAAGTCCTGCTGGACTATGCTGATAAAATCTTTACTTATGTCTTTATTCTGGAAATGGTGCTAAAATGGGTGGCCTATGGTTTTCAGACTTACTTCACTAATGCTTGGTGCTGGCTGGACTTCCTGATTGTTGATGTAGGTACTATGCTTTCTAAGTAGTCTGTTTCTGGTTTTAGGCAGGTCATTTTATGTAACTTCTATCAGATAGAAATGTATGCAGTGAATAATAGAAATTTGGTTGAAAGGAACAGAAAATTACGTACTGGTGAATAAGATCCTACTGCAATTATCCAGTGTGTAACTAAATCTGCCTTTGTGCTGTCATTGACACCATGTGTTCTGTGTTTTACTGTGTGGGGTCCCAGCTGGTGAGGGAGCACTGTTTACTGATTTGACTTCAGTCTGCTGGATATGGTGACAGAGAACGAGGAGGAAGCGGACACAAGAAAGGAGAGGGAAATTTAAGTGAACATATGGGGTAGGGCAGTTGATCCTGGACTTAATGGGGCACTCACAAAGAACTGCATGGGGGAATTGTTTTTCAACAATAACATTAAAAACTAGTGTTGAAATTGCCCTTCAAAGAAACTAAATTAGAGACATTGCATGATATGTTTGTTTGAAGTTCTTTCTTTTTGCGAAGATGTTGGAGTAGAAATTCAGCAAATGGACAAAAGAGAACTAATAACTGGATGGTATCTGGAATCTAGGACAGAAGTTTTGTCCCCTACCAGCAGAATTGAAACTTACCTAATGCTCTTTTTAAAGCAGATTTTTTGGAGGGAAAGGCACAAGTGGTGTTTGTTACTTGTCCTCCTCGTTTAACTGTGCTTCTCTGTTTAGTGAATCCCCATTCTGCGCAAATGGATTCAATGACATGAGATAACATGTGATATGGTTTTTCTGGGATATGCAGTTTCCTGCTTTTTACTTCCATGGCCTCTCCATTTCTTCTGTTGTGAACTCTCAGTTTATACTTACACCAAGTATAAAGTTAACATATTTCCAGAACAGATGTACTGTAAGAAACTTAGCAAGTATAAGGGTCCTCCCCTAAGATTAAATTTTCCAAAACAAGATACCCTCAGCACATGAAAGGAAAAAAAATTAAGGCTGTCTTTGAGTAAGGCTGAATATATGATTTTCTTATATTTGCTTTCTTTATGGATGCTGTAGCATTCTGATTTTTCTTCATTGTAACTTAAATGAAAAATTATGAAAATTTTATAACTAATGGGAAATCAGCAGCAATCATCTAGATAGATTCTGTCACCTTTGCATAAAATTGTTGATGCCATGTTTTAGACTCTTCATATTATGAATCCCAGACAGTATGTTTCCAGAACCTTGTGATGCCTAAATTTGGAATTTTTTTTTCCATTACAGTGGTCATTGGTGAAAAAAAACCCACAAAAATTAAACAGAAATAAATAAATATATTACTATTTAAGGAGCATTCAGAATTAGTGTCTCTGTACAAGCCTGTATTGGGAAAGGTTGATAGTGAATTGAGTTTTAAGATCAATTCTTCTTATTAGGCATACCATATATCCATATGGGAAGGTATGGGCTCTTCATTTTTTCTGTGATTTCAGTGCTTTCCTGTAGCCATCTTAATCTTTTGTTTAGAGTTGTCTGCATTTTGTGGCCCTACAGTAGCAGATTATATAACAATTTATGTTGGAGGGCACCTTCGGAGGTTTTCAATTAGCTCTAACCTCAAGGTTAGATTAAGACTGCTCAGGCTGATACTCTGTTTTGAATGGGGAATGCTTTACTTAGCAATCCATTCCCAGTGTTTGACCTCATGTATTGTAAACCCACTCCTCCTCACCCTAAAGTCCTGGTGGTCTGCTTAGCTTTTTCTGACATTATTGCCAGACTTACTTGTTATTGTTTTCAGCTAGTAACAAGGAATTTTAATTCTTTCTCTTCCTGTTGCCATTTTACCTGCTGGTTTAGCATGTGGGTGCTGCCCTCAACTGCTTGGATTGAGCTTTGTTTTATCTTCCTGTCCTATATCTTTATCCAGCTAAACATTGAACAATTTGCCATACCAGTACAAGTCAAATTATTGTAGTGTGGCAACATTTTACAGAATCTTTTTAGGCAAACTGTTCTGTATCTATCAGCCTAAACTCGCCAGCTGTTCCCTGCTTGGGAAAGAACTGGTAGTATACAAACAAATTCTTACCCATTGTGATGTTTACAGTGATTTCAGAAACGGATAATTAGCCCTGAAACAAGTAAAAACCCTCATTCTGTTCAGCCTTCCGTGTGCAAGTACAAATGGTATCACAGAAAGGAACAAAGATGGGATTCTATCGTATTTGGCAGCTTGCTTGAGGTACCCTTAGAGTAAAGAAATCTGCAGAAGACTTCCTCATGTGTAAACACAACAGGAGACAGCCATCTGGAGTGGGAGACTCAGTGAGGACACAAGTCATTGACTTTCACCAGAAAACAGCAGGAAAATCAGCTTTTGAGATGTTAATCCAGCTGTACTGAAGGTTTCAAAAATTCTTGTGGATTAAATCCTTTCTTCCACAAAGTAATGTTAAAAGAGGAAATCTCAAGGCACGTTAATTGTCCAAAATACAAACAATTTTAAAAATTCAAAGTAAGATGTTTCCAGCTTATGATAACAATGTGCTTTTCTGCAATTACCCTATTTGGTAGTTACAAGAACAGAAGGTTGAAATGAAGCTGAATTTGGGATTCTGTCTCACGTGCATCATTACAGGGTGTTTTGTAATATATCCCCTTCTTTTTTTGCAATGCACCTTTGAATTTTCTACTTTTCTAATGTTGTAGTTAGCAATTCTATATGTAGAAGTCAGTCTATAGCTGGTATCACAAGTTGTCCAAACCACAATCAAACATAGAAGAAGAGGAAATTATTTATTTTTTAAAAAAATAAAAGTGCACATACACACATATCCACAGATAATATTATAGATTAAGATATGTTTTTGTTTAAACTGTTCTGAAATTTGCATGCGATATTAGACTTTTATTTTTTCTTTTTCTTCTTTTTTTAATTTTTATTTATTTTCACTGAAAGATTAGGGACCTTGTGAATTTTTTTCCCAATATCCAGATCAAAATTTTACCCCTCAAGGCATTTCTACTTTGAAGCTGCTTGAAAAAGAAAAATTCTTTTGTTTTGTTTCCTCTAGGTCTCGTTGGTTAGCTTAGTAGCTACTGCCCTTGGTTTCTCAGAACTTGGTGCAATTAAATCCCTCCGAACATTAAGAGCTTTGAGACCTCTAAGAGCTTTGTCACGCTTTGAAGGCATGAGGGTAAGGAAAAAACCAGAAAAAATGTATAAAACAAATCCTTAAAAATATGCCAAATTATAAAATCATGGAAGAACACTAATTACGTGTCTGTTTGAAAGGCCAACAGTAGCGTGTTTGATTCCATTACATGCATTACTCCTTTTCTATTTGCATTACTTCAGTGTAATGTAGTGTTTTACATTAAATCGTTTTTTAGAATTTAAAAAAAATAATCCTTGTGTTGTTTCTTAATATTTTTTTCTGTGTTTATTGACTAGGTGGTTGTGAATGCTCTTACTGGAGCAATCCCATCCATTATGAATGTACTTCTCGTTTGTCTTACATTCTGGCTGATTTTCAGCATTATGGGAGTAAATTTGTTTGCTGGCAAGTTCTATTACTGTGTTAACACCACAAATGATAAGAGGTTCACACCAGAAGAAGTCAGTAATAAAAGTATGTGTGAAAATATGAACAGGACTACTGGAGATGTCCGGTGGAAAAATGTGAAAGTAAACTTTGATAATGTTGCAGTTGGTTATCTTTCTCTGCTTCAAGTGGTAAGTGCATAAATTTTCCAGCTTTAATTTTCGTAGCAGTATCATTTAATTCCATAATTTTCAGCGTTATTTTAAAATAAATAAATGGATATGGATTTGGCTTTATAATTTTGTTCTATGGAGCTAATTAATGTTGCTTATGGTAAAAATGTGATACATTCTTTGGCCATTTTGAAAGAGGAGGAATATCTAATATTTATCTGATGGATAGAAAGTTGCTTGGCACCCAACTGCAAGTAACTTTTCAAGTTCTACAGAAATACAGTATGTAGTTAAAATATCTGGTTAAACACTGCAGCTAGGTTTCATTTTCTTTTATTTGCTTTATGTGTTAAGGAATATTGACTAATATTTTTACCATGATTGTCATAGATGTGTTCTAGGACTTATCTGATCTTCAAACAAGAAGAGAGTGAACTATTGATTTAGATAAAGGTTTTAAATTCACTTTTTCCTCTCTCTTCTTTGCCTGTTTTATTGTTAGTAGTCCCACTCAAGTCACTGTCTGTTATTTCCAAGTGAGTTTTTTTGACAAAGTTTTTAGCTTGTTTTTAAACTCTTAAAGATTAACAGTTGCAGAATTTACTAGTGCTAGATTTCTGGGCATGAGCCTTTTTTAGAGGCAGTATCTGTAAATTGCCAATAAGGCAGACGTGTATTCATAATCAAGTTCGTTTGACAAAATGCTTCCGGGAAATTATTTGTACTCATAAGCAATTGGTAATTATTCTATCTTTAAAAATTTCCACCTGGTAGTGTTTAGTAGTTAGTATTGTGCTAGCAGGCTACTGTCTGATTGCTTTGGAGGGGTGACAGGAGCTATTGCTAAACAGCACTAGGCAATTGCATGAATTACCAGCTTAGAGAGTGGCAGCGCTTTTAGCATTTGTAGCATATCTTGCATGTACAGTTCGCCTATGTAGTGATTGCAGTAAACATTACTCACACCTTTCTCGCCCTCAGTATCATAGCTCACCAGAGTAAGTTTGATGAAGGCCTGCTAGGGGGATAAGGAATTGGTGGGATGGCTGTGTCGAAAGACTTACACTCAGCAGCTTAGTGTCCAAGATGAAACCAGTACCACGTGGTGTCTCTCAAGGGTTTGCTCTAGGACCAGTACTGTCTAATAGCTCCCTCAATTACATCAGTAATGGAATTGAGTGCACCCTCAGCGGTTTGCAGATGACACCAAGCTGAGCTTGGTGATAGGCTTAGAGGGGATGCCAACCTGAGGGACGTCAGACAGCTGAAGGTTGAACTCTGTGACTCTAAAGGAGTTCAACAAGGCCACATGCAAGGTCCTGCACCTGGTTCAGGGCAATCCCTAATATCAGTACAGACTGGAAAATGAATGGATTGAGGTCAGCCCCACGGAGGTGATCTTGGGGTAAAAAAGTCTGACATGAGCTGGCAATGTGCCCTTGCATATGATTGCACAGGATTTGATTGCCAAGTTGATCTTATATTGGGCTGGCCAAAAGGAAGTGAGGCCAACAGATAGAGAGAGGTGATTCTCCCTATACACTCCATTCTCATGAGACCTCACTAGAACAAGGAGGTACGGACCTCTTAGAGGTCCAGAAGACAGCCAAGAAAAAGATCAGAGGACTGTGGTGTCCTTTCAATGTTTAAAGGGGGATTATAAGAAAGAGTGAGGGAAAATTTTCCCAGGACCTGTAGCAGCAAGAAAAATGGCAATGCTTTTTAACTGAGAGAAGGTAGATTTATATTGGATATAAGGAAGATTTATTTATATTTGTAATGATAATGCATTGAGACATTCAGGTTGCCCAGAGAATGTGGATGGCCTATCACTGGAAGCTTTTGATGTAGTGAAAGACGTCCCTGCCTGTGGCAGAGGGTTTAAACTAGATAATTTCTAAAGGTCACTTCCAAGCTAAACCATTCTATGATTCTATTATTTTCTTAAGATTTCTTGGGACTACTTACCTTTTGGAATTTCTTCTAGGACTATTTCCTTATTCTGTCTGAACAATGCCATTACATGGTGGCTGATTTTTTTTCCTGAAGAAATCCTCCAGTTCTTTGGTAGTCAGAAAGTTAGAACTGAAAGCCTTATAACACCTTGAGGAAAACCAAGCAGTGTTTGGGAAGAGCTGGTGTGGGCAGCATGTGCTGCACTGGGGGCAGAGGAATGGTGCAGTTCAGAATGGTTCCATCAAGAAGGGAACTACAGGGGAGCCGGAGAGCTGGGATGTGCAGGGGAGGTCCTGGAGGAGAAGCAGTGGATCCTGGCCGGGTGCTGGCTCTGGAAGGTGCACAGAGCTGTGCGTGGTCCCTGTCCCCCGTAGCATACCATGGCCCCCGTGGACACTGTGGCACACGCTACAAGGACGGATGAGCTACTGAGTCCTTGGACAGCTTCACTCAGTCTCTTCTTGGAGCCCCTTGTTTCCAGTGGAGTGACCCAGGCCACCCTGTGCAGGTGGACCAGCTGATCACGTAGGTTCCCTGTACCCTGACATCAGGGACTCGGCTTTACTGGGATGCCAAATAGCACGGTACCTGTCCTGTTAAGGTAATGCTTTACGGATGGCAACCAGCACATCCCATTTCCCTGGGAGATAAATTGCTGTCTCTCTGGTATGGCGATATTGATTGCAACTTGTCTCACAGAGAATTTAGATGAATTTCCATGACGATTAGAATTTATGCAGTGTTTTAAGAATTAGAGGGAAATATTTCACAATAATGAACTTCCTGTGAATGCTTCACTTGTAACTCACCAGACTTTTAATATTCTCTTTATTTTTATGAACACAAATACATTGCAGAAGACACTGTTTTATTTAGAATGTTCTCAAAACTGGAGCTTTGACTGAAAATATTAACAAATTTTGTTTTTAGGCAACATTTAAAGGATGGATGGAGATTATGTACGCTGCAGTTGATTCTACAGAAGTGAGTGCAATATAAAATCTACTGAGTAAAACTAAAATTTACTGAGGGAAAACAAATGTAAGATTGATGTAATGCTTCTTGAATGGCAGTTGAAATGAACTAAAATATAAAGAATTAAATGTAAAGCCCTGATGAATTTTCTATATAAATCTATGCCCACAAAGTGCTTACACTTTTAACAGGTAAAAAAAAATTTTAGCTGTGGAGCTACATGAATTATCACTAATTTAATAATTCTTCTGGAAAAAGTCCAAACTAATGAGATCTGGTTTTCTGTTAATTTATGTCTGAGATTGTACAGATCAGGAAATAATTTTTTCCTGTGTCTTCAGAAATAACCCAAATAGTCAAGAGCCATCACTGCAAAAGCTAATCCAGAGCTGCAGACTGATGATCTCAAAAACCAAACTTGCTAAATTTTGCCTATTTTTCTTTTAATGTTGATATTTGTTTGCATCTCTCCTCAATCCAGCTCCTGCTTTGCATATAGTCTGTAGGAACTGAATTGCTTTTGAGATTTGCACATTTCTGTCAAATTTAGTAGGGCCTACATGAGCTGTCAAATGTCATCAAAGAGAACAGAGAGGGAAGGAATGGCAAGTCCTGCAATGTGTGCAATTACAGATACCTGTATTAAATAGATTTTTAAGTTCGAATATAAGGCAAGTGTAGTGTATGTGCCATAAAAGTTGGGTTTAGCCCCCGTTCATCTGGATGCAATGTTTCTTCCTGCTTGGGAATCTTTGATTTGTCTTAACTGTTATTTGTGGTGCTTTGCTGTTTTTCTATGTTACATAGACAGGGAAACAGCCCAAGTATGAAGACAACCTGTACATGTACATTTACTTTGTTGCTTTTATCGTCTTTGGATCGTTTTTCACCCTAAACTTATTCATTGGTGTCATCATTGATAACTTCAACCAACAAAAAAAGAAGATAAGTACCACATGTTTCATTTTCACACTACTACATTGTTATTGAGCATTCAGCAAATGTATGCAAGGATAAATAAGAGTGTCTGAAATTTCTCATAGTAATAGAAAGAAAAAAAGAAATCAGGTTTTAAGATTTTTGTTTATACAAAATAATGAAATAACAGTCTTTTCTTTTTAAGACATTTGAAGTATTTTAAACTTACGCTGAGTCTCTGCGTGTTCTCCACATCCCTGTACAGCCCAATGATATGTTGTCCCTCAGAAAGTTATGTCTTTGTTTTTCTTATGCTTACAGTGCTGGGACCAAGCTATGTGAAAGTGCAGATGACTTAAGCAAATAAAAGGCAGGAAATAAGAGAATATGCAAAACTATCAATTTCAAAATTGATAAGGAGGTAACGTATAGCAGTATTGTGAAGGCCTTCGTTACAGAGACTGATACAGACTAGTTGAATGCTGAAAATACTGCTCTGGATTGCAAGATTAGAGAGGGTATGGGAAACCGTCTTGAGTTAGTGAATTTGCAAGAAAAAGAAAATGGGTGACATTTGAAAATACGTAGGTTTTCTTTTCAACTTAAGTTGTTTCTACTATTTAAATGAACACAGGATTGTGTCAAGAACTCTAGGAATGTTTAAATAGGTGAAAATGCAGACTATGATGGCAAATTAAATTGTACTTGCTATTTAAACCATAAATGGTGGCATCTTCGCCCTTCAAGGTATTTGCACCTTCCTTGGAGTAAACTTCAGGGGCATCCAGTGCTTAGCAGGAAGGTGGTTCCGTTTCTCATCCTTGGAGAGCAAGGCTAAGGTTATATACATGTTATTGGCATTTTTGGCAGTCGATATGTAACAAGGTGACCTTACTCAGTAATGAGGTATTTGTATATTTTATTGAGTTCACTTGGCAGACACTGTCTACTGGAGTCATCATGACTCAGAAGACAGAAAAGGGTTCCTGCTAAAAGGCTTTTTCTGGCAGTGTGGTATATACCCCTTGTATATCTGGAGCTCTTTTAAGTCACCAAGAAAGTAAAATGCTGGACATACAATTAGGCTGGGGAAAATTCTATCTATATGGTATTCTTCAGGTTCATGTAGCAAATTAGCAAGCATTAGTTGTCCGTCTTTTGAATTTATAGGTACGCCTGTGTTCGTAGAAATGTGCAGATCATACAGTTCATGGCTACCCAGCAGTGTTTTTCTTGTCTTTGTTCTTCATATCACTGACATTTGAGCATGTTGGGATATGAATGGGGAAGGACCTCATGTTGAAATATACTGTCTCTGTGTAGTTAAACAGTGCTTTTCTGTGGTTCCTGTGTGCATCTTACTTTCATTACGTTAGTTCTATGAGGGAGGCGATGTTCTGCTGTCAATTTCCTAACTAGTCCTTAAGGGTATCTTGCCTTGAGACCTCTATTCTCCCTATGGACAGCATACTGAGACAAGGATGGCTTGTTCACTCATGATAGCCATTACATCAGTGAGACAGCAGAAGAAATCCCCAACTCAATCCCACTTTCTTCATGGCAGGGTTTTTTTTATTATTTATTTCCTACTGGGTGAAAGCTTTTAACAGTCACAGCGCATTTCCACCATAATTATCGAAGCAACTTCTTGTTTTTCTTCCAAAACCCTTACTCTCCAAGAAGTTAACTTTATTTGACTATTTGATTTATGAGGAGAGCTTGTTAAAGAGGATCTCTTTTGACTTCTAAATCTTCATGGCGATATATAGCCACAGCTGAAAGAGTCAAACACATCTTCATTTAGACTTACCATTACTTTGTCTATAAGATTGTCGCTACATTTGACAAATTCAGTGGGACAGTCACAAAAATCACCCCTGACTCTGAAGTTCATTTCCAAATGCCACTGCTTTGATATCATGCATACCTGGAATGTAATTACAAACAAATGCATGAAAGGAAGAAAAACAAGTTACTTGTCAATATAAATTGTATTTCTGGCAAGTGTTTCCATGTGTGTATTACACATACCAGTCTAGATATCCTTTTATTCAGACAAGAAACCCCAGACTAAACCCATGCTTCTGATGATCTTGGTACAATGTAGGGGGATGATCAGGCCTCTTAAACACTGTGGAAGTATTATCATCTGAACTGAGATACCTACACTGAAATGGTAAAATGTACATCCTGGAAAGCAAAATCAGTAATTTCTTTCTCCTTGTAGGTTTTACCTGAAGGCATATCTGCTCACAGTCTATCTTTATACCTTTGAAGCTTTTCTATTTCTGGTAGATTGATTTTCAATGTGGAGTTTATGATGCTAGATTTATAAGTGTCTATGAAATGTATATTTTACAAGTTGGGGAGGGGGGTTTGTATTTATTTAACTGAATTAATCAGGTATGTATTTTTTTTTAATAAGAAATAGATAGAAGTTCTGGGGATTTTCTTTGTTCCTTAATTTATTTCATTTTTCCTTCAAGATTCATCAGATGCTTTAACAAGCTTTGAAATAATTACTATGTTTTGGTTACAATATATAGAGATGAATAAAGGATTCATTAAAACCATTTCCTGCAATACTGTGAATTAATGGATGTAAAGGCTTGGCTGTAATCAGATTTGGGGTTTCTTTTACTAATTTACCTTGGAGGGCAAGACATTTTCATGACAGAAGAACAAAAGAAATACTACAATGCAATGAAAAAGCTGGGATCCAAGAAACCACAAAAACCTATACCTCGACCAGTGGTAAGAATTGTGCTATTGTGCTATCATCTGTATTTGGGGAGAAATCACAGCAGTACATTAATTATAATAAAATTTCTCCTTTCACTCTAAAATGGTTTTGGCCTAATTCAAGTTATCCCTTCATCCTGAATTGAAATGTACATGTGTCTGTTCTGCTGGAAAAATCGCTCATATTTGTTATGCCTGAGGAAGCAGAGAATCAAAGAATGTAAAGAAATATAGGCTTGTTGGGTTTCAAAGGGAAAACTTTGAACTGGCATATAAGTTACTGGACAATGGTTTTCTTAGATTTTTCAGCCTTTTGCCTGGTTGTATATTTTGGGAGAGGAAGAATGAAATGGGAGGGAGGAAACGGATGTTCATTACATACAAATACTATCACCTTTTCTTTTTTTCTCCCCTCAGAACAAATTGCAAGCTCTGGTGTTTGATATTGTAACACAGCAACTATTTGACATCACTGTTATGGTTCTAATCTGTCTTAACATGGTCACAATGATGATAGAAACAGATGACCAGACTGAACTGATGCAAAATATTTTACAGTGGATTAACTTGGTCTTTGTTATCCTTTTCACTGGTGAATGTGTCTTCAAAATATTTTCACTCCGTTATTATTACTTCACCATTGGCTGGAATATTTTTGATTTTGTGGTTGTTATTCTTTCAATAATAGGTAAGAAATTCTTATATTCAAAATGAAATATAGTTTGCTTTATCTCTGTCAAGTTGTACAAATTAGAGGAGTTACTTAATTTTAATTTCTCTTGATTATTTAGGAAATGAAGTGCGTACAGGAGAGTACTAACTTTCTTAATACTTCTATATCAGTTTTAATACTTCTAGGTTTGGGGTTATTTTCTAAAAGTGCTGGGAAATAATTCTAAAATTATCTGTAGCAGATAAAATTTATCTCCAATTATATTTTCCACCAATTCCACAACTAGAGTTGGGGGGGTTTCTTATACTTTTTTGTGGAAAATGTAATCTGTGTTAAAAAGTTACTCTCTTTATTTTTATGTTCCACAGGTATGTTTCTAGCTGAGGTGATTGAAAAGTACTTTGTGTCACCCACTTTGTTCAGAGTCGTACGACTGGCCAGAATCGGTCGAATCCTGCGCCTCATTAAAGGCGCTAAGGGCATCCGCACTCTGCTCTTCGCTTTGATGATGTCTCTTCCTGCTTTGTTCAACATTGGGCTGCTGCTCTTCCTGGTCATGTTCATCTACGCGATATTTGGCATGTCCAACTTTGCCTATGTCAAGAGGGAGGCTGGGATCGATGACATGTTCAACTTCGAAACGTTTGGCAACAGCATGATCTGCCTGTTTCAGATCACCACGTCCGCTGGCTGGGATGGTTTGCTCGCCCCGATCCTTAACAGCGGGGAGCCGGACTGTGACCCTAACAAGGCTCACCCGGGGAGCTCTGTGAAAGGTGACTGTGGCAACCCTTCTGTTGGGATTTTCTTCTTCGTCAGCTACATTATCATATCCTTTCTGGTAGTGGTGAACATGTACATCGCTGTGATTTTGGAGAACTTCAGTGTTGCTACTGAAGAAAGCGCTGAACCCTTGGGTGAAGATGACTTTGAGATGTTCTATGAGGTTTGGGAAAAATATGATCCTGATGCAACACAATTCATAGAATACAGCAAACTGTCTGATTTTGCAGCTTCTCTAGATCCTCCTCTTAATATACCAAAACCAAACACAATTCATCTTATTGCAATGGATCTACCTGTGGTAAGCGGTGACAGAATTCACTGCCTTGACATCTTGTTTGCTTTCACGAAGCGTGTGTTGGGGGAAAGTGGGGAGATGGATGCCCTCAGAATACAGATGGAAGATCGGTTTATGGCATCCAATCCTTCTAAAGCTTCCTATGAACCAATTACAACCACATTGAAACGAAAACAGGAGGAAGTATCTGCTGTTATTATTCAGCGTGCTTACAGACGTCACCTTTTAAAACAGTCAGTAAAGAAGCTTTCATTTATGTATCAGAAAGATGGGGGTGATCCGCTCATCAAAAAAGATATGATTGTTGGTAAGCTAAGCGAAAACTCGCCTCCAGAGAAAATGGATATGTCTGCATCCACCACTGCTCCACCTTCTTATGATAGTGTAACAAAACCAGAAAAAGAAAAATATGAAGATGACAAATCAGAAAAGGAAGACAAAGGAAAAGACAGAAGAGGAAACAAAAAGTAAAAGGCAGAGGCTATCCGTGGTGAATGTTCACAAGCTTGAAAAGATGATGTTTCTGTCAATAGCACTCTTATTGGAGGATTATGCCAAAACTATAATTTTTTCCTATTTACCCACTGCTGCAGTCAGTGCCTGTCCAAGACAATGGTCCTTCACTAGTAAACTCTCAGTCTGTAACAGGGAAAAAAAACTTGCAGAACAACAGTTTTGATTATCAGCCATTACTAATTGAGAGGAGACAGAAAATTTCTACTTGGACTATAGGAACCCTTAATGGGTGCCAATAAGCCTGTATTTTTGTGGAATAAGTGTATCCACTGTGTACATTTCATCTCCTATCTGTGTTCCATGTGCGTCGGTTCTCGTTCATGATCTCGTTTGCTTAAATGACGTATTGCCTTATTAATTCTGCTGTGCTGAGAAAAAAAAATCTAAATACTCTTTATTTAGATTAGCACTAAATACTAAATAATACACTTATGTGCAGAGAAACACAAATGTCAGGAATACTTAATTATGGCATCATAATATGAACATAGTTCTCTTCAAGCCACTTTTAAATGCAAAAAAACAAGATTCCAGATTATTGAACCTCAGGATCTAGATCAAAGTAGCAGCAAACTATAAAAAAACCAACAGAGTCCAGATAGAGAATTTATCCGTAAATCAAACAAGGGAATAATTCTCACAGAAAAGAGGTTGGTAACTTAGTCTTTTAAGTTTAATATATTTATTTTTAGTACCTTTTAGTAGTTCTTAATTTATTGTACTGTCTGTTTTAGATACAGTGGTTTAAATAAATGATGCTACATGAGCTTCTCTTCTGAAAATTGTGAAACTATGAAAAAAATTACTTTCAGAGTACAAGAGAGCTCATAATTCCTGAAACATTCAAACAATTCTTTTCACAGAAAAGCTACGAATGCCAAATTCTGTCTATAGGAGATTATATATTTTTTTAAAAGTGGTATGTTTTGACTCTGTAATATCATGAGTAGCTTCCATACTTTCTTCCAAAGTCTGTTGCTACACTTCTTATTTCTCATGAGTGTATCCCACTTAGGAAAACAACCAAAGCTGTGAGTATAAATTGATAACAGGTTACCTTTGGGGACAAATACTACCTTAACGTATACCTCAGATTTAAATTTCCCTGCTTTGGAAGGATGGATCATGCCAGAAACACAAAATATGTACTTCAGAGAGGTGATTTTGACAGCCCCATGGCACTTTAGTCAGGTTTCCAGTGTAATGTAGCCTTCCGTAGAGAGCTGGGATGACCAAAAAGATGTATTCAAATCAGCTTTGTCCTGCACTGGGGTTTAGATGACTTTTTTTGCATTCAGGCTGACACTATATATGTAAGTAAAATACCCTCTGTTATTTAATCAGTTGTTTTACACAGTGGTACCTTTTTGAACAGAGACAATGACCTAGTTACCGTATATGTGTCAACTATGTACCCTAGCAAGTTAGCTTACGACATTTCAATAGATATTATGGTATAGTCTGTGATACTCCAAATAATTGGAAGCTCTAACTGATGCATGCTTGCTGCTATTATCCTTCAGCTACTAAAGTTTAACATGGGAAGAGATGTGAGTGGTAAAAAGAAAAAAAACTGTTTGACAAGACCATCATTCCTCATACCAGTAAGCAATATTTTGCTGCTATTAAAGATTTTATTTTGTTTGAGTGTTATAATCAGCGAATACGCAGTAAGTTACTGGACTATACAGGACAAACAGATGGCTTAAAATATGGGGCTAGAAAAAAATTATATGTCTATTCTTTTTATTTTTAAAATAGTTTTATTTTATAACATTTTGTACTTACAATAAGAAATTACACATATTTTCCTGTTGCTATTAATTTTTATTGCCATCTGTCTTTGACACTTTACTGTTCAGAAACCCAAGATACAATGTGTAATTGAAAATTTCTGCTAATTACTTTAAACAGCTTTTAATATGTAATAATTTAAAAACAAATGGACAGGTTTTTTTTCTGATCCGTAGGTAGGTCTTTTTATGTGAAACAAGATAGAAGGCCTTTTTTTTTTAGTTATAATCCTGTCTGTTGATTTTCAGGGTAATCTTAGTCATAGGAACATTGCTTTTTCCCCAGAGTTAGTCTCACACTGTCTGCTTTGCTTATTGGTACACACCGCAGTAGGAACACTTTAAATATAGTTTGTTATTCAAAAAATCTTCCTTCATGAGGATGAATAGTGAACTTGTGCAATGGGCAGTGAAACATTTTGCATTTCTTACAAAAGAACTAGAATATAGACGGGCTCCTGCTTTTATAGAAATTATTGCCTCATAGTGTACTGATGAACTGCATGCAGGAAGTTGTTTTACCAAAACTAACTACATTGCTAACAACCCAAAAGAATAAAGATAACCTTTTTATGTAATTATTTTAGTCTTTGTCTTTTGTTTTATGAAGTTTATAAAGATTAACAAGTAATGATTGGTAAAATTAAGGGGGAGCCACTTCAGCAGTGAGGTGATTCAGACATCTAGATCACATTGCTTCATGACTTAGATCAGTATCAACTTGTCACCATCTAAATGAAATGAAATGCTGATGTTGTCCTGACCAGATTTTTTCTAGAATTCAGGAAGAAAAACCATTTCAGCTATGTGTCTTTTTGTCAAATTTTTGAGTTGCCCAGGAAGAGCTCCAGTGATACTCTCTGTTGGGCAAGTCCAATGCAGGATGGCTCCACAGCTGCTCACTGTTCACCCTGGGATAGGTGACCTGGGATCTGTCACCAAAATAACCCCATGGGAGCATAACAGAGTTGCTTTAATATCTTTCCCTCTGAAGAAATCCGTGCTTGCCAAGAGAGGGAACAAGAGCTGTTAGAAGTCTTAGTGGCCATGTCCCTGTCGCTGTCATTGGCAACTGATGCCTTTGGGGAGGCTCTCGGGCGTGGTCCCTGGCGAGAGGTTGCTACATGCAGGTGGCAGGGTAAGGGACACGGTGTGTGCATTGGATCCGGACGTGGGGTAATTAATGCTTTTTGCTTTTTTTTTTTTTTTTTTTTTTTGTGTTCTCATTTCTTTTGTGAAGCGTAGCTGCTGTATAATTGGGCCAATATAGCTAACAGGAAAAAACCCTGAACTATGCTGTGCTTTGAAGAACAATGTGCATGTTTTTGGCAGCTATACCTGATTTGAATTAATATGTTTTTTCCCATCCAGAATAGCTAGGGTTTTAATACCTTAGTTGCTAACAAGAATTACGTATTAATGTAATAATGTAAGTACTTTTGAAAAATGTTGGTCATACTCTTAAATTACTGTTTAAAGAATAAAATTGAGTCAGTGCTGGTCGAGTGTCTAGTTACCTTGAAAATTCTATGTGGAATAAGCATAAAATATTTATGTGATAATTTTTCTACAAATTTGGTAGTGCACAGAAGTATATAAGGTCATTTATAAAATCATTTTACCCTATAAAATTTCTATTATTTTTGAAGTTATGGCTATTGAACCAATAATCTAACTGAAGTCACTCCATTTTTAGTATCTCAAATGCAACATTTTAGTCCTTTACAAAAAAAGTAATATATTTTTGGATTTCAAGTGTATATATTTGAATAAATTTGTAAATTTATATTTCTTTGAAATTATTCCAGTATACCTTGAAGGTAAAAAGCTTATGGAAGACACAGTTGACTTGCAAACTTCCTCCTTAACCTGCAGGTATAAAATAAATCCATGTTTTAGTTTGATATAAGACAGTTGTTTCAGGTAATGGGTCAGTCACATAATATGCAAAGCATTAAGCAAAATTCCTAGAACAGTAAACACTGCACTCTCTTACTGTCCCAGCTCACAGAGAAGGAAAAATTGATAAGAAAAGCTCCCTTAACATTGCCTCAGAAATGCTTTCTTTATTCTCTCTTGCTAACCCAGGAATGTAGGTGTATTTTATTTTGTGAAGGCATCGTCAACCTCCAGCTCCCCTTCCCACCCTCCAAAAAAGCCCCAGCTATACCCCAAACCTGCACAGGAACATAAAAGGGGAACACTTCTGGAATTTTTCAAATCCTGACCTGGCTCAACCCTGTAACAAAACTGTTTCACTTCTAAGGGCAGGACTTGTCCTGCATCCATCCTACAAAATCACTTGTAAAAATGAAAAAGGGAGAGAGAGCAGGGGGAATAGGTAGGGTATTGCTCATTCGCTTGTTTTCATAAAGAGGCCTTGTATAGGTTTGTTTGTATTTTCGAGCAGGACTTTGCGTTGCCGAGGCCCCAGGGCTCGGGGCGGTGGGAGCATCTCCCGGCTGCTGCCTCCGGCAGAGGGCACGAGCCGGGCGCTGCCGGCGCCGCGCCGGCTCCGCAGCCACAGGCGGCACCGACAGACACCAGCTGCAGGCACAGCACAGGGGAGAGCTCAGGCTTGCAGAGAATGGGCAGATTCTGTGCTTGTTACAACCTCATAATTCATCTGGTTGTGTAAAGATAGGTTTGCTGTTAATACTTTTTTGTGACTGAAACAGCAGCTGCTTGGATTTCAGTTCTGTACCCTATAAGACACGTGGGCCTACATCCAGACCTAATACCACTTTGGTTAAGAACTGCCATACTCATCTGAGCTTACTAAACTACAGCTGAAGGGTTTTGATGCACCGAGGAATTCCTCAAATAGCTTTAGGTTTACTTTTATTAATAGGCATTATTCATCTGATCCCACAATGCACCCCTGAAACAGCCCCAACCTTCTAAAAGAATCACGTATGAAAGTATCTGTGTCGTTTGCATGGCAAACAGTGATATATATAATGAAGTATTATTAAAAATGCAGGGGATTTTTTGGACAGAGAAAATCCTTACGATATTCATTCTATAGTATAGATTCAGAAAGGCTTATCTAGCTCAGTAAGGCATTAGGAGAAATAATCTGAAATCTCTGCAGTGTAGGAATATTTAATGGCTCACAAATCTCTGCATTAGCAACATCTTTTTCAGTGGGGGATGGTACCATTTCTTTCATTGTCTGAGCACAACTAGGTTTTGTCTATGTGATACAGCATGCAGGCTCTGTCACTCAGCATATTTATTTTTCCTTGCTGATCAGTGGGAGCTGTTGCACAGTGGAAAGAGACATATTCTAGTGCTTGCCTTAAAAAAAAAAAAAAAAAACACTGCAGTGTAACCCAAGCAAAGTAAACTGCGGCACATTCTCATCCCTCTGGAGAGGGAAAATTGCATGCTGAAGCACACATGATGTCTGCTGCAAGAAAAGCTTTTGATGAAAATAAGGAATGACACTTCATAAACAATTTATAGCAATCAAACCATGCAGTTCCAGACATGCTCTGCACTTCCATTTTCTATTGTCTTAAAAGCATGTTACTTTCTCTTTAACAGCAATCTTGATACTAATCTTTGTGGAATTTGACAGCTGATTAAAAAACAGCACAATATATTTTTCAGAAAATGTATATCTGAAATGGAACGTAATAAACTGTTCTCATTTCCAAAGTAGTAAGTATCTGTAACAGTCATATTTTAAAATGGTCAGAGAATTACGTGCTGTATTGCTATTTGCAATATTGCTTTATAAAAAAGTCATGCTTGCAGATACCATAGCAACCCCTGTCATGTGGTCCTTCTTGATTGCCAAGCTGCATAGTAGCTTTATGCTCATATTCTGCAGCCATACTTGCGTTAGTATCTTTATACAGTGTTTAGTGAAAATTGTATCTGCATCCACAACATAATGCAAACTGAAGTATGCCAGCAATGGTCTCAAGTTCATGGTCTCAGGCAGGCAAAAAGTTAAAGTACTCTCTCCAATAATTAACATTGTGAATACCCTTTCTCTTGTCTTAACTTCTTCATGGCCCCAGTGGCTGTCAAATGTGGTCTTACGATTCCTGCAGCATTGCTACAAATACTATTATTTATGAAAATGGAAAGCAGCTGCTCATGCTCTAACTGTATAACATTGGAAATTGGATGTGATTTATGTGATGCTGAATAGGTGGGCAGATAAATGCAGGCTCCTGATAGCCTCTGTCTGGAACGGCATGTACATCCAAGAAAACAATTTCAGGGTGATGCTAAAGAGCACTGTGAATTCACCAGCTTTCCCACTCCTGCTTTCTCATTTATTTGAAGAGGAGTTACTTGAAATTTCATTTATCTATGTTTCATTAATCTTTTACAATTCTGTCATTTTTGTATAAATACTAGAAGAACAAGGAAAGGAGAATGTTTTGAAAAGATAGTAACCAATGATATATGAAGACAACATAATACAATGTTGACATGATTTCCTACTTGTATTTCAGGATTAAAACCTTTTTTTTCACAGTTGAATTCTACTACATATAAGGAGAGCATCCAACAGGAAATTTCAAAAGGTACATAGAAGAAGTGACAGGAAAAGAAATTACAGTGCTGGTATTACTGACGGGTTATTAATATAAAGTCTTTTCCAAAAGTTAATTGGAAGTTGATGAACTCTGAAAGTAAAAGATTGTGCCACAGAACATGGAGTAAGAAAAATCTGCAGCAGAGTGCAATTAGAAATTATTGTCTTACACATGGAACTGTTTTACTTTTGTGATCAGAGAGAAAACTTCATACTAAAACCTAGGATCAAAAAATACATCTGTTAATATCCAAAACACATCTATGTCTATGTACCCTATTTATTAATATCTATTGCTATATAAATGTCTTTAATAATTTTAGAGTTTTAAAATTCTTTAACTTTTTTTAAGAAAAAAATCGAAAGGGCTGAATAGGAAGGCATGTGTGTTCAACTTCTCTGTATTACTTGGTACCTAGTCACATTCCAGCTTCCCTCTCCCTGTTCCACTGTCAATCCCTTTGCATGAGATGAAGGTTTCACATGACAATTCAGACTGATGTGGTGGAATGCACTCCTTTTCAAAATCCATTATGAAGTAAAATAAAATGCCTTTTCCCCTCTGAAGGACAGAAAAAGGTTCAGTTTGCAGGTCCCCCCAGCATTGTCAGTAATGTACTGTCCAAAAACCACTTGTTATATTCTTGGCTTTTTAGCGGTTCTGCATTGTTGAGTCCAAGGAACTGCATTTGAAAGGTTTCCTCAGTGTTTCCACAGTATTTCTTCATACATATGACATAGAATAAAAAATTACATTCTTCAGAGCTGCATATTTAGTCTACAATCTCTTTTGCCTCTGGTCTTGTGGAAGTATATTTGTGGAAGCCTAAAGGCAGAGAATGTGAGTAGGTAGGTAAGAGCCTACACCTGTTCCTTTATGCCTAGGTTCTTTTCTGACTTTAAGGCAGCTGTAGTAGAGTATAATTGCATCTCCTTTCCTTTTCCTTCCTGCTCTATTCCCAGTCTGGAAGACAGAAGAGTTGCCTTTCAAGCAGGAAGACCACAAATCAGTTTATTGTTGCAGATGATCCAAATGGTGGAGCTGAAGAGTAACTGGATCAGCTGCAGCAGTTTTTTCACGCATGGCAGTACCAGCAAATGATGGTAGGTAACCTCATTAGCAAATAGACATCAGCAGCAATTAGAATAAATGTTAAAGAGCAAAGAGAGGAGATAATTGCTGTTTAAAAACAACAATTAGAAACAAGGTCTTTCAGGTTTTATAGGTAATTTTATTCCACATAAAATTACAACTCTGGAGCAGATGCACAATACTCAGACCTCCCTTGTGGGGATAAAGGACATTCAGAAGTGATTTTAAATAATGTTGAAACATGACAAAAATACCACCTTAAAATGTCCCATTTAACTGCAAGCAGAGGCAGATAAAAGTTGATACTCGGAGACTGATAAACAACTTACTTCCTCCTTTTACTTATATTTTTCATTTAGAGAACTTGGTTCTGTCTCTTTGAGACTTGTCCCATCTGATGAAAGTAATAAGGACTTTTGTAAAGTATCTGGTTTATTCATAACCTTGCGAGGGTTTCTTTAGGTGTGACTGCATTTTCTTAACAGTTTAGACTGTAGTTAAATGTCAGGACAATTTCAGCTATGAGCTTCCCTAGCTCTTTAAAAATTTTTTCATGGTGCCTAAGGGCTTTTCTGAAATCTTGCTAATCTATAACTAACCTGGCAGAATGTAATCTAAACTTCTGCTAAATTTCTAGTCTTTCTGACCACAACTGGGATGCTGGTCTGTAAAACCTTCCTTGAATATTACTGGCTGCTGGCCATTCTGACAGTGAAAAAACATTAATGCCAAAAAGTCACCAGAGGTATTACCAAGCTAATCCAAGGTTTATCTGACTCCCAGGGTGAGAGAATGACCAACAAATTGCTCTCTGATTCTTCCCAGCCTGTTGATTGTACATGCACTGGATAAGTCATGGTAGCTACCAAGCAGGAAGAAAGTTCTTTCAGCACACCAGAAAGAAATGCCCAGCATCTTACTGCTTCAATACGTCCGTAAAAGCACAACAGTCAACAGGTCCCTTCTGCACCCTGCACACTGTGGTGAGAGCCTTGAGTGCATAACTGGCAATCTCTGTTGTGGATGAGGCAGGGTTTCTCCATCCCATTTTTCTGCTCTGTTTACCAGGCTGTGAGATGAGGGAAATAAGTGAAGGTACGGAAAGGAAGAGGACAACCAACTCAGTTCAGAAAGCTGACAAGGAGCTGGGCAGAGTGGGGGTAAAGACAAAGGAAAGGAATAAAATGAAGCCGGGCAGTAACTTCTGTTCCAGACTGTCAAAGAATGAATTAGCTTAACTGGTTTATTTTAGTGTTAAGAAAAATTATGTCAGAAAATCCTGAGTCCACTGAAAATACGAACTTTATATCAATGAGGATTCTTTAGTGTAAGAGGTATTGAGCAATTGCACAGCTTCCTTTGTATTTATAAAACATGCATGGTTAAGAGTTTCCGCCTGCTTCTGATCAGTTTATATATTAGGGGATTACTGCAGATTTGTCTGAAATCATCTAGATCTATTACTGTCAGTTCACTGACATGTTCTGAGGAATTGTTACAATCACAGATAGCTGGTGTATTTCAATTAGCATTACATATCATTACCCTTTCCTAATCTTAGTTGTAGCAGAGCAGTTGGGTCAGCTCATTGGTTTTATCAATGCTGTCCCCTGATACTTTTAGAAACTCTAGAATTGTTTAGGACTTTGAAGGAAGTTTTAAAAACATGGGCACATTTATGTTCCAGTATAACTGCAGAATACTCCAAGTGGCTCAGCAATTTTTTGCTAGGATACATTGAAAATTTAGCAGTTCCTTCCCAACTCAGCTGTGGAAGGCATTGCAGGAAAGCAATGTCATAAGTGTTTATGAAAAGAATTTGTTATAGTGCTGTTAGGTACTTTCAATGTTCAGGGTTTATATAAGAGATATATTAACACAGCTGCTGGACAGTGCATGGGCACAGGGAAGTTAGGGTCAAATCTTACCAATAAGTGAATTTTCCTGATCTTGAGTGATTTAGAAAAAAAAAGTCATTCTTTGCGTATTATTAATGCAAAATTATTTTCTTCTTTTGTAGACTTACATCAAATTATTTTCCAGCATTCCAGTTTCCTTCCTTAAAATGTAATGCATCGATCTTGACTCTCCTGATTCAGTGTGAATACAGTAAAAGTAATACTGACAGCCACAATGTTTATAAACCTAGTTATCATACAATCATAATTTCATTTAAGTAGGTATATTTTATATCTCTGTGGCTTTCTCTTTCCCTCCTTAGAATTCTTGACATCTCTGGTGAGTAAGCTCTGGTGCTGGTGACTCACTGTGATTTTTTGTTTCAGTAGCACTTCTGACAGCTGACATCTCTGAAAGTGGCTTATCCTTTCTAATTGTCGAGTGGAAGGTCTAAATTAGGCCATAGTTTCACAAACATATTTAACTGCCATAAGGTGGCAATGCAAGTGAAAGAAGTAGTCCTTTCCCCCCAGTTAGAACAACCATTTATACTTCCCTACAGCAGACTGGATTGGGGAACTAAAAACAGCAAGAACAGAAGAAGTTTATCCTTAACCTAGATAATTTTTCCATTCAATTCACTCTACTTCAAGCACGATGGTGTGTTGTTATATTTTTCTGATTCATTTGTCTCTACCATCGTTTCTAAGTTATGAAATAATACTATTAAAAAAACAGCCCAACAGCAAAGAAGCAAAAGAAATGAACCAGCATAAAAACCAACCCCAAAACCCAGGAAAAAACCACCACAAAACCCCAACAAGTAAAAATGCAAGGCGACATTTACGGAAACTCAGAAACTCAACGCCATTGTATTAGAACTTTCATTCTTTATGGCTACTGAAAAACTTGTCTGTGTACACCTCATATTTCAAGTTTCAGTTTATTTATAAATTTTTGTTCTGCTAAGAAGATTTCTTAAAAAACACCATTGTCTGGTGTTGTATTGCTTCAAGCTGTGTCAGTAGTTTAGATGTGTCACCTCATAGCAAATCTTATGTTCTTCTCTAAGTTTAGTCATAACAATTAAAATATACTCAGGAGCAGCTTTTACTCACGTTTTTGTCTGACATGAAAATGTACCTTGGCAGAGGCAAAGTGAGATGGCAGCAGGGTGGGTGTGTCAAGGCAGAAGCAGTGACCTGGGGAGGTAGGAGGAGAACCCAATATTGAGGTTTGGCAACTACCATAGACAAGAGATGCGATGACTTTGGTATGTGGGAATTGTATAAAATCTAGGATAAGGGATAAGATGACATCCATTCAGTGAATTTACTTTCACTTTAAAGTTGACCTTCACCTTTTGGTTGCATGTCCCTGTATTATTTATTCCATGAAGATCTGTGAATTTTTAGACTTTATTAAAAAAAATTTGAAAAATTGTTAGGTTGAGTTGCTTTCGGTATTTTGAGTGTGCATAATAAATGATTAGTGAAGAATGCATAGAATCTGGAGATTAATATAATTTCCTCTGTGGGATTTGCATAACTTGAAAGTGCATCATGCATAATTGCCTTTGCCATAGCCGTATTTTCCAAGGATCAGAAGAGATTTTTTTTAAGGAGTGTTTATTCAATTAAATATAAATCTTTGAATTCCAGAGATCTTTTTATAAAGCAAGTGACTCCATGACTTTTTTTACAAAATAGGCCGTATATGTGTTCATTAGCATGCAGTTGATTTTTTCTTATTTCTACACTAATTTTTCTTGAGGTATTCAGAGTCAAAAATAGGGGGTTTTATCTCTTTAATCACTTCCTAATGTCTGACATATAGTAATAATAATATTAAGACATAATCTCCCATGAGGTAGGGTTTTTTTCATTCTGCCATCCTACCACCCCACCTCTAATGGCTTTTTATCACTTTTGGCTGCCTCAGTTTATCAACCTGAGTCATGCCATCAGGAAGCAAACTCTACCTCAGCTGAATGGAAGGATTCCCAGATGGTGATTTTTGTAAATCATCGTCATGCATTTGTGAACAAGCTTGAAAAATTCTCCCTGTCTCAAAACCCTTCTCAATCATTAAATTGCAGAAACACAGCTTCTAGCAGCAATATACCTTTTGATAAACAACATACATAAATTTACTTCTTTGAATAACCATTTTTTCTGATATGTAAGCCATGCATTTGAAAATAAGTGATTTACCTAATTCACACACATGTAATATAATTATACATGCCTCAGTAATAGAAAAAAATATATATTTTCTTAGCTTTAAAGGATTTAATCAGAGCAGGACTCCCCTACAAATTAATAGAATGATCCTTCTTCATTTTTGGGCTCTCTGCCAGTATTCCTGAGTATGGCAAAAAAATTAGACTGAAGGCTTTAAAATTAGCTCTCACCTGTCTCTTCACAAATGCTAATAAAATGGAAGAAATAACTCACTTGGATTCTGGGCTCAGTAAATGTACCAAGATTTTGGGGACTAAAATGGAAAGACTGGATTGATTCTGCAGCATGCTTGCTGAGCAGGGGGTTAGATTTGGGAATAGGCTGCCAGCATGCTCTGCAGCAGTTTGCAGGTGTAAGGACAGCAACCTTTTGCAGTTTGTGCTCTCAGAAATCCACTGATATTGTTGATACCTTTAAGAGAATATTGAGAAATTTAATAAATTCCTGCTTCCTCAGAGGCTTACGGAATAAATTAGTACTATGAAGTCCAGAGGTATAAACTGGCTAAAATGTCTTCTTCACTACACAGACTTAGGGAAATGTCTATGTTACTTCAGGAAACAGTAACAAACCTGGCTAGTGCTATTTCTTACACACGTAGAAACAGATACTGATAGTGACTCTTCAGCCTTCGTGGGTTTTGTTCAAAGTGCAGAATGTAAACTACTTGAATAATGACCTTTGATAACTAAAAAGAAAGAAAAAAACCCCAAACAGTAGTATTCATGGTCACAATATTTTTGGGATTAAATGGGAGCAAAAAAAGACCCAGAATAGTGCCTGTGAATTTATTATTTCAAGGTGAATGGTAGACATGTGCTTATTAGTTGTGTTTTGCTGGGTTTTTTTTCAGGGCAAAATTGAAAGACTGATTACATGTACCATGCAAAGCCATGCCAGTGCATGGTAACTTGAGGAATAGTCAGGAATGGTGGCAAAAAGCTGCAGGCGGGTGGCTCCTATAGTGGGTAATTGAGCGAAGTGTGAGGTTACTCGCCCGTAAACAAAATACACAGACATCACTTTGAGCCGTGTTTTACTGGTAATTAAAAACCTACATAGTAAATCAGCTGGAGAGGTGTACATTTATACCTGCCATGTGGGGAGGGAGGCATCGGGTTGAGAGAGCCTGAGACTTCTGTGTTATAAAAACGGGCTGGTTCCAGTAGGTTCAGCTATGGGAAGGGACACGGGGGTGGCAGCAAGCAGTGCCACACCTAAAAAGCCAAGTGCCATCGACATTTGGTGACATAGTTAGGCTTAAGTGCATTTGTGTGATTCTGTGCCTGAACCCATCACACTCGGAGTACACAGACGCGTGGGAGTAGGTCCGCAGGAGCTCATTTCGGTCAGATTGATGTTATTTACCTTCCTCAGTGCAAAAACAGATGGGTACTTCTGCAGAATGCTACCCTACTCTTTCCATTTTTTCCATTATTTGCTTAATGAGAAAGACAGTTGTTTGATTTTGGTGGCTGTAATAGAGATAAGCCTGATTTGCTGCTGCTTTACTAATTAAAGAGCAACTGATGTGAAGGTGAACCTGTTGTTCTCTGGAATGATGTAGACGCAGGGAAATAATTTCAGATTTTTTTGTTTGTTTTTTTTTTGTACTTCTGCACAGAATTGAAGGAAGTTCCTTCTGTCTCCTGACTCTGCCGTCCAAAGAATTACTGGTAAGTACAGCACTGAATGGCGCATTCTACTTTTTTCAGGTTTTCTTTTAAAAAGGTTTTCATACTTTTCATTTTATTACATAGGTATTTTAAAAGGGAAATTCAAAGAGGATGATTAGATATTACCTAAGCATTCTACCTACTGTCAGTTATACTATGCCCACATTCCTCATCATTTCAGAAAATGCAAGACATGTTAAATGAAATAAAAATTATAGGGCTAAAATGCAAACGAGTTACTTTTGACTCACTTACTATGACACTTAGAGTTCTGGTAAATAGCATTTCTTCTAATACTATTTGTAATATTTCTTGGTATATCTAAAAAAACCTTTATTTACTCAATTGATGTTAATTCCAATTAAAAATAAAGGATGCTACTTCATTCTGCTGATTGAAAATGAAATATATCCCCTGTTGTAGCTTTAGAACATGAAGGCAGCAGTTTAAATCTCTCTAGGACTTTAGTGACTGTGAGCAGTTACCTGTCGATGGTCATTCAGCAGCCTGTGTGAAATGAATTAGTAAATTTTTGGAGCAACATAAACAAGCCTGCAATGCTGTGCTGCCTATTCTCTACATAAATAGACAGGCCAATTCTCCAGAGATGTCAGTCTGGCACCTCTCACAAGTTTTGCGTTTACTTACAATTCATTATTAATTGTTAAGTGCTTACAGCACACTTGATATTGTAAGAAGTACAAAGATACAGTCCCTGCCTGGAGGAGCTTACTTTAGAAGATAAGCAGAACCAACTCGTTCTTCTTCTATACAACAAATACAGTTTTCATTGTGTTTTGTTCAAATTCTCTGGAACTCGGAAAATATGGGCTTCAAGGCAGGTTACACAACATTTCTTTACTGACTTTCATATTACCCAGTTCAGAGTGAAAGAACTGTCAAAGCACGCCTGGCTGTATGCAGTGTGACACATTTCACTGTTAGGAACAATTGGTCCCAACTGCTCTTATTTCTTGTTTAAGGTTTCAAACCACTTTTGAAAGCTATCAAATTTCACGTTAATCTCCTCAGGAGGAGAAAGAATGAATTTCTGGATGGGAAGACAAGCCAGAAGTGATGCATAGAGAATAGCATGAGAGGCATAATATTACTTGGAAGGATCTCTGACATGTCTGTGCCTCCTTTTCCATAAGGCAGAAAGTTTTATGATTTTCCTTGGAGGGGGGGAGAATAGGAAATTAATAGGTTAGGCAAACGTGGCATTCTCTTGAAGAAAAGAAAACTGAAAACATTACCCTGCATTTATAAATAGAATGTGTAGGATTTTATTTCTATTATTTCTTCTCAGGTAAGAACGAGTACATGACACATTTGGATTTTTTATGTCCATGGCTTTACTTGTTCCATCTCATTCATTCCACAATGTCAAGCATAGTCATCAATTTTTGGAAGGCTTCATGAATAGTAACAAAGTGCTAAATGTTAAGATTTGGGTGAATGAGGGAGAATTTGTTACCAAAAATAAATGATAGAATGGAAGAAAAAATGGGCAAGAGGAAGTGAATGATCTGAAGCATTTAGAGAAAGAGAGAGAGAAAAATATTCTGAAAAGATACAAATAGAAAAGAGGTGTGATCAAATCATGACAAACAAAGCACTTCTGCAATAGTTTTTGGGTAGTGTATGTTTTGCTTCTACTAGTCTGGTCTATGAATGATTCCGTTGCTTTGATAGGACAGCAGATTATAGTGAGAAAAAAAGAAAGGGTGATTGGAAGCTGTCACTCTGGGGACTCCTAACTGGAGGGCAGTTGAGCTACCAGGTCACGACAAGTGAGCTGGAAGACTCCTGGCTTGGCTGCCTACAGATCCCACTGACGCTGACCTGTGAGTCGGTGCCTGGAGCTTGTCAGGGCTAAGGAAGTGCTGGCTGCAAAAAAGGGAACTGCCTTCTGAGAGGGCTGGTAGGTGTGAAGAGCTGCTCAGCTTCTTCCTGATCAGTATGTAGGAACTTAGAGATCTTGAGATAATATTTTTAGCAAAACAGGTACTCCGTGTATGCTGTTATAAATATTTTCCCTTCTGTTAAATCAAAACTGTCTAGTCATGATCCTCTCATTAAATTCACAAATGGAAGACATACAGATGCCAGGTTCAGAAGGAACTGGGTAAGCTCAGCTCAGAAGAATTAACACACAGCCGTTCAGTACACTACAATTTCACTTTTCACTTCAGGATACCAGATACTCCTTGTTGACATTACAGCCCTTTCTCTCACTTTCAGACCTTTTTACCAAGCTATTCAAGTCTATCTATCAATAATCTATTATAAAGAGACTAAAAGCATCATAAATATCAACACATACTTTGCAGTAAGTGTGGTCCAAGGGGATCTGGACAAATTTACATTTGTTTTAAGGAATAGGCCAGGAGAAATACCAGGTTGATCCAAGTGTAGCTTCTTTCAAAATGTGTCTCATGAGGGGTGATCAACTGAAGACAAAGAATGGTTGAACTCAGAAAGTACATTAGAATAAGCCACAGAAGCAAATAAGAGATCTGGGATCGATAGTTCAGACACTCTTCAGTGAATTTAAGCAAAACTAGCTTAGATACTGAATACTCGAGACAACTTCGATGTAATTATCAAAACATAGATAATTGAAAGTATTCTCCATGTTTGAAGCTCTTGACTGTGTAGTCGGTTCTAAAATTAAGCATTCTGGACACTATCTGAGCAACATAAATTGTGAGAGGAATAAATCTTACTTTAGTTGTAACCATTTAGACAGAGCACTGAAAGGCAATCAACATCCACAGAGTGCTGGAAAAAAAGAGGTTTGGATTCTTTAAAAGGTGGTAATTTGTAAAATTAGGCCTAGGCTTTGTTCCAACACACAAGTTCTTTTTTTTAAATTCCACCTTGTTTTTACATTGAAATGTTTGGGGAAAACAACTTTAGGCATGGTGATCCATCAACCCAGCTACTTCATATTTTCTGATTGAGATTTTTCAGTAGCAGGCTAAGATCTTCTGAAATTTACTTTGCTTTGCTTTTCAAGTTACTGAAATACATAATGCTTCAATCTTTTTGAAAGCAGAAATGTGGATGCCAGACATATTTGAAAGATGAAGAGGTTCTTATGGTAAACAACATAGCATGTACATATGCTTTCCTCTAGAGGCCCTCCTAAACATAAGCTCACACACATGCCTTTTTAGCAGCTATAAAAAAAGGTCTGTGTTTCTGATCAGTTCTCATGTCTCACAATGAAAAGAGTTCCCGTTGGCAGCGTATTTCCTATTCTGTGTTATCTGGATTTGGCTTAGACAGGATTTCATCTCCAAATCATTTGGGTACAGGCAAAGAAATACCAAGAGGTGAGGTCACAGAAATAGAAATACTTCCCATGGTATTTCCTGTAGTTCCTATGCTACAGCATCTGCAGGAAAGTCAGGCTTTGTAACCATGAACTGTAACATGTAAGCATAGAGTGTCAGAGAAATACCTATCTACCTGTGTGTACCTGTCATGAAAAAAAAAAGGTTTTGCAAAAGCTTATTCTTTGATAATTCCTTGTTAAATGGAATAATTTGCTCCATTTGGAATGTCTGCTCCCAGGCATAGTAAGTTCCCAGCTATACTGGTTGAAGGAATTGGTAATGTAAGAAGGTAAGCATACTCCAGTCGCTTTCATTACTGAAAATCATTCTGCTCTTTCCTGACAAATTGTAAAAAAAAAGAAATAATGTAAAAATTATGCCTGTGATGGCTTCAGACTTCAGCCTGCAAATGCAATCCAGAAACCTAAATGTAGCAGTAACAGTAGGCAGCTCCTGAGAGGTGCACACTGGGAATACTTCAGGAAGCAGTAAACACTTCAATAGCAAAACTTTCAAGACAGATGAAAAGTGAGACACATCCCCACAAAAACCTCCATACACAGTTTTATGCAATGTTTTTAATTATTTATTATTATAAAAGAAAAAGAAAACATACTATTCTACAAAAAAACCCCCACCAATCTTTAAGTAACAAACTCAGTTATTTTAAGTTACCAAAACCAGTACAATTTTAAGGCCTAAAAGTTAACATTTTTTACTATACAACATATTGCATTTTATTCAGCTACTTATTCTGATTCTCAAAAAAAGAGATTTATTTGGGGGAATATATTTTTTGTGCTACTGGTGTTAATACTGGCTTGATATTGTTTTAGACTAAAGGTGTTATCATCCTTCTAAAGAGTATTATTTTGTTTTCTTTCAAAAATTTAATAATTTATTCTGGACTTCGCTTGCAGGATTTTGGTTGAAAATTATCTAAAACAACTTTGGTAATTATTTTTCTAGTGATTATTGTAAGCTTAAGGTCCTTTGGGAGAATGTCAAATTATATGTCTATAATTACTTCGACTCCCTCCAGTTTCTGTTCAATAAAAAATTAAGATCAATAGCTTTTGGCATGCTAAAGCTATGCAGAGCTCCTTGTCTCTGCAGGCAAGAAATTCCAACCTATATAAATGATGAATTCTCATCCCCACAAAAGCCTGCATTAAGTTGTCTGTTATTTGCCATTCACCTACAGATTGTGTGAATCCTCTTTCTCTAATAATTACATATTTATATCAGATGGACTGCAGAGATATTTGGAAATAGGAGAAAGCTGTTCCCAGGAGCAGGCTCAAGGAATCTTGGCAGTGTTCCATAAGCTTAATACATTCTAATGGCTACTCCTAGCCAAGGGAACTGGTGATTGTGAGACTTCAGGCCCCTGTTGAACACGAAGTATGCAAAGCACCCAGATTGACACCTGAATTAAGGTAAACATTACTGAGGTGTTTTGAGCCATTAGAGGAGCTGTGCTTTGTAGTCTGATGCCATCTATGTAAGAAGATCGTCTTTTATACAGTTCTGAGTAGCTTTAGTGTGACTTTGGGCATTTTTGTGGCACTCCCTGGTCGTGTGTTGGACTTGGGGAAATTAAAAAAACACAACTTGCTGCTCTTTTGCACCTGCTGAGATGCACCAAAAACCACTTCATTTATAATTCAGTTTCATTGCCAAATTTCACCATCTATTGCTTATGTTGACAATGTCCAAAACATTTAATTACCATGTGCTTGTAATATATCTAGAATGATACCTTTGCATATTTTTTTCTTAGATTGGAAAAAAACTCTTCTGTTCAAAATTTATTTTTAAGGAAAATATAAAAAGTTGAAGCATTAACAAAATAGCAACACGAATACAACCAGGAGAGTAGAGAATCATTGAACTCCAAATTATCAAGAGCCATGTCTTAGCCACATGATGACTTGGACGGACCTGCTGCTGGTACTTTTTTCCTGTTTCAAATCTCAGTTAAAATTACAGAAAGTATTTTCCTACTATTCTGATCTTAAGGAGCCACCACATTTCACTGAAGCCAGTTGCATCATTACTAATGGGGTGGCATGCAGTGAGCACAATGATGTGACCCCCAAAAGTTTATCAATAGAGATATGTGCTCAAATTATAGTCAAAAGGGGTTTGAGACCCACAAAGCATTTTGTGAGAGTTGTCAGTGTGGTCCCAAGGTAGGTGTGAATACACACTCAGTACTCATGGCACTAACAGGCGTGCTTGTGACTGCTGAGGGTAGATTGCATCTTACTGGAACAGCAGAAGGAAGAAAGAAAGAGAAGCAACACTCTAGGACAGATGAGAAGAAAAGGAACGAAGCAATACATTATTTTTAATATTCTGAATGCTGTCTGTTGACATACCAGGCATGGACTCCATTTTATTACTCTGTATCAAAAGTTGAGATAAATGAGATTAATCAGCGAAGACTTAATGAACAATAGTAATATTCTCTTATTGTTAGCACAACTAACAGCAAGTTTTGGAAAATGTGACATTAAGAATACTGGAGGACTTCCAATCTTAGTCCAAATTTATAAACACTAGAAATGACATTTTGAAGAACTATTGATTAGTTACATGAATGTCAGTTCCAAGTAAAATACTTTGGATTTGAGCAACAAAAAATTAGAGGCAAAAGTACTAATTATGGTAATGAGCACAAAGATAAATTTTGTCAAATGACTCCCTTTTTTGAAAAGATCATAAATCTATTTAAAAAGGCAAGTGTAGAAGCATAGCTGTTTTTTTTCAAGTTAATAAATATCATATATTCATTAAACACTTACTTTGGATGCAAGTGATCAAATTAGATGGGCTACAGGCTGGGCTGATAGATTTAAAAATATTACTAATGAGGAGATGTATCTGAGTGGCATTATTTCTAGGAAAGACCCTCTATAAATAGGTTCTTTATTTGGTGTGATCGGTATATTTGTCAGTTATGCACACTATGCTGTAATGTTTTTGATAGTAAAGTTTGCAGATGACACGGAAAAAGGAACAAGGTTAATAAGGTTGGTATTTCAAGGCAAGCTGGATAGTCTGGTTTAAATATTGGAGTTGAAACCACCAAATTTGCATGTAGTCAAATGCAAGGTACAAGAATTGGGACTTCAGAACGTAGGATAAGAAAGTTCATTTTCAAATGAAACAAGAATGAAAGATTTAAAAGCCAAAACCACCTCAAAGAGTATGGCCTGGGCAAGAAGGCCAATGTACTCCTGTGATGACTGGAATGGAGAGCGGTGAGTAGAAGCAGGGACATGAGCATGGTTTGAGCTGGAACATGTGGCACTGACGAGGTTTCTTTAAAATATTCTGCCTTTTGTTCAAGAAGGAGTTTGAAGGTCTACTAACAGATTGTGTGAGATGCAAAAAAGTGTTTTGAGGGACTGGCAATGAGATTTAAACCAAGCTTAAATAATTCAGTTTATGAACTTGCTGAAAAGAAAATTAAGAAGTACATATCACTGCTGGGTGGAGAAGACATTACACTGGGAACTCGCCAGCTTGTCTGACAATGGAATAGTATTTTCTAAAAAACAGAAGTTGATACTAGATGAGTTCACCTTGTAAAATGAAGTTTATTGTAAATAAGTGTTGGAACAGCTGATACAAAAGGCAGTGGGCACAGAACTGGTCTGGGCCTTTAATTCAGAGCAAAGCAAATTTAAATTCTTCACCTCCATCATGCAATTGGTTAACTTAGCAATTCTTCTTTTCCCTTCATCTTGAAAGAAGTTTTTCCTATGACTAATAGGAACAGTTCTGCTTTAAGATTATTATTATAACAATCAAATTATGTCCTTTAGAGGTCATGAAACAACTTCTTCAAGACGCATAAATTAGTCAGCTATATTCTGTTTATTCTTTTTTCTCTGAATTGCTTTGAGGAAGTTTAAATTAGCACTGGGAATTAGACAGTTTTCAGAATACACCTGTAGTCTGAAGGACTAAAGGGAGTGAGCCAGCTGTATCTTTCTCATGAACTCAGCTTTAAAGTGGTTGTTGAGCTTAGGGCTGCCGTTCGAGTCAGCTGAGAAAGGAAGGGGAAAGCCCTTGAAAACCTTTCTTCTGCAGCACAGGACATCTCGATACATTTCATCTAGCAATCACTTGCCCGTAGAGGCACTTGCTGTGACTTTTTGTCTTCATTCTATGACCTTTGTCACCCAATTATTTCATTTCCTTCTGATTCCAGTCAAAATAAATAAATGATGGTTTCATTAGAGGAGTAACTGAGCTAAATCCAGTGGAATGAAGCAGAGACTAAACATTCTAGCCCATGACGCCTGAAGTTCTATGAAGTAATGTTGCTTATATTTTCCAACTTTTTTTACTTAACAGCACTACTTTATCTGAATGTGGCTGCATTTGAGTAAACTTCTCATGCATTAGCATTCCTTTCTATATTGGTGTTGAAAGTGCTTAAGAACAGCTTTTAGCAATGGCAGATTGTATCATCCTGCTCCAATTCTAGACTGACATGGCTATTCCAGCAGACTCAGAGAAACAAAAAGAGGGGGCACAGGTTGTAGAAATAAAATATCAATACAGCCTCACAACCAAAATCAGGGTAACCCTGCTGAAGCTCAAGCATCCTCACAGAAGTGCTATGTTAAAAAGGGAAAAATAAAAAATTACTCATCCTGTTCTCTTAGTCTTAAAGGAGAGGGTAATGAAACTTCAGTGGAAAAACCACTGTTTCCAGGAAGCTGGTGAATCAAACAGAAATCCTGGAGGAAGGTTTGAGAGCTGCTGTCGTGGGCAGAAAGTCCTATTAATGTTTCTATTCCAATTTCTATTCTAATGGCACTTGGGGACATGGTTTAGTGGTGAACACAGTGGTGCTGGGTTAATGGTTGGACTCGATGTTAGGGGTCTTCTCCAGCCTAAATAATTCTACGGTTCTATTTGAGTTCCAGAGAAATTCTGACACGTGTTGTGAGCGAGAGCTCAATCTCCTTCCCAGATGACTCTTTAGACCTGGAGCTTTCAGAAGTCTTCAGCCAGTTGGTTTTAGGCAAAAGAATAGAGAGATTTGCATTTCCTTTGCAAGTCCACCTTTAGACATAAGGAGACTAAAATCTGCATTTTGCAAGGCAATGATTCAAAGCTGACATAAAATTGAGTTACTGGTTCTGGGAGGAAGATGGTCTCTGTCAGAACTGTGATAGGCATCCCAATACTGCACTGTAAGCAATTGAAGAAGGAAGACTAGAGACATGTCTTTCCCAAGGTCACATTGCCACACCTTCCAATGAAAATTAAGAACTGTTAAAGAAGTAAATATGATGAAGGAAAGAATTTTGCTTCACTGAAGTACCTTAAACAATAGAACTTGCTGAATTCACCTGAGGTGACCTGTTAAAAATAGGAAGAGAAAAGTATTTTCCCTTATTGACCTCTAAGGACTCAGTGATTTGACTACGTATAGCTGAATCTTGACAAATTACCCACTAGGAATGATTGAGAAAGGGAGAATTTCTTCCGTAAATTTCTCTGAGATATCACTGGTTTACAGTGTGGAATCAGTTTGAAAGGGATCAGCATAAAGAGCTAACACCATTTGATGACGAGGCGTTTTAGGCATTGCTTTTGTCTGTTTATAGCTGGTTTTGGTTTTTTTGTTTGATTTACTCTGCCTGAAATCCAGCCATAGTGGCTTACAAGGACATTCAGTTTACTTTCTCACGTAAGGGAAGGAAAAAGAGACAGCTACGTCAAAAAGATGAGCAAGATAAGCACATATAACAGACTTTCATGTCTCTTTGTCCTGCAAACTTCAAAATACTATTCTTGATTATGCAATTACTGTGTTAATTGTTTTTAGTTCAGAGTTTACTTAAATGAAAGATCAATTAAAAGTAGCCAAAATAATACTTCTTCTGACAGATGTTTTAAAACAAGGCATTCCAGACGTTACTGAATTTTCTTAGGATGAGATAGTATTCATGTCTTTTTTAACACTTTTATGCAGTGCTGCTAAGCTCAGCATTAGACAAAGGATCACTTAAGTGTAAGTGAAACACGTATGCAAACCTAAGGTGTTGGCAAGGATGCATCCTGCTATGTAAATAATAATACACTGGTTCTCAGTCAGCAAAGAACTGGAACCTCAGAACCTGGGAGCTGCGGAATAAAACTGACAGCCCCTGAACCCTCCTGCTCTGCAAGGGACTACCCTCAACTCACAAAGATTTGGGATAGCTGGTGAGTTTGACCGCTGTGTCTTTCAGCACTGAATGAAGGTTGATGTATTTAGTACAAAGGTGTTAACCTAAAAGATTTGTCTCATTCTTACTAGACTTTATCTTTGGGTTGGTGAAGGAGAAATGAAGACAGAAGCATGCCCTGACCTAGATGCCTGAGCACCATCCATATTTAACTCTCTGTGGTCTGAAGGCTGAACAGTCTTTTGCCTATGAGAGCTTGTATTGTGCAAGTTCAAAATTTGGATGTGGAATACATGACCTGAAGAGGTTTGATTACTGCTCAGTAAGACCTCTGGAAACAGCTACAGACATTAGAGACTTGAACAGTTACCTGAGACACAAGCTTCTTATTTAGGTAATTGTAAGCTCTTATATTGTAAACTGTGCCCAAATGACTAGGAACATCTTGGGAAGAAAAACGAGAAATCAAAAGGGAATCTGTATTATTTCCTGGAAGCACCCAAATGATGGAAATAAGAGGAACAAGAACACAGAAGCAGGAACATATTCTTTGGTGGGAACCAAAGAGATCTATTGAAAACTTTTAACAGGTCACCCACCCTTTTGTTACCCTGTAGTTATTAAGCGTATTTCTAAAATTTCTGGTAAAGCAAAATACAAGAAGTATCACTTTTCTGTAAAGAACTACATCTGAATTATTTTTCTTTTTTTCCCAGAAATACAGACCTTTCAAAGACTTGAAAAGGCATTAAAACCTAATGAAATTAATTATATTTTGTTTGATTGGTCTAGGCCCATGTCAATTAAAGAATGATAAATATGAGCTACTTGGATCCAGAATGAAATGGAGGTGATGAATTTATGCCTTTTTGCTAAAAGTGAGTACTGTTTGTATCTTCATGTGTTGCTAGAGGGGATGGCCAGTCTTGGGAACATGTTCGTTGGAGTAGATCTTTCAGGATTTTGTGTTAGCCAGTTCTGCATCTGTGTTAAATCAATATCACAAATGGTGCATGCTGGGGGCTATTTAGGAGAGGTTTGGGATAAAACAAAAGGAAAAAAAAAAAGGCACCTTACTGCTTTTAGTGCTAATGGTACATTTATTATGCCGAACCATAAATCTATTTTGCCTGATACTGTTCTTAGGCATCAATAACTCATGGCTTGGAGTTCAAGGTACTACCACTACAGTTTCTAGAAATGTTCTGATGGATGACTGACAACTTAACTTAATCTCCAAAACTAAGTGGGGTTTCTTTCTTGCTCTTAAGCTCATAAAAGCTAGTTTAGGGCGATGCTAAAAATAATTAAAATCTAAATTCAACATCCTGGAATCAGTGACAGAAGAAAATTCAACAGAAAAGCCTGCCAGTACTAATTATTTTCAGTTGATAAAGATCATTCATTTACTCAAAATAAATAGGCATATTTATTGAATGGTTAATTAACTGCTTTTTCATTTTTCAACTTTTTTCTTTCCTCCTATTTTTGCCATTCTCTTTTAGTATTAATATGCAAAACAGCAGATGGTTTTTTTATGAGATAAGTACAAAAATAGTCGCTTGGGAAATCAGTTTATGGGCACTCTCAGAGGTATAATAGGCAACCCTATAAATCTTACAAAGAATCTTGAAAAGGAATTTAAAAGACTATCGTGGCTAGTTTTATTGTAGAGGAAGGGATGTCAAAGAGAAATGAAAGAACAGCCATGAATATTAAGATTACTGTGACCTTGACCGATTTAATGTTCATAGTTTAATTGTAGAAGGTTTTTATTCTTAATTGGATTATAATTTTTCTAGGATAATGTATGTTGTTAAATATCAGAAACTGCATGTGAGTACAAAATAACAAAATTAGTGGTACCTATCTGAGGAGTATCCACTGAATTCAAGAATTCAGTGTTCACCTTTCATGACTGGAATACTTCATCATTCAAAGAAAAATGAGGGACCTTTTTGTAAATATGTAGCATACTAAATATTGTAAAATACTAAGAAAAGGAGGCTTGGAAACATTGACACATCTTAACATTTAAATCGCACAATTTAAGATGTTTGGAAACATGACTGCTTTTTAAAATGCTCTTTAATTCAGTTGCAGGTTTGGTAAGGTATCAAGGACAAGAGGGTATTTAGAGATGTGCTTCTGTCTATTTGAATATTGGCATCAGTCAGATACCAGAAAGTTTAGTCAACTAAAGGAGAAAAACGTTCCTCTTTGACTAGTCCTCCAGTGATCTTCATTGTGGTATGACTGGGTCAAATAATAAAAAATATATGCAGAGTAAATTGAGATCTTAAGCTGTTAGATAATACTTGAAGAAAGAAATCAAAAGCTTTTGCTACCTGTTTCAAAAAGAAGGTATGTGATATGCATTTAAAGGTTTTGCTCGCTGGAGTGGCACGTTAAGCGCAATGACCAAAGTCTTCAGAGAGACTCGGGTAAAGGACTCGTGTATGGAATCCCCCTCCTCCTCCATTTATAAGACTATGTGTTTTCAAGACTAAATACAGGAGTTTATTTTTTGAAGACTTTGAGCCATTGTTTACACATTTCAGCATGACTCACTTGTGCAGGTTGTTCAGGAACACAAGGGATAAATTATTTTGAGAAAAGAAAGAAAGGTCAGCAAAGGACGGAAAAAATGCCAAAAACCTGCACCACAAGATACTGTAGTTGTCTCTCAAGTCACCGATACCAGAGCATTTTAGTGTTTCAGCAGATCCCAAATGGAATCTATATTAGTATGAGCAAACCTCAAGTAATGATTTATTCATGTGCGAGGCATCTTAAGAGCAAGGTGTCTAAAAAAAATTGTCCTGTTTACTCAAGGTTGTTGGCAGGAGTAAGGTCTATGAGATACTGCTTCCTTCATTTCAGCATGGAATAGAAAGGACCCCGTGGAAGTAAACTCAGCAAGTAAGGGTAGTTTAGTGATAAGCACTGTAAACCTCTACTGCCGTATTTTCCATAGAAGAAAAATTCCAGAACTTGGTTCACAGGCTTACAGTCTCCTGTAATAATGACTAGCATTATCTTCATAACATGTGTAGCAAAAGAGTTTAGATTGTTTTGTACTCCTCACATTAACCCCCCAAACATGCATATTTTCATCCCCCTCCTCGTGAGGAGTTGTCTAGTCCATTCTTCTTTTCCAATCAGCAGATTTTTCTACAGTAATTTTCAAAACACTACAATTTTTAAAAGAATTTTTTTTCAATGCATTTGCTTTATTTACTTTGACTCTCTATCTGCTGAGGCATCAGAATAATTAATTTTCTAGTTGAGTATTATATAAACTTGACTTACTTTCTTACCACTCTCAAGCATTAGACATTACTACTCACATTACCAGTGCAGCTGGCTCAGAAAGAGTCTTTTGCTGAAAAGTTCTACATGTCAGCAATTTCTGTATCAATTTGTGTTCAGATAGTCTTGACTTGCCAGCAGATCAGACCCAAGGAAAAAAGCTTGTATGAGTTACTGTAAACTGAAAAGTGCTGTGGCTCAAAGGAAGAGCAATTTGGCTAGTACCTGGGAGAAGTAAACAGTTTTTATACTCCAGACAAAAGCTATGGCTCTCAGGTGTATTTTGAATGACAAAACTTAATGTTTGCAAACTATTACACTGGATTTGCTAACCCTCGTGAGAACAGACTGTGATGAGGCAGTCATTGTTCTCCAACTGGATATACAGTTATAGGAAATATCAGAGAAAATAAGACTGGAAAACTTCGAAGGAATATCCAATTCATCATTTAGCCCAAAGATGGAATCAGCTGTATCAACCTTAGACAAGTTTGCCTGAACTGCAACATCAAGCAAACTGTATATTGCCTTTGCAATGCTGCCAGCCAAATTTGCCTTCTGTTCATTTAGGTAGCCTTTTCTACTCAATTTCTGGGTATTGGGTTGGGTTACCTGTAATTTACCAATGACCTTTATTTATTTTTCTACCTGATGCACTCAATATTTGGTTATCTCTAGTTGGATTGTCCTGTCCAGTGCTGTGGCTGTGGAGGCACCTGAGCTTGCTTTAGGTGAGTACTTTGTCTGCTTTGTTGTTTGGGGTGCCGTGACCAACAGAATTGCTATGTTTTTGCACCTTAATTAAACTGTCCTTGTATGTTTCCAAAGCCTAATACAGGTCATGATATTTTCAACTCTTGATTAACCCAGGGCAAGTATGTAAACAGATTTTTTTCTAAAGGAGGCACTCTTATTTAACACTTGAAACACCAGAAATAGAGGTTGGTACATATAAATTATATAAAGTTTTAATAGGGACTCCTCATTAGCACTCTACACCAATATGTGAAAAAATAAATGCGCCAAAGTATTTTTAACGTTATTTTCTGAAGATTGGAAAAACATTACTGATTTCAAATACAGCAATAATTGGTTTTTTAAAAATTATTCTCAAATTATATTTTTCTTGCCTTTTTTTTTGTTTCCACATTCTACTTAACTCAGGATATGCTAGCTGTAGGTCTTATTAGTGATCTGCCTTTTATATCAAATGCTTCTGATTTTTTTATTTTTTTCTTTTTTCCTTTTTTTTTTTAATTCTCAAGAAAGAAGAAAGGAAAGCATTCAACAAGGGACAAGGGAAAACATGTATTTCAAAAACCAGTGAAAAGCAAGCCTTTTTTTAACCTGATCAGATTTGATATAAAAGTCATTGTAAGTTTATCTCTAAAGGAGAAATATAAATTAAATAGATTTTGTAAAAAAAAAAATTGGATTATTTTTATCCCTTTCACTTTCACCTTGATTTTCCCTTTTGAGATTAGAGCTCAAGTCATGTTTAGTCTGCTAAGGATGTAACTAAGATTAATAGTTCCTGCATCTAACCTGACTTCTGTAAACCCCAGTCAGTGTTCCACATTGAGACTAAAACTTTTCTTGACCTGTCTTTTAACGTTGCCACAGGATTTTATGTCTAATTTCATTTACTCTTGATTATGTCTAATTGAGCAGTCTCAAATATAACCACAAAACTTAGGATGATCCATCTTAGTGAAACCTTTGCCTTCTTTTGTAAAGAGGAACTTTATCAATCAAAAGATTCATTCACAAATAATTTGTATGTGCATTACATGTATTTAAGGCTCTTTGCTTACTATTGAAGCATTAAAATGAAATAAATTATGGAATACAAGTTATATGCAGTAATTTTAATTTCTATAAAGTGCTTTTTTCTAAGCAAGGTTGTGTAGGTTTTTAATGTCTGGCTAAGCCTGAATACTTGTTTCTCCTGTTGTCCCCTGCACAGAAGTGCTGATATGACCAAAACAACAATAAACTAAGAAATATACCAAGGCTTCTTTCAAACCACCCCCCCCTCCCCAAAACAGCGAAGAAACACCAGAAATGACTGTAAATATCTTCACAACAGAGAATGTGTCTTACCCATCATTTTCTTGAAAAATCAAATCTCTGTAATACAAGCAGTTTAACCCCTGTAACACCACGTACAACAGGTAAAAAAATGGTTATTTTCCAGAAACTAACCTGCATGCAGTAAGATTTATTTGAAGGAATAGCAATTCCCTGTGGAAATTAATCCCAGACTTTATCTTAGACCAATGCTTTCCTTCTACTCACCCCAGTAAGAAATACAGAGGCAGAGGTGTGCAGGAGCAGCGCGTGTCTCTCGGCGCTCTGCCTTGCTGTTGCTCTCCTATCAGCGGTGGCTGAGCAGTCCTGTAGGCACAGTGTGACAGGAGCTCTGCTGCCTTGAGAGCAGGTACGGCTGCAGCCTCAGCGCTCGCTGTCTGCCTCCCATTTGTAACACCCTCACTCCTTCCGGTCATTCGTTCCAGGGGAGGAATGACACCAGCATTTCTGAGCTGTTCTTGTGTTTTCTCCCAGAACAGTCAGGGAAAGCAGACTTCGTGATCTCCATGCTAACTACCAGCCTGCCTGCTGCCAGTTCTCCCTACTTCTGCCAGTGATGACATTCAGCTTGCTCCTCCACACAGGATACAGCACTGATTCCTCATTATGTAAGGCAGTCTAGGTCAAGTGTAGGAGAGACACTGCTGGCCTGAGCAAGCTAGTGGATTGCTCCCTCAGCTTCATGGGGTCTGGAAGCTGGATCCTGATCTTTGCTACATCTTCTTGGGTGAGTGTTTTTGCATGATTTAAATGGTTACTGTGCTGCTTTTCTCTGCAGATAGCTGTCAGCCATGCTGTGAATTGCAGAGATAATTTCTTAGGTGAAACCAGCTCTGTCAGCATGATTGAATTAACATAGTAGTTCTTCTAGTTATCTCAGCTTTAAGACACTTTGCAAATAAATAAATCATAAATCGGGTTTGTTAAGAAACATCCTTTCTAACCATATGGGGATTAGTGTTAATTTGACTGATTAAGCAGTGAATTAAATCCATTTGCTTGAAGATGGTGTGGGAAAGCATTATTGGATATTGCTATTAGCTCTGAGAGGTTTACTGCAGTTCTTGGCTGTTGCATTTTTTTAGCCTAGCAAATTACAAATACGCCTTTCCTATTAAACTTAACAAAAGAAACAAACATGGTATTTAATTTTCTTGTACTCTATGGTTAATTTTTGAAGTAGCAATTAAACCCAGGATGCTATTTTCTGTGTACTGCATGAATGTCTGAATCTTTATGCTTCTGAGGTATGTAAGGTGAATACTGCAGATAAAATTACATTTAGGGACTGCTCTGCAGATTGCCAGAACAGTACATGGGAGCTAGATTTATATTAGAGGGTAGCTTTTATTCATGCACCACGTAGAATTCAAAGACATTTTTTGTATTTCAGCCCTGCTAAAAATCAGTCTGTAACAAAGAATAGAACAGGTTTGTCCTTAATTATACAGACTGGGTATTGTCAGGTGCTGGAAGGTCTGATCATACTGGAATGCAGTAGAAGAGGCCCTGGAAAGTAACAGCATAACACTGATACTGCAGTATCATATAGGGAATTTTAACAAGGGTAGCTTGCTTGCTAAGCACAGCTACTGTCTAATAAATCTGATTTTTTCTTTAACACATTTGAGAGATTAATTGGAACGCTTGTCTTTATGTGCAATACCTTGGACAGCAACTTTTTTGTGCTGAAGGTACAGCAAGTCTCCTTCGTGGGACTCAGCAATTTGTGAAAATTAATACAAATTTAAGATACATTAATGAATTAAAAAATACTGGGGAATGTACAGTAAAAAAAAAAAAAAAAAGAGGGGGAAAAAACTGAGAGGAACTTTGGTCAGCATTGGATCAATGCATTGTATTTAACAGCTTACTGCCAAGATTTCTTTTCATATTAACTTTAAAATAGTGGTGTTTGTATTGAATTATGTTAATGAGTGTCAAAATAGTAAATTAAGAATGCAAAATTATTGGCAATTTAAAATATGGCATTGACAAAATTTTCATGTCTAATAGGTAACTGCTCCCTTTAAGTGTAAATGCCAAGGTCCCTTAAATCAAGATAAGATTGGATATTAATATAAGTTTATGTATTAATATCCGATTGAAACTCATTTTGATGGGAAGAATGGAAGCCTTTTAAATGTGTTATTTCTCCCCACAAGAAACTAGTTGTTCTTCATACTGTTCTAGAAATAACTGATGGACTTTAATTTCAACACTTGTTCAGAAGTGAGGTGAATTGCTTTATCATTTTCTTATTGTCTTTGGAAGCTCTCTTTCTCTGGAAAAGAACTGCCAGGCAGTCAGTTGTCCTTTCATCGTGGTCTTACCCTACCAGCTACTAATTTTTTTTTTTTTTTTTAGTAATGACAGTCATATAGATCTATGCTGTGATTCGGTAGAAATACCAGGCTGCTGCCTTCATTAATTACATTGTGAAAGTTCGGTTCAAGAAAGTGTAGCTCGTTTTTGGTATCTTGATCACACCTCTGTTGCAATGCAGTGTATTACATTGTATAATGTTTTATAGATACCACTTCAGACTCCAATATACCCGAGTAGGTCTTTCAAACAAACTTAAAATAATAGCATAGTATAGAAACTTAGAACAAGACTGCGAGGTACCATGAATTATTGTAATGATGTACTTCACATTCTTTGTCTCTTGCTGCATGAAGTGTTCTAAAATAGTTACGCTATTATATATGAGTACACTGTGTTCCATCCCATTTCAAGTGTGGGTGCTTGAGGTATTTTCTTACAGGCTCGAGGAGTATTAATAACATATCTATTCAATTAGAAGAAAAAAAAAAAGGCCTTATTGTCTTTAAATGTATAGTGATTTTCTGGAAGTCTTATTTTTATTTTTTGCATCACGGTTCGTAGCAGGGCACACACAATACTTCTCAGCATAGCAAGCTGCAGATACTACAGTAGGATACAGAGTGTTAGAAAATAGTGTTTCCTATGTGTATTCACATATCCCATATTCTGGTATATCACTTTGGGTCTGAGAAATTGAGTCTGAGCTGTTAAATGCATTTTGAACCCACTACAATGCAAGATATGGGTCGTTAGTGGTCAGTGCCTCCTCCTGGTATTTTTCTGTGGTTTACTGGAATTGTCCAATCCATGGCTACATCAGTAGCTTGCTTTCAATATTCTTTACATTTCCTGAAATCACAGTAGGCAGCTGGATTTTCTGACAAACTTTTCTCTTCACTCTTCTTCAGAGCACTAGAATTTTCTGTACTGCAAAGGAGTTTCTTTGCTCTCTTCATAGTTACAGAAATTACACTAAAACTGAGGAAACAATGGAAACAATACCAAAGTGTGTCAAATAAGTTATTCAGATCTCATGTTTTACCTGTCCATTTTAGTTGAGTAGTTGAGGTACATTTTGTGATGACACACATATGCTGTATTAGTGCTAAATTGAAAAAGAAAGACTACGAGTATTAGTGTTTTAGTTTATCTCATGTAACAACTAAATATAAGACTGTAGTAGTATAGTTGATAAGCTTTCCATGTAAGTTTGGGCTCACAAATGCAGATCTTTCACTGTCTAGAACTGCTGACTTTTCTTTGGATCTAGTACACAAAAATATTCCAAATGTGACAAAAATCTATTCCTGTAGTGTAGCTATGCTGAAGATAGCTGTTTAGAAGCTGGCAGATGTGCTTTGTTCCTTGTGCAAAAAGTTACCATGCTTTTTATTCAGAGGTTTTCCTTGCTCTTCCTTGAAACTGGTTGGATGCAGTCTTCTGTGTTGCTACAGATTGTCTCATTTTTCAGGTCCTGGCTCTCCATTGTGATGTTTTCCCCTCCTTAACTGCTTGGATAGCACTTCTGTGACTCCAGTACAATTGGTTCACAGGTTTAGAAAAAGAAAATGTCCCTTGGATCATGATGTTCACCAGCTTGTCCATGGAGGATCTTGGTCAGCCAATCCCTTATCTATTAGATGAATTACTTCATTAGCTGTTTTCCACACCCACTGTAATTCATGTAATTCATTGCTAGAACACTAGAAAGATATACTGTAAAGAATCAAGGGAGATTTTTAAAAATGTTTTGGTAAATAAAATGTACCTCAGAAACTTTCATTTAGAAGACACATATATACATATATATAGATATAGCTCTTAACACTTTATTAAATGAACATACTATTCTGCATTGTTGCTTATGTGGTTTACTTGCCATGGCTGAACAACTCAGCTTCTAAAGTTAATATTAAAGGTTTCTCTAGATTATACACAACTATGTTTGCAGCAAAAATGCTGAAACATCATTGTTTGTTGCAGCAAAAATGCTGAAGAACAGAGACAAATAAACCCACCTTCCCTTTTTAATTCAGTTGCAGTTCACGATAAGGTCTTTTCAGAAAGGTAACTGTGCTGCAGAGGGTCACTAGAGAAGGACTTCCAGATGAATCCTTTCCTGTGCTGAAGAATAAAGGACTCTCCTAATGCCTGGTGATCACTAAGGGTTCTTGAGCCAAAAACTTACTAGGCTGTTCTTCACCAGTGCTCTTAAATATTTACACAGTGTTCCTGAGGTAGGACTGGTCAAAATTTATATGAGGACAAGTGAACCACAGATCCCCATTAATGCAAAGTTACCAAGTCTGCAGAATCTGAAATCTGCAAGATTGCAAGCTCATGGCTGCATTGGAAGTTTGCCTGGCAGCTGTGTCCCTGCTGTGCGTGGCATGGAGGTGTTCTCCTGGGCGCCTCTTGGATGGCTGCTTCAGCCCATGCCCATTTTCTCCTTGGGCAGTCAGGAAGGGAGTTGTCACCACACCTGCACGAAGAAGTGCTCAAAGATTTCCACACTAAATGCACTGAGTATCCTGGACTTGCTTGGTTTCAAAAATTCTTTTAGATATATATTTTTATATATATTGTTTTATATTTATTATAGCTATTAGCAATTTACTATTTGTTTAGAGATGGTAAAAAAGGCAAATATCAGATTTTGGGGAGGAGAGGAAAGGGAGACCATGTTTTATTTACTAAATTTCCATCTATCTTAGAATTGGAGCAGCTCTGGTTGAGAAAGCAATACCTTTTCTGTTTTCTTCAGTTGTGGTGCAATAAATAAGTATAACACTTTAAAAATACAAGAATTCATGGGATATAGCTCTTTAGCAGTTGGAAAGAAGTTGCTGTTGTGTTGATCAAATCTTCTCTCTCAAACCTCATAACAGATGACAGTCTGGTTCAAGAAGCCACCAAAGGAGCTTGTAAAGATAACCAGAAACCCTATCAATTTTCCTGACAATGTAAGCTGCTGGAGCTGAATTTGAGCACCTGGTTATAGTGTGACCAGTGAAATTGGAGCCATGAGAAATCTGCTTGGAAAAAACAGCTTTCAGTATTCTGTTTATGATACTTGGAGATTTCTCAAAGTCAATGGTCATGTTAACCATCCTATGCTGAACCTCTAGTGATGCTTAAAGAAGGATGTCTTAGTTCATTCGTTCCTAGTTTAATTTTGTGTTGTTCATTTCATTTCAAATCGGAACATTCTAAAGAGACTATGCCTGTTACATGTCAAACATGTTCAGCTTGTAACAAAGACTGGAGGGACTCATGCTAAAACTTCAAGCTGAGGAGCAAATATTTTACCTTTTATCCTTGTGATAAATCTGTGTTTATAAACACCAGACAATTCATCATTTCCAGAAACATCCTCCATGAACAGAAAGATTTCTGGGAATGATCAACTGGCATCAGCAATAGTATCTGAACATCTGGTTAGCATTTAAAATTTTTAGGCTTCTGAGTCAGGTGTGTTACTAGTGCCACAAAGTCGTTTGTCACCTGCAAATGCTCTACAATATCCCAAAGAACTTTGCAAATATACAAAAAACACACAAATCTGCCTTTAGAATTATACCTAAGAAGGAACCAAATAGATGAACGATGTGCTACCAACTGCTAATATTAAGATAATGGTTTAAAGCTCTTTCTGCCTGAAGATCATAGACTCAAACTGCTTTTGGGTAAAGGGGACCTGCCTGAGCCACTTAGCAACCTACCAGTAGTGCCAGCAGAAAAGCTAAATTCAAAACTGGTGATCATGACAGCTGTGAGAGATGAAAGCATGTGAGGTCTTTCTAAATCAGAGCTCAGGTGTATTCAAAGGAGACAGGTTGAATGGTTGTGTCCAGTTTGGTCTTGCCATTTCTATGTCAGCAATTTAGTGTTAGTATTTGAATCTATTATGCTGTGTTTTAACTAAATATTTAGTGTCATAAGCTTGCTTGCTGTGTCCTTTTAATCACTGCAATATTTGAAGAGAACGTATTTTAAAATTGTGCAGTTAGATTTTGTTGTTAGAGCAATTTTTCATAACATTCTGTACTGATAAATGCTTGAAAATTAGGTGTTATACTGAGAGAATTCCAAGTGCTTCTTGTGAAGGGACAAGCAAGTCAGGTCACCACTGGGAGGTGGAGAAATTCTTGGATTAGCTTGGATTCAAGCAAACTTTAGGGAATCAAAACCTCATGATGTAAAAATATTAGAAAAAACCCATATCAGAATATTGGAATTGACTCTAAGGCATCAAATTCATTAAAGCTGCTTGGGGTCACTGAATCAGAGGTTCGTATTAAGTATCTGTTATATCATAGATGTGCCTTATTGCATACGGGTATTAATTCGATTTATATTCTTCTATCTGTACATGCAGAAATGGGATTGAACAATGAAAGAAATGCAATGTTGGTTTTAGCCCTCCTTCCATGCACCTCTCACCTTCCCAGCCCCTGCCTCCTCCTCTCCTTTCGTGCCACTCTGTGCCCCCCCTGCTCCGACATGGCGGGCACTGGGGCTTTCACAAGCGTTCGCTCATGGCCATCCCACTTTTTTTGGTATTGGTCAATAAAGCAAAACGAGAAATAGATAATGCAGTCTGATTTAGCTCCAGCTGAGGCTGATCCAATGCAGATGGGGTTCATTGTGTTAGCAGTTACAGTTACTGTTACTTAGCAGTCTGAATTTTAAAAAGGAGCCTTTCTTTGTCTAGGTTCCAGATTTGGCTGCGCAGCTGCCTTCTGAATCCAGGGGAATGTATAGAGCTGACGTGGCAGCCGTGTCCCAGGCGGCGTGATTAGCAATGCAGGCTGTAGGAGATGGACACGTCACGGGACTCGGGCGCAGGAACCCTGTTTTTTTGGTGACTGAACCCATGACTGATGAGGTTGAATCTACCACCTCTCGTCAGTGGGCAGGTGTAAAACGAGACAGAGGACAGGTAGCATTTAGCTGTGACATGTCAGGGGCTGACCTGGAAAGGTTTCTGGTGCTTTCCTTAGGACTGACACTTACACAAACTATTTCCTTCACACGTTTCTGAGACAAGTAATTAACTGAAAAGAAATTAAAATTACTGAAAACTTTAGCTCATTTAACACAGGATAAAGAAATCTACTTCTCAGCGCTGTCCCTGCCCTTTGTTCCTCCCTGAAGGAAAATGGGGTTGCAGATTTTCAGTCGCGTTTAGGTCAGAAAATCTCTAAAAAAGCGATCTTTTACAGCCGGTTCTTTGCTTTTGCCGATAGATGGGGCTGTCCTTTAAGGTGATGGCTTAGTATCTTTTTTTCCCCCCTTTTTTTTTCTATCTTTACTCTCCTCGCTGTCTCTCTTCACCCTCCTCCCTTCCCCCCCTCTTTTTTTTTCCCCTGCTATTTGCTGATTTGCATTAGGTACCATAGAGTGAGCCTCAGAACAGGAAGCTGAGAACGAAGCAGAGGATACTGCAGAGGTCTTTTTTTTTCCCCCTTCTCGATGAGAATGCAGCAATATCTAAACACTTTATAATCTTTTGGAACTGAGAATCTAAACAGATTTATTAGCATTTCAAGCATTTCATCATCACTATCTCTTGGTGGGTTTTTTATTTTTGAGTTTTTTTCACAATGCATTTGAAATTCCAGTTTTATCAGGTAAGCCAGGAGGATGTTAAATCCTAGACCTTAGTGCATTTATGTGAGCAGTCAGCATGGATCCCCCATCCCCCCACCTTCCTTTTTTTCTTTTCTTTTTTCTTTTTAATTTTTCTTTTTTTTTTTTTTGAATGCTTGCTTTATAGTTACGGTTAAGCATATAATTAAGGAGAATTTTTTTTTTGCTTTAAAAATATTTTGCAAGCTGCAGTCAGTTCTTTTTGGCATCTCAGCATTTTGTTACAAGATATATTTCGGTGGCCTTATATTTTTGGGTGTTTGCCTGTTTGTTGGGGGTGATTTTGTTTAAGTTATTATTAAATATTTTCCCCTTAACTTTTTAGAAGCTAACAGAGGTCATGTTGTTCCTTCTCATGGAAGACATATTAAAGTCTAAAGCAAGCACTGCAGGATTGTACAGTTTTCCTTCCCGTAGAGAAGCTCTGCTTAAAGGCTAAGTGCTTCACACAAATGTTTTACCAAAGGAAGAAAGGCATTCCTCTCTTGTGTCTCTCTCCCTCTGCCCTTAGTCTTTCTGATCAGGTGCATTGCTAGGGGCTCTTGCTTTGGTTTAGATGCTGACCAGGACTGGTTGTAATGCTGTAGATATGGCTCGGTTCATAATCTGAACCGTCTTGCTTTTTCAAACAGCACAAGAAATTTGCCAGGTGGACTTCAAGCACTTTCAGCGTCTTTTCTCAAATGGATTTCTTCTCTGCTGCTTGTCTGAGGTATGTGCTTAAAAGAATCCCACTATACTGATTTACCTGGGATTGGGCTGTTAGTTCAGCCCCACTTTGAGAAAGCTGTTATTACTCACTCAGCAGTATTTGAAAATGGATTGGTGTTTTCTGTTGCTATTGAAAACCTCTTCAGTTGTATTTTTTCCAGAAATGCTTATTTTGTGGTTATGGTGTCAGACTCCTGAGCTGTATTGGCTGATGTTAGTGTTGCATTTTTGTACTGCAGCTACCTTGTTTATTGTGCTTTTCATGCCTGACCAATGGGTTAACATCAAGTACAAAAGAAAAAAGGCTGTGCTAAAAATTACTCTGAAATCTAATGCGAAACAATAACAGCATGATTGCTGTCAAGACTGACACCCTAGTTTATTCTGTTGAGCCCAGTTTGTGTGATCTTGAATATTTGCTGAAGTATTTCGACACAGGGAAGCAAGTTAGAGACAAATAGCTTTAAACTGGTTGTCCTCAGTTTGCCAGAAAGTTTTCATTATTTTGAAGGAAGTATCAAGGGGAGTGGGACAGGAAATTAGGGGAATTAAGAGCTTGCATAAGGCATAGTCTAATCAGAACAATTCTAGTGAAATTCTAGGAAAAAACCCAGCAATTTGCATACCATCTGGTACCAGAAATAAAGAATTTTAAAAGTCTGACAATGATGACTTACAGAAAAGTTATATAGATAAATGTAGATCAAGAAAACATATATCCTACAGCTGTTTGAAACAATACTTTATATAGGGGCAAGGGTAGTTTATTATTGATCACTGAAATCTTTGTTGAAATTATCATATTAAAACCTAAACTGGCTTTGAAGTTTCAGAAGTTCTAAATGTCAACAAATATCTCTTTAGCTGAGAAGCTAAAATCAATTACAGATTATTTTATTCTTAAAATGAAGACGTTCTTGAGCTAGAAAACCTTCACAATGTTTATGAATATGACTTCTCAGTGCACTACCCCGATGCCAAGCAGTTTAAAGGACAGCTGGTTGTTGACTTTTAGGGATGGCAGTGCTGCTGCTGTCCATATTGCACTGCATCCTTCCAGCCTGCGCATTCTACTTTGAGTTTTGTATATTCATGACTGAGCACAGCATATTTAAGGGGCAAACCCACAAAGCTTAGAATTGAAGTTTGTCCCTTAAATGATATTTTACAGATCCTTCTTTATCATTATTGGCTGCCTGAAATTGAAGAACTGATATTAACTAAGTATGAGAATTCTCCTGCCCTTGGTTAGGAGAAATCGTCTGTTAATAATCAGGAGAAGTGGGTACTTTGCAAATTCTTTTGAAAAGGGGCAGAAATCTTGATCTTATTTTTCTGTGTCCATTTAGAACTGTGACACTCTTATGGATTCATGTCTTTTCCTTCATTTTATTCATTTTCTGAGCTCCAGTCCCAGCTCATCTGTGGGAAAACATATTGGGTCTTTTGGGCTAAATATCATGAAGAGAGCTGTGAATTGTTTTCCAGTAACAGAAACATATTCTGCCTTTTTTTTCTCCATTGATAACAACTTATGTAGGTGGGAGGCAGTGGGATTCCTCAAGAGTCCTGTATTTGACCTGTACACTTTCTGTTGATGCCAAAATGACTACAGCAGAAGAAAAACCATAAAAATTGAACAATATTTATTCACACTTCTAAACTGAGACAACCAGTGTTACGGAGACAGTGTGACATACTAGAGAAGGAATACCATTAGGCTTTTTTTAGCATAATACTTTAGAGCACTTAAGAGATCACATTGCTGCAAGAGAAAAAAAAATCCTAAAGCTGAAATATTCTGAAATGTGGGAAATAAAGAACCTTTGAGTAAATTTGAACCATTAAAATCTACAGCTGATGTTTCTGACTGAACATAATGTAGGCAGATGGGGAATATCATGCAAGTTCTCCAGATGTTTTTTCCCAAAGCTCAATAGTTCAGGTATGTTATTCCCATTTTTCTAGTTGTACGTTTATTCTTTGTAGATTTCTATCCATAAAAACACAGAGAAGTTGGATGGAAACAACTGAAAATTTGGTATGAGTGAAGTAGTCAGTTACATGATAAATGTGGGCATAGAAATCATTGCCCTTTCCATATGGGGTTAGTCCAGCTTCTGTAAAATACACTGAGATCTTTTTAGTCAATATCAGTAATATTTGTTGAAAGAATCACTGTGATGTCTTACTAAATACATGGGTGTTCAGTGTTTTCAGGCTTGCTGTCTGTTACTGATTATTGTGTCATTATTGCTGTCTCTTCCATTTTTACCTGTGTGTGGTGGTTCCAGGTCCCCTTTCATGTTCTTCTGAAATTCTGTTTAGCTCTGAAAAAAAGAATTGATTTTATTTTGCACTTGTTAAAAAAAATGGGGTAGAAACATTCCCTGCCATATTAAATATCACTTTAAAATCCACAATTCTGATTCAGCCACCCTGCTATTTATTGTTGTGATTTATCAGCCCCAGAAGCTCTCTCTCTCCTTCCTCTTTCTGCTGTGAAATTCTCATTACGTTGCATTTTCAGAACCCAAGTTTCCATCGCTTTGTCTCAGCAGTATCGAGTGGATCTCTAACCACCCTTCCAGTGCTCTCTTTTAAAGTGTTTCCATCCTTCTTTTTATGAATTTCCTCCTTTTTCCGCAAGTCTCTGAGAAAAGGACAAAACCCCTATATTTTTAGTCCGAGAAACATCCACCTCAGTTTGAGCTTCCAAGCTCTATCCCTTCTAATTCCCTCTGTCTTTGTAATTTATATGAGTACCTTGAAACATGCAGACCAATCATCTTCATCTTTCTCTTACTCCTTCAAGAGACTCTTTGATTTCCTTCTAGCACTGGCTTTTTAAAATTACTTCATAACACAAATCAAAAAAACTGATGATCATCCTCCTGGTAAAACAAAGCAAAACCAAACAAAAACTCAGATCTTGTCAAGGTCAGAAATAAAAATTTAGGAGTAAATGCAGAGGCTTGTGTGACTCAATTATTTAATAACTCTATTTAATAATAGCCTTGGTTAAAGAAGACGAATCTAAGTAGCAACTGCAGTACTGTTACCAAATGTCATTTCCCTCAGAGTGAGAGCCTTCATTTTTTTTTAATGACTGTAAGTGTTTAACCTCTTTGTTTAAAATTATTGTTGAATTTATTTGTTAAGAGGAACTCGTGATGGAGATATTTCTGAATGCAGATGATAGGTGCTCCTCTTAGGAATGTCTCAGCAGGACTCTTTAGGTAGCTTTGCAGGATCCCTGGAGTCAGTCCACACATGAAAACAGAAGTGAAGTGGCTGGTGGATCATTAGAAGCTGAGTGCTAAAGATGATTTTTGTTCTCTGTGTCCACAGTGGGTGGGACAGGAAGTGAAGACTGAAGAAATGGGCTCACCCAGATGAGGTGTGAGGACGAACATTTTACTAGAGAAGATAGGGAAGAGCTGCAATATAATGTCAGGAGAATCTGAGAAATTTGTCCTGAAGGTCTGTAGGAAGAGGATAGATGAAACATCTGTTGGGAAATAGGTATAGCAGTCTTGCCTTGGGCAGCACGATGAACTAGGTGGCCTCTGATCTTTTTTTTCCAGCCCTGATTTTCTGTGAGTCTACAAAAAGAAGTAGATATCTGAGATATGACAGACAGTGTAGAATAAATTATATGGGGTCCCAAACAGACCTACTAAAAGCTATCTTCGCTAGGATTGCCTAAAAGCATATAAACACCCCCTGAAAATATTTATCCTATAGTACATACACTCTGCAATGCTTCAAATATATCTAGAAAGAGCAGAAAATAGGTCCTAAAAAGTTACTTTATTTCTTAGTGTTTCTTTTACATTACATAGTCTTTACTGGTGAGCCGTAGCAAGTGTGTGAATGCAAGGGGCAGAAAAAGGGTATTTGCAAATCTGATCAAATTTCCATACTGTCAGGAGAATAGTGTACATTTAATTAAAAATATTTTTAAATTGATAGTTTTTCTTTATAGAAAGAACTAGGACACTTCAGCATCTGATTAAATAAAGTGAGTGTACTGGAGCCATGTCAAAGTTCTATTTTTAATGTTCATATTCAGTATTTTTCACAGCTGAGAAATCCAGTCTGATACATTTATTTTCTAAAATGGAGCCTAAATAATGCCATATATATATCACTTGAAATGTGTTGTGGTGGATAGAGACAAAGAACTGCTCAAAACTCAATACTGGCTACATTGACAATACTTAATTGAAAATGAAGTTATGCAAAAATTTAATTTTTTTTCCTGAAACATTAACTACGTGATCCAAGTGTAATCTAGAAACCTTGCATCTGGGTATTTTTGCCTTCAGTTCAATTTATTTTCTCTTTACACACACAGGGGGGATAAACCAGAAAGGATGACCCTTTATTATGTTTTCATGACTTGGTATTGTCTCAGAACAAAATACATTCCAAATCAGCTACTCTGAATGAATGATGCATTTGATCTGAAACAAAAATTTTTACTCCAAGAAAAATTATCTATGTATTAAAATGTACTTTTTCTTACTCCTTTTGGCTCAGTCTAACTGGCATTGGGATACCCTGTGTCTGCAAGGGTCTTGTGTTTGCCAGTCCAGTGGCTGTTTGCACCCTGTCAGCAGGGTGCTGCTGATGGGAGCTGACTCCTGGGGCGTGTTCCCAAACTCCTTGGGAAACTACCAACCAGAATGAGAGCAAATTGCATCAGGATCAGCTCTTTTTAGCAGGACAGGGAATTCTGTCCCCAGATCCAGGAGTATTTCTTATCACTGATTAATCTATTGGCTTCTAAGCTACAGAGCAAACAAAATAAATATTGTCTGTACAAATATATATAATGAAAAATGCATATGGTTACCTAGGAAGAGATAATTAAATTTTATTGAGCAAATTTTTTTTAGAATATGGTTTTAGAATAAGCTTAATAAATCCACAAACTAGTATAACATGTTAATTGAGTAGATACAAAATGTTGCAACTTCTGAATTAACAATTGCAAAAGAAGCAGCACAATACTGTTTAAGAACAGTTTATAGTTGGAAAAAAAAAATTGGAATGTATACCTTCTTTTTCTTCCGTGAAACTCAATGTTATGGAGGGACACACCTTCAGAGAGATTAACTTTAATACTAATTAAAAAATATTAATTGTAGTGTAGAAGATTGTTAATAGATACTTACAGGAAATGCAAAACCAATTTAGAAAGCGTCTTGCTAAATGAGATGCCAAACTGGACTTAATTGAAACAAAAAATTGGTTTATTTCTTTTTAATAATTCTGAATATTTACATGGAAACTGGTGTACATGAATCATTAAAATTCATTACTATTTGAAGGTAGACTAAACTGATTTTTTTAAATGAATGATGGATAAGATATATATAGAGTCTGAGAAAAGAAACATATGGAATATACTTAAAATGTGCTGAAAAATAGTATACTCTATAGCACTGTTGCTGGCACTGTGGAGTTATATAAAACTATATTTACTAGGCACACCTAGATTAAGAAATCTTGCCAGATGTTATTTCAGGATGTTGCTGTTTGCTTTTTGATGGCAAATATAAAATTGCCTGCAACATTTTATAGAAGCAAAATTTCCACTCACCTGAGCTACATATCTGAGAAAATTTTGCAAAATGTCTTTATTCTAACACAATAGCTGATCCCCAGAAGTGCCTTCCCTCCTCAGCCTTTGTGAGCCTGTAATACAAAACCACATCCTAAGAGTGAAGGGTGGAGGTTGCCACCAGCCTGTTCATTTCTCATAAGGAACAGCCATGCACCGAGGACAAAAAATGAGAATATAAATATAAATCATAAAACACGTAAAGTCTGTATGAAATATCTAAAATTAGAAACCCATTTCTTTTAATAGAAATACAAATTAGAAAATTTGGAAATGCGAATGTAGGTGTCGTGTTGCATCACAAGATATGAGGAATGTACCTGCTCTGAATTGTCGTATTTCATGGGTGGGACAGAGAGCAGACAGAAGTTTTCAGCTTTAGTGATACACATGTGCAATGAGATTAGGGAAAAAAGCCTTAATTACTATGAGTACCTTTTAGGTAGAATTCCAATTGAAGATCACTTTTATTCAAACACTATTTTAAGGCTTTTATTTTGAAATCATTTTTCTAAACTGGTCTCTCCCAACACTGGTAGCCGTGGTGCTACCCCCTTGTTTCACACACAAACTTCAGTCTGGCCCAGAAAGAGCCATTGTCTCCTGTGCTCTGCTCACAGCAGCATCTGCCCAGGGTATCGCTGCAGCCAGCTGAAAATGAGCAGCAGCTTACAAGGGCACACACGTTCCGTGGTGAGTTTTTAAAAAACTGATGAATGTTATCTGTACTGCCAATCCCAAGGATTCTCACAGTTTATGGGAATTCTAGGCCTGCAGCCTGGCAGGAGCCATTCCCTTCTCTCTCAGGCGGTGCAGCTGGTAGTTTTGCTGTGGGTTACGTGCTGTCCAGCTGCTGCACAGCCTGGCTGAGAGTCTGTCACTTGTGGGCGTTGACCTCAGACTTGGCCTCTGCTTTCCCCTCAAGCAGGTTTCTGTACATCTCTGAAGTCTAAGTTCAGACTACTACTGAACCAGCACTAAATAATATTTAATGGTTCTGCTGGGAGAAACAAAAATGCTTACTGCCTGAGAGTAGAGAATGATAAATTATGAGACGACCTAGCAAGAGAAAGCAAAGTGGCTGATACAGTACCCCCTCTCTTATATCTGCATGCCTAATTCCTCGACAATATCTAACAAAGAGTTTTGGGGAAGAGAAGAAAAAAAAAGCTGAGGAAATATGAAAAATGCAGGGGAGAAGGAAACATCAAATTTTATTTTTAAAAGCTATTTCTTTGTTCTAAAACAATCTGTCATCAGGACATTAAGCTCTGTTTAACTCTCTAACACTGTTTTATTCAAAATTTTCTCTCCTTTTTACTTTGACTGCCTTACACATAGTATTTCTCTGCATGTCTCAGCAGTGACATTTATTTCTCAGGGTTATATGCTTTGCAGAATCCTAAAATGCAGGAAACTGGTCTGTTTTCAGAATAGTTTTTTCCTCCTGTGATGAAAGTAAGATTGACTGTGAGATAAGGCTGAAATTTCATACAATACGTCTAAGCTAATATATTTAAGTCTATGTTTTGATGCTGAGGCAAAAAATACAATGTCTCCATACAGAGTGACAAGAATTTTATATTGAGTTCTGTGTGAATTCTTGCTTACTTAGCACTTTGGAAAAGGATGGCTCATGCCTTTAGCTGTCTGTTCAGATAAGTTTCAGACAGGAAATATGAGCCATTTTCTCTCTTTCATGTGAGAAAAGATTGTGAAGATGGCTAAATGATGGCTGAGGGTAGCGCAACTGTGATTAGCAGTATTTTGAAACAAAGTTTACAAAGTAAGCTGTCTTTCTTTCTCTTTAGTGGTCTGCAGGTCTGTGTTTCTCAGTGCAATGCTTCTAATTCAAGTGGCTTTGCTGAAGCAGTAATTGTTAACTGCTTTGGGGGATTAAAACAAGACAGATTTCAGGTTTTTTTAAGATATTCATGTGTCATCCCTGATGAAATACCATATTGAAGTGTTGTAGGGTGTGTTTTACTTCTGGAAGTTTCAGGAACTTTGTTATTAAAAACCTTCTGCTTTCTGGCTCTGTCAGGCTCAATTCTGAACACGTTCCTTCATATTGCTCATCTGAAGTACACGCTCTTGAATTCTAACACTTTGTAACATCCAGATTCTTACCTGCAAATTACTCTGTTTCGATTTGTGGCCAGCATTATGGGTTGCCTTGGAATGGCATACGGATACTTTTGGATGTCTGCAGTAGGCAGGAGTTCAGACATGGAATGTAGGATCCCAGTCTGTATGGGCTATTCAAACACAGAGAGAGGGAATTGTTGCTCTAACCACGATACAACCTAAGTGTAAGGAAAAATGCTCAGATGTCACAGAGGGAAAGAAGACCTTCAAGGTGATGAAGTAGTTTTGGGAGCTGAGCAGCCAAATGGCTGAAGAGTTTTGGAAGGTATCTTGAAAAAGAAGTCGTTAAGAGGAGCATAAGCCTAATGAGAGATCTTTGCGGGTATTTGTATGTCCTAAATGTGACTGGAAATCTTCAAAATTACCATGTTGATGTAAATTGAAAATTTAAAGAACAGAGTTAACATCTAAAAAATGAAATTCGAGATAATGAAGAAAGGCTGTAAAGAGCCTCTGAAAGGCAATCAGTCATCTGCTTTCTGAAAATTTATACAGGAGGATGATATAGCCCAAGCAACTAGCTAGAAAATTATTCTGAATACGGGCAGGGTTTTCTTGATAAGGGCAAAGAAAGTTTCTTGTTTCTTTGTAAGGATGATGGAAAACAGACCTTAGCTATGTATGGCAGCAGGGGGAGTACAGTATGATTTAAACATAGTTTGGCTCCACAACTTAGACAAGGACATTTGACACATATCAGATCAGATTCGTTATGACTGCTAGTAGCACAGACTCCACTAACCTCAGCAGCCCTTAGGCTTGGTTGCCTTTCGTGTGCTGAGCTGCTGTGTTAAGCACTCATGGTCTGGGATGAATCACTCCATCTAGAATTTGAAGACATTTACACCAGAATTGGCAGCGGAAGGAAGTCTGAAATGATTAAAACTTGGGTCAATTGGACTACATATAGGATAAATAGGATGATTCTGAAAGGAGTTTGGAGACTGAAATATCTACAGCCATCCATTCTTCCTGCTTTCAGCAGAGTTCATGTGGTTTGGACAGCTTTGATGCTATTCTGAAAAGGTAAACTTCACAGGTGCATAAACCCATTTACCTGCAGTGTGAACAGAGCTGTCTGCTGTTTAGAGCACAAAACCAAAAGTAATTCAAGAGGGACTTTGCTAGAAAGGCTCAGATATCTGCATACTGGAAAGCATACTGTCTCCCAAGTCCAGAAGAACTGTCTGTAAAAGGCAATACAGGAAGGTTCATGTTGCCACGAGAGCAGCTTGTGACAGAATTCAGTTTTGGCTGCACTCTGTCAAATATAGTACAGATGTAACCTGAGAAAAATAGGTAGCAAAACAGGATCTTAACATTTCATATTGCTGCTGATAAATCTATGTGTTCATGTTTCAAAACAAACATCTTAAGATTTGAGGATGTAATATATTGCACTTTTTTACTGAGGTCCTTTCTTCTTAGGGGACACAGTCACTAAGGGGATAGGCTTTTAAAGGTACATAATCACAGTCTTAGGCTTTGGCCACCTGTTATGCATCAGATCATGGTTTTCTCACTGAAAAAAAATGCCCTTTGCTCTGCACTCTTACCTGGCTTTAACTGTCTTTTTCAGTGGTAACAATTTTTGTCTTGACCTTATTGGAGTTTGGAATATTTTAGATACATGCACCTCTCCCTGCTTGCTGGCTTGCTACAAGCTTCCATGGTCAACATGTGGTACACCCCAGAGTTCCCGCATCACTGAGCCACAGCAAGCCTTACTTCACAACCACATACCTTCAAACCCAGCCTTGATGCCATCAAGCCCCAAACACTCCCAAAGCACTCAGCTTCCAGCAAGCCTGGCTGCCTGGGAAGGCTCAAACAGGCTGGAGGGAGGGAGCTTGCATCTCACTCCCTAGGACCCACTGAAGGACAATGTTAAGCTCACATCCCACTTGGGTTTGCCAAAAAGACAAAAAGATTTCATGGAATATCTGAGCAAGAAAAGTAAGAGAGGAAGGGAGAACAAAAATTTTCATGACATTTTCATACCTCCAGATAAAATTTTAAATATAGAGAAAACAAGGAATTTTAAGAGTAAGAAAAATGGAAAAGTACATAAACAGGTATAACAAACCAACTCCTAGTCAAAATTGCTAAGTACTGAAAATTATTCTGTACTTATATTTTTCATAGGCTTTTTCCTCCAAGTCAAATTAAAATCTGTTTGATGTCATTTCCACCTATGATATTAAGTCCCCAATTTGTCCTTGACTCGTGATGAATGAAACACGAATATTTTTAGGCTTTTTAACTGTGCATGTTTCTCTCAGACTTAAATGTCCTTCAATTCCTTAGAGCCATGACCCTACAAATTGCATTGATCTCTTCTCTGACAGTGTTCACTGTTGACATACTAAAGACTTGTTTTTCATAACTGGATATTCCTATCTTTACGTAGTGCTCTTCCATTGTTGTGCCCTCGCTCAAGTGCATTGAGAAATGGTGTTCAAAAAAGGAAGTTTCCTATTTTGACTTCTCACTGTAAGCTTGTTTATAAAAATGCTTCTAGATTGTACATACAATGCCTGCAGAAACATTATTCAGCTTTCAGTGTGGTAGGAAATGGTGCCCTGTCTTCAGATGCATTGATCAGACAAGAAGCATGACGTGCTGAGGAATGCCTCTCCTCACTTTTCTCAGCTGGGTGTGTTGTAAATCAATACCTGACCCTGGGAGGTTGAGTGGCTGAAGCTTGCTCTCATCTAGTAGGGCTAGAACTTGCTTTCACACTGGTCTGCTATTAGTGGAGTAAAGAGCTACGGGACAACAATTACTAATTTATAATTTATCTTTAAACTATTTAAGATATTGCCCTGGACACCCAGTGCCAAAATACCAGAAGGCATTACAACTCACTATTATAAACTAAAAATTATTAATCAGAAAATGCATTCCAAAACACTTTAATCTCTAATACAACATTAAAAACAACAATTTAGAGCAGCAATGAACAGTTTCAATCACAAATGCGAGGGTATTTTCAATTAATGAAAAGACAAAAGTGTGGGTTTGCATGAAAATAGCTGAAAGTACTTTAATCACCAATCACAAATCCTACAAAATGGGAAAATTGGTATTTTTCAATCAGAAAAGTTGAGGCTGAAAGAGATATAATTTGCTGTTTATCGGATCTGACATTATTTACTATGGTCTTCAGTTTACCATGTTGATTCTCCTATTAGAGTTCTCATCATACAGGTGTAGCCACATGAACTGATACAAACTATACAGACTTTGTAATATATTAGTTTGAATTCAAGGTGGAATGCAAGGTAGAAAACTTTATGAAATACTTTATTGCTTCATTAGCTTTGTTAAGGCAGTTTAAGTGTACCTTTCATAAGAACTACAGATGTTTCTGTACCTATATTTGAGAATGGCTTGTTTGCAAAATAATCACTAAATGTGCACTAAAATTCCATATTCAACCACGTATCTTAATACTATATTTGATAAAGTAAATGTTGCTTGATTTTAACAGATTATCTGATCTTCAGAAAACTACCAGACAGTGGCTCAGAATTTGAATGACTGAATGTTTCACTTCAAAATTTGTTATCATTTATGCTCCTTATAAGTATATATATTCATATTTCAGAAATTTCTAATTAATGTTTTTCTATTTTTAAATAACACATGGTGTCTAGTGATATTATCTTAGTTTTACATTTTGTCTGTTTTCTCAGTACACCTTATAGCATTAATTTCATTCATTTTCAAGTGTTCTGGGCTGCTAAACATTTGAAGTCCCTGCACATAATGTATTCTTATTTATTTTAAAGAAGCACATTTCTTTAATTGTTCCTCTTGACCAATCATAGAATTAAAAAAATTCTCAAAGTTCCAATACCACTGTATTTCTTAGTCTATAATTTTATTGCTCTTGGCTTTTGACTGGATTATTTATTATATCTTTACATTCCCATCAAAAATCAACTTAACATCCTGAACATTTTTTGTAGTGTTAGAACATAAAATTTTAAATGACTGGAAACTCACCAGCACCTCAAAAGACAAAAAAACCTTGAAATTTTTGCTTTTAAGGGAAAGTCACTGTGGCTAACAGTCTTCACTCAATGGCTTTCAAACTATTGCTTCTGCAGAAATACTAATTCCCAGGCCCTGCCTTTCTTGGCAAATCTGAAGCTTTTTCCAGTAAGGCGTTGCTCAAAGGATGGGGCAGGAGCAGCAATGCTGCTGCTGCTGCTGATTGTAGTTAACCACTTAATAGCAAGAACCATTTTGTTTTCTCTAGGAATTTTCAAGATTGTTTTCCCCTTATGCAACTGAAAATATGGAGTGCCATGTAGGAGCATTTTAGATCTTAAAACAAGCTAAATATCTAATATTCAATAGAGTAAATGACCTCTGCAGCTGTACTACCTCTAGGGCACAAGGTGCCAGGGCTTGAGCACTGTCATGTCTCTAGACCACATCATGTATAGACATGCCTGGACACAAGACTGGGACATCGTGGCTTCATGAGTGTCCACTGAATGAAAACTTTCCAAAATTACATTGGACTACTGTTGTTAATTCAAAGTTTATTGAAAATCAGTTCAAACCTAATCAGGATATAGGTGAGTGTTATTTACTTTTTTATTTTTGACCAGGTCTGTGTTTCAGAAGACTTTTCTTTACAGCAGTGATGTGACCTTTCTTAATTTTATTTTTATTTCGAGAACTGTATGTATACATAAAATAATTCTTGAAGTTAAATAAAATTGTATCTGCAAGAACAGATACTAATTATAGTACTGTAAAGCGAAGTTGCTAATCTGGTAATAAGCCGTTTCTCACATATTATTAGGTAATTGTTAAGTTCAAAGCAGCTTGCTAAGGAACAGCAGAATCCTCTTGCTGTTGGTAAAAATGGTTGCTCGTTTGTGCACTCAGAATCACAAAACTGCAGAGGGACATGAGGGGAGAACTGCAGATGAGGTGCCCCAGCAGGGTCAGGGAGGCCAATGACCAAGGTGCAGCGCCTCGCCCACATAAACAGGAGTGCAGATGTCATGTGTTTACACACTTGTGTCACATGCTGCATGGCATTAGCATGTAGTGTACCAATCAATTTGGAAAACACTTGATTCACATGCAACCCATGTATTTTTTGCATCTCGTAAAACCTGAGACAGGCTGAGGGCTGCAGAAGAGGATCGAGGCCATGGAACCATCCCAAAGTCATGCAGTGGCAATAGCTCTTCCTAGGCTGCAGAGTTTGTTTGGGCTTTGAGCATCTCCCATTTCTTGAGCACTCTTTTCTTTCAAAGACAATCTGTGAGACGGATCCCTCCCTGTGGGTGCTGCACTGCAGTGACTTAGCAGATGATACCCAGCTCCTAACACAGCGTGGTGGGGCTGCTGCTGCCTCCTCTCTGCCCCACGCACGGGCATGTCCTGGGGTGTGCTGTGAGTGCACAGCGTCTAAAAGCAAGGGGATAAAGTTTCAAAAGATCTACCTTTCGTATGGTGTCTGGACTTCTTCCTGTGCAGTATAAAAAGTTTCTACAATTTGGGGGATTTATTACTTCATAGCGGCCCCATCATTGTGCATGAAAAGCAGAAACTCTTTTGGCTTCCTTAATTATGATTGATTTTTTTCACCCGTTACCTTGTGTGTTAAACATGTTCCTGTTGTTCCTGCATCTACTTCCTTGACCCAGGAAAACCTCAAGAATGAAATCTGTGTTTGCTAAAATTGTTAGAAAGTAAATAATTTTGTCATTATGTCTCAGGCTTCTGGCCTTTCCACTGACCATATGAGATAGCAAGTACCTGAATGCTGTTAATGGGATCAGGCAACCCCCTAATAATTTGAGTATGGCAATGTCTTTGGGTTTGTTAGCTCTGCAAATTTGGCATCTTTCCAGGGTATGGAGAAATCTGTTTTCCATCAACTTTTATTTCTATCCCAAGCGTGGCAATATGCCAAGACCAGAACTTAAATCTTATCTTAAATTCAATTTTACCTTAATGTAAAATGAATCAGTAGCATTATGTAATGTACACTGCATAGCCTACATGGCTTTGTTTGTTTTTTTTAACTGAAGAAAGGTGCTATTATGTTTGCTAAGGTAAATAGAAACAGATGTTTGAGAAACAGATGTTTAAGCAAATTAAACTTGAGTTAGTAATGTAGATTGCCAGTAGAAGGGGTCAGTGCTCTGATCAAATGAAAGAAAGCAGAAAGATTGCTTCTCTGTACTGCAGTCATTTGCTGCACAAGATATGCTGCAGGAACAGAGTAAGCAGAGAATCCATTCAGCTTGGTAGCAGTCCAGTAGTTCTAAGCTATTAAATGCATTTGCTCAGATGGAGTACTAATGCAGCTGCATTGTGACTTGTCCCATTAAAATATTTTCTTTCTTTCTTTCTATGAAACTGCCTAACTAATTTTGGGTTTTTCAGCTTTCTAAAATAGAAAAGGCTTGCAGTTAATGGAATTAGACTAGCAAAGCCAAAGCGAGCTATTTCTTTTTTAATCTAAAGCAAAGCCTAGTACCTATGTTTTGGTCGAGAGATATATTAGTTGTATTTAAAAATACACTGAGAATAGCAATTTCAACAACACATACATATATAACTACTAGAGATGGATAATATACTGTGTCTACATCGTACAGTTTTCTGATTTCCTCTAAACAAGACACAAGGACAGGACTGAAAATCCTAGGTGTTAGTGGGAAAAAAGGTTGCAGCAAACAGTTAGCTCACAGGGAGCATCCTAAATTTACCAGCGTGGGGGTTTAGCTGGCTAGTTGTCTTCTTGGGGAAGGCTGGCTTATTTCATTTTGTTTTATTTTTCAAAATTTACACTTGCATTTTCCTCTTGAGTTAAAGAAATTAGTTGTGAGTGAACACTAGAACTAAACCCTCTTTTCCCCATAGTTAGTGCTATATTTTGTCTTCTCAGCTAATATACCTCTGGTGATTTTCAACTGACTTTTCTCAAGTGGATTTGCTATGTGTAATAGAGAAAGAGCTCTAGGAGCAGGGATCAGAAGCCATGATTGCCTTCCCAAATGAAAGCTTACCTTTAAGATGCCAAGCTCGTGTTTCCTTACACGCTTTCTTTCCATCCCATTAATCCTGATTTCATTCCTGCACAGTGATGGTGGAGCACTGCAAAGAGAGATCAGATGGTCTGTTGGCTGGGGTCATGTAAGATTTTTGCTGACTGATGGAAAATGTGGCTTTGAAGTCCCTGGAGCTGATGAGGGAATTTAACATAAATTCTTATGCACTGAAATGTAAGCTAAGCAATCGTACAACAGTGTGGGTATCATGGACACAAGCTGCATTTCCTATCCCTGTCTGTTCTGCTTTCTGGCTGTTGGGCAGCCCAAAGTGAGCACTAAACTGCCTTCCTGAATCACACAGCTACCCCATGGCTGTTTGCAGCTCTGTGGCAAATTAAATAGTCATCCTCTCCCCTCATCACTCCCCTTCAGCAACTCTTTCTGTGTGTCAGGTTAAGTAATGGAAATATCCAGCTGCAAAGCATAGACTTTCACTTAAACTGGTATATACTGTTTGATTGCTTCCAATAGTTCAGATAATTTATTTATAGCTCAGTGCATATCTATGTACCCTATTCTGATGTCTGCAGTATTAATGCAACTACCCTTTATTTAAAATTAATATGCATTAAATAAATGCAGTTATCCAAGTCCAAGTAATGTAATGCAAGCAAGTCCTTGTGCCAGATCTGCATTATCCATGCTGAGAGGGAACATCAAGAAGATGGTAAAAAAAGATATGGGAGAATCCTATTATCAGTCTGGTAATATGCATGTTTCCCCTATAAAGCTGTCCATGAGAATTAAATTTAATTTTATATGTGAGCTACAGGGAGTCACAAAAAGCTGTATAGTTCCAATATTCCAATCCAATTTCTGTCCTTCTGCCAAGTGTGTTGCTTTGGATATCCTACCTGCCTTAGTGACCTGCAGTAACCCCATAGTTGAGACAGACAGGACAGACACAGGCTTGGTTCTGAGGCGGCCCATACAAAACTGTAGTGGCTTCCCACAACTTTCTTCCTCTCCTACCACGGATCCACACTTTGAGGATGGTAAATTATATTTATTCTGTATGCTGAGGACAAGAATCATAATGACTCATTGATAAATTAAAAGTAATGAGAAACTGCCAAAAAAAGAAGTGCATTATTATAACATAGAGATCTAGGCTCTGAGTTTACATGTAGATTCATTAATTTATCTTTATTTTGCAGCAGCTAAATTTTAATTCAGGGCTGTTTACCAGAAGGTCAAATATCAAAGCATGTTTCAGTTTCAGATTTAAGTGTACGGACAATATAAAGAAATTCACTTGCTAAAGTTTAGGTATTTGCAGCACCGTAGTTCTACATGTATGCTAAGTTCCTCCTGACCAAACTCTCCAGAAACTCTTGTTATGAAGGTATGAAGGACATGAAAGCTGACAGTAAACTAGATGCTTATCAGATTAGGAAATAATCTTGTTCAAGTTTGTCTCTTTTTTAGAGAGTTATGTATTGTCTAATTGACTTCTTTAAGGAGCAGTGTGTAACTGATTTGCTATCATTGGTAAGGCACCATCTCTTCATCTATTTCCAATATATCCCTTTGCTTTGCCTAGAAAAATTATTTAGATGAAATTTCAAGACTCTAGAAATAGGCAGGCACTCGATGGATATTTGATAGTTTAGTTATTCTCAAAGCATGCGTAGATCTAAAATTACACAAGGTGTACAGTAGATCACATCCAGGAGGGCAGGGGCTGTATGTATATCACCCACATGCTCTGGGTGTACACAGCTAATCCAGTGCAGTTCTGGCTGCTTCACGCTTGATACATGTGGGCAGATCAGCTGTGCTTTGTGCAATTCCACATATGCAGCTGAACAACTTCTGGCTTATTCTGCTTGTGGTCCGCAGATGGTCCAATCCCTGCATGCTGAGTGTGCTCTGTGGTTATCTGGCTCACAGCAATGTATACCACAAAGTATATGTGAATATATTTTGCCTGGGAAATATCAGAAGAAACAATGATTCTATTCTCAAATACTCTGAGTACCTTATTTTCTAAAGTTTGGAATGTTGTTCACTGCTCATAAGAAGGCCACTCAAACGGACATGGAAATGTAGAAAGGAAAAATCTCATTCTCTCCAGGAGGGTAGGAAAGAACTTAGTAAGAAATTAATATCTTGTGTATTCTTATATTCTTTCCTATGTTGAATTACTAGTGCAGTGCCAAAGAAAAAAAAAAGAAGCCCATTTGGATCATGTAAGCAATCTGCAGTTATTCAATTAATATTTAATAAATCGCTTGGTGGAAATCAGAAGGATATCAGTTGATTAATTTGCCTGGTATCAATTTTTATGCATCCCCATCACAGATAAGTGAGAATAAATTCATTGACTATAGTAAAGGAAATACAAACCTATTAGTTAAGCACTGCGATATAAGAGATGAAAGTGATTTGGGATTAAGACTGTAGTGAATTCTGTATGTATTTAGTATTGACTTTTAAATTTATAGAAGATTCCTATTTGCAATTCTGAAGACTTATAATCATTGAAATGTATGAAGAAGGGGAAAATATATCTGGAATATCATCCTCTAATCTGTTAAGCAGAGGATAAAAAGTAGGTAATCTTCATAAAGCCTCCTGGAAGATTTTGTTAAGCACAGCCTACTTAGATTTAGTTGCATCTAAAGGTGTAGCTATCTAGCTCCATGTACATTTGACAGACCAGAGAACATTCTAGGATTAATTATAAAAAATAACATGGAGTTCCTTTCTAAATAAAGAAATACAGGCATTATTAGAAAAGCCCACACCATTTGCTGGTTTTAAACTCGGTGTATAAACACAGTAGCTGAATTAAATGTTTTTGCAACGTAAGTAATGGATGTGAAGCATTTTGTTTCTGTGCACCTGCAGACCAGTCCTGAGGTAATTCTTGTCCTGCATGCCAGGTGGGGACATTTGCTGACCTAAGGGGTGATCCTGACACAGCACCCTGTGGTTTCAGATCTGATCTTTGCTGACTGCTCCCTGGCCATCCGTTTCCTTCCGACGCGTGACATTGCCCTTGCTGCTGTCCAGCACCTCCCTCCCACAGCGCCGGGACTCGTTTGGCTTGGTGCGCCCTCGCTGGCTGCTGTGGCAGGCAACACTGAGTGCTGTTTGCAGGGCTGGCTTTGGGCAATGAATGAAGGTTTCAGAGGAAAAATGACAAAGGGGGAAGGCCACCCTCCTGAGTCTCACGAGGAGGAGGAGAGGGAAAGGCAGACATGTCTATATAGACTCATTTGTCAATGCCCATGGGGAATGGAGGAGGGGAGAGGGAGAGGTCTTAGTCCCTTCTTTTGCCAAATAAATTGAGCAGAGAAGATGGTTTGGCTGTCTGTCTTGAGTCTCTGTATCTACCCGAAGCCCACAGAGCAAGTAGGATCCACCTACAGCTGTGTCCCCCACAACATTTGGATAACAGCTTAGTAGGAGATCTGTCTTCCAAATTGTGGTGCCACTCATGGGGATCAGTTTGAGATCAGAAAATCCAGTGATGTGGCTGATAGTTTTTTCTCCTTCTTTCCCAGTACCCACAAGGTGTGGTTGAACATCAGGAAACAATGTCAGAGTGTACAAACAGTGAGTTTTTAACTTCAATAATTAAGTGATTGAAGTGTCAGTTCACGGAAGTAAACGGAACCATGAAATAGGGAGCAGAGGGCTCTCTAGAGGATACTCGCTATGTGGAGAAAGGCAAGATTTTAAATCCCTTTTGGCTGAGGCACATTTTCTTATATCCTCCCCCTTCCACCAATAGAGACAGACCAGGATTATTCTTTTTCCTTGGACAGAAGGGAAGCTGTACAGAACTGGTTTTGGCATGAATGTCTACTTTGCATGGGTGAATACTTTGTGTTTGGTGCAGATCAGCTCACTTTAATTTTTTCACAGTGAGAAGCTTGCCACCTTGATTCTTTAGAAGTCATTCCTCCAATTTTGGGTGATGATTTATACACCTGTGTGAAATATGGGGGGGTTTTAACTTTTTTCAGAAATCAAGACATTTGAGTTTGTGGAGACCATAAGCACTTTGATCCTTCTTTCTTGTTTTATACACTGTATTCTAGTCCTCAGTACATATATGTGATTAAGATATGTGCTCACCCTGGCACTATTGATCTAGACAATTTAGGGTTTATTACTTAATACAATTTGGTGACCTTCTTCTTTATTTCCCAGCTTTATTTTGCTTTCTTTTCTCTTTATTTGTCATCTAATTATTTATTCTCCTTCTTGACTTTTACTTAGTAGAAAGTTAGCCCTATCTGTATTTGCTTACCTTTCTGCTCCTTTCCCAGTAATCTGTTCTTCCACCTATGTTTTATTTTTCTTTGTTTTCATCATGTCATTTTTATATTGCTAATCCTCCAGAGTTCCCATTTTTTATCTTTTTGCGTTCTTCATTTTCTCCCTTAATTCTTCATTCATTTACAATCTCCTCCTGAGCCTTTTTTTTTCTCTATTTTCTTCAGTTCTTCCAGCATCTTTCTACAATTCCTGGGGTTGTTTGTCACCTTTTAATTTATTTTCATGTGTTTTCCCCCAGCTCTCTCTTGTATTCTTACTTCTCTTTCATTCCATATCTCTAGCTTATTTCAGTGACTACTGACCTGCCTTGACCCTTGAGTCTCCTGAAAGGCTGACTGATCATTTCATAAGGATCTCTGCAATGGGTGGAGACTGCATTTATCTCTTTACATTCGGGCATGAGGGATATGTGCACCGTTGTAAGCCCAAATATACATTTCATCTGTATGTCTGGTGTCATCAGAAATTTATTCAGCAGCATGGAAGATGCCAGATCTGTAGTCTTAACAGGATTTCTTTTTCCTTCTTCTTTTTTTTTCCCTTCCCAACAGGTTTATTTTTGCAGTTTCAATATACAAATAAATATGTATGCTAGAATACTTCCAGAATTTTCCAGTTACAGCAATTGAATAAAGAACCAGACACACAGTAACAGCTAAACTGAACTAATACTAAGCAATTGCTCTTCTTCTTATCTAGAATAACTTCCCGTACAAAAACTTACTTGGACTCACTACTTTAACACTTCGTAATATACAGACTTCATTTTTTTTAATAGAAATTCTGATTTTACAGTGCTTGTTTTCTGATACTTTTGCTGATCTCAGTGAAATTTTCTGTGTTAGCTCTCTTGAACTGCTCTATTTATAGTTACCAATGTAATCCTGATTGATTCCAGAGGAGTGTGATCATAACTAGAGTTACGAGGAAAGAATGTATTTGATTATTCTTAAATATCATACTTTTCCTTTTTTGGAGTAAAAGACTATCATATCCTGAAATTGAGAAATTTTTACAGTTTCAATAACAAGTGTAAAAACAACACAAGTACTTCTTACCAAATCACCAGCTAAACTGCTTACTTTGTCTTTTCGTAATTTTCAAATTGTTTATTTTAACAATTCAACATAGCATAAACAATTGCATTTAAAAATAACTGCTATATCTTTCTTACTTGGTGATTTCAGCTCGTTTATTTGAATTTTATTTTCTGCTTTCTTTCAGTATTTTCCTATGCAGAAGAATAAATGGTAATTAAAATGTGCAGGATGAAAAGATGGAGCAGTCAGTGCTTGTACCACCAGGACCAGACAGCTTCCAATACTTCACTAGAGAGTCTCTTGCAGCTATTGAACAGCGCATTGCTGCAGAAAAAGCTAAGAATCCTAAACAAGATCGGAAAGACGACGATGAAAATGGGCCAAAACCAAACAGCGACTTGGAGGCAGGAAAAACGCTCCCCTTTATATATGGTGACATACCTCCAGGAATGGTGTCTGAGCCCTTGGAAGACATGGACCCATATTACATCAATAAAAAAGTGAGTCTGATACCAACCCTCTTCATGTGCCACTGTTTGGAGTGCGTTATCATGCTGGTTTCATTTTCTTGGGGTGGATCATACAGTTTGTTACTTCAGTATGTTAATTTGCAGCCAGAACCCATCTGCCTTAATGGTTACTAACTTTTCACCCTTTTCTTTTAATTTACCTCAAAATTTGTTTCTTTGATGTAACTGACTTTATAGCAAAGGAACATTTATATCAAAGCTGAAGTGGTCATTATACCAAAGCTGAATATATGGGCTTTGATTATAAGGAATACGTAATACCTCTACAAACGTGGATACATAACACATATATACTCTGTGAACTTTAAAAGAGTGAACATGCATTCATACTGAGTACACCAAAATTCTCTAAGGTTCTTCAGATTTAAAACTGACAGCATGAACCGATGCATAGAACATTTTGTTCCCAGAAACCTGCTTTGATAGCAAATGCTTAGGAAATTTATGGAATCAATAGGGAAACAAACAGATAAGCAGAAAATATAACAAAAAGCATGTAAAACTGATTTTAAAGTTTTTAGTGGAACTGGCCTCGGACAGGCCTGAAATCCTTTCAGAATGATCCTGTTGCACAGCCCATAAGCAGCAGAAAAAGTTCATGCTTTATAGCAATAGCTAGATTGGGTGATAGTTTAATTACTGGGTTCTATGATTGTAAAAACTGTCAATATAAGATAGGAGCTATCTTGACTTTCACAGACTACTGTGTTCCAAGTGTCTCAGCTTCCTAAATTTCATGTGATTTATGAGTCCTATTTTGACAAGAGAGAAAATACTGTGTGAAAGAACAATATTTTTATCTCTATTATCTGGTGCCTCTGAAAGAGCCTTTATCTGCCATTCATAGCATATGAAGATTTATCTTTAAATCACAGTTCTACTTTTACAAAGATAAAAGATGTGTTTCTATAAAAGCAGGCCTTGTAGAGTTCTGTACTAATTGTGTCTGTTCATGATACAGTATTCCATATAATTTTATCCCTACCTGCCCACAGCTCATCCTGGACCTTTACAGCCAAATCAATCTGCCTTAAGTGTCTGGCAGTGAAAAGAGGTGCATGATAGGTATGACCTGTGATAGATGTGCCTCTTGAGCCTTTAGGAATGGAAGACCCTTTCAGTCCCTTCACAAATGGAGCTGAAAACTTACTACGTCAGCCAGGTCTGGTGGTAGAGTTGCAAGAAATGGGGAGAAACCAGCTGAAAATATTCAGAATCTTTTTATTTGCACACCAGATATGTATAGTCCAAACATATACCCTCTGGGATTCTCTTCTTTCTGCTGAAGTCCACATGTCCTCTCTATGCACGTGCTTTAATCTTCAACAGGACGGAAATAGAAACAGCCCTGTCAGTCCAACACAAGGCAAAAATTTCTCAAATGCTACAGTTCTCTCTGTTTATTCTTCCATCAGTAAGAGGAAAATAGATGTTCCTAACAAAAAAATCAACACCTATTTCAACTTTTCACCTGCAATTTTACTTTAAAATATCTAATTTCTGGATTTTATTATCTAGCTGCATGTGCGTTCTGGAAATAGTTATGTCTTGTCTCACTTGTATTTTGAAAATATTGGGAGCAGCTGATGTTCCTGCAAGTCTCAGGAGAAATAGTTTGAGAAAAGCTTGAAGCAGAAGTGAACATCTCTAGGAAGACACATAGGAATCTTAATGCTGAATGTACATATCTCTGAAATGTTTAACATTTCAGCTTCTTCTTTACTTCTCTCTGAATTCTACCTTGTAAAGCCAAGAAGTCCATCAGCTCCCCCTCTCCAATGTAATAGTCTGACAACTGCTTCACAATCATTAGAGATTTTATGTTTCTTCCTGGTGAAGCATCTATCTGAAATGTTATGGGCCTAATGAAAAACACCAGAATGAAGGAAAATACTTATTTGCAAGCAAGGGTTAGGACAAGTGTATGGCAATACCAGATGCTAATGTTTCTTCAAACCTCTTTTAAGATCTCTGCATAAACTATAGCTGATTTATTGGCAGAAACGACCAGAAAGTTTGGCTTCTAAACTTTCAAATGGGGAATAGAAATGGTTGCTCACAGCACTGGTCACTGTGTTTATTTGTAAAAGCTGTACAGGAGTTTTAGGAATATATTTTTTTTACAAGTTTGGATCATGAATGAAGTCATCCATCATTTGCCTTACATGCGAGAATTGCATCTCTCTCTTGCTGTTTTTTTTTTTCCTATTTTTTGTAGCAAGATTGATCAAGCTCACTGTATTTTTCATGTGATGAATGTTTAAATGTCATCTAGAGTGTTTTATGTTGCATCCTTGGGACTGCTTTTTCTAAGCAGAATGTTTGTGCATGCCATGATTTGATACAGTTTAAAAGAGAATAAGAAAGGCATAAATGCATATGTTGAGCCGGTTTGAGAGCCCTAATTTGTGCCTGAGGTAGCCCTGAGATGATAAGTTAAAAAGAAAAATCTTTTAAGAGAAGCAAAACCAAATAGGTACAATAGCTTTATGGTTTTATAAGTTTGCTTCTATGCAAAACCTACCACAAAAGAGGACATATTTGTACTCAATGCTAATCTGAAGTTGAAAGGAAAAGGAAAATAATGACAACTGCTGTTTGACAATAGGACAGCCCATTATAGCAGGTTTAAACACTTGCTAGTATTTTTGATTTACACTGTATCACAGATAGCCTGAATGCCAGCAACTGTACCCTTGAAACATAATTATTTTATTGGAAAAGAATACAATACCATTCTCATATACTTATGATTTCATTATGCTGAAGTGCTGCTGACTGTGGTGACCAATAATGCTGGTCTTTAGAACTGTGAAGTTTAGCATCCTAAAGGGTTGCAATACTCTTTGTTTTGGTTTGGTTTGGTTTTTTTTAATCCAAAATTGAGTAAAAGTGAACTGGAACTTCACTCATGTTTTGTGTTCCCCTTCGGTGTAAGTGCAAATCTGTGTGTTCCCAGTATAATAGTGACTGCCTATTCATGCTTAAGCTGCCATCACAAAGGATCAACGATGTTCACATCATTGTCTATAGAGAAAAGATCAGCTGGAATCCCCTAAGATCCTGACCTGCGGGCATGAATCAAAATCTGGTCCTCTTGGTTTCATACTTTAAGGGCTGGCTCTTTTCCCTTGAACCTAGGCTGCTGCATTAAAGAGGAGGGAGAGAATAGGTGGAACTAAGTGGGTAAACCTTCACTTTCCTCCTGCTGTGACAGAGATATAACATCTTTTGTTGCCGCTCCATGCCCTGCCTCTTGCCAGAAGGATCTGAATGATGTCTGTCAGCAAAGATGCCTCCTTTTCTCCTGGCATTTGGTGGTATCAGTCCCTAATCTGATCAAATCACTAACTCCTGGGTTTCCCAGACGTGTCTTGAGTTGCAAAAAACCCAAAAAGATTCTGTAAAGTTGCTTCACTTTATTACGTCAGCAAAGGTGAATGCACTAGTGATTTTGGATATTTTCATAGTTGCAAGTGAAATGATTTTTAAGTGAAAAGTTCTAGCAAAGCGAAAAGTGAAGGACTTGCTAGAAAACATTGTTTCAAAAGATAACCACAAAACCAAGAAATGGCAACTTCTCATATGCCATGACTTTCCTGTTCCAGCTGCCGCTGGAGCTTTTCCAGAGAAGCTGAGGACCTAGCTCTATGTTATATCACCTCCTGTCTTTCAGAAGGTGGAAATGCAATGGGGCAGCAGTCAGGGTACTAAACCTAGCCTTCCAGAAACTACATTTAAAGCTAACTAGGAGGAAGGAGAGGAGAAATAAGGTTTTGGGAGCTCTTTACCCCAAGAGGTTCTCAGAGACCATATCTTTGTTCAGTGTTGACTCTTCTCTCTTAGCTACATCTTCTCAAAACACTCCTCCTCCTCCTTTGCCCTGCTAAGAATTCGGTTTCTGGCTTTATTTCAAATATGGCAGAAGATATGGAACTGGGTTTTAGGTTACAGATGCAAAAGTAGCAAATCAGGGACTTCTCTTCAGGGAATTCTTTGAATTTATATTCACACTCAAATACTTTGAGTGTGAATCGGTTTTGTGCCTTCATAAAAATGAATAAAACATGAGGCCTGAAATTTATGCATTATCCTTCATACAGAAGCATTAACCTTACAATTTGTTTAGAATTTATCTAGCTTTTCTCAGTGTATGTCTACTTTGTCCTGACAGCTTTGGGTACAACACTTCATGTTCATCCACACTACCTACACATTGGCTTGCATCTGGGTTGAGAGTAGAGTGAGATATAGCAGGCATATAGTTTACACAGGGCTTGCATATCGGCTCTTATCTGTACTTTTTAATGAAAATTCTTCTTCAGAGATAAGGTACAATTTTAATTCATGTTTAAGGCTGGAAGTCAGAGGACCAACAAAGTCATTCTGAAAGCTCGAGTCACAAAGATGATTTGAGTGAAAAATTAAAACTGAGGTAGGGAATTTATGTCTTGTTGGTTCTGCTTATGCAGGGCAGCAGAAAGTAGAACAGCTAAAATAGCAGCAGCTTCCAACTGAAACTGGAGCTGTGCCAGCATGCTGTTATTTTCCATAAGGCATGTTAGAAAATAGATGTATGTTTAATATGCTTGTGTTCAAAGATTTTTTTAAAAATGTAGGTTGACTAAATGAAGGTGCTGCAGTCTTAGATGCAGAGTTAGTAGGAAGTGTGATTTTTAATGCATTTTGTCAACTATCTCATAACTACAAAAAAGAGCATGAGTTGGAGGCGTCTGAGATGTGAGTCCTGGGGGCTGGGGACAGACCTGGGAGAGGAAATGCACCTTCCCCCTTGGGGTGTGAGGCTTTAAAACATTGTGCCAAGAACTCATTCGTCTGGTTGGTTGCTTCAGTGGTTGAAATGAAAGCTTCATGTAAGGTCAGGTCATCTGCAGGTTGTTACCTGCAAGCCCCAGCTGGAAGTGTAATTTGGAAACGTTAGCTCAGGCTGTCCTCAGCTTCACATGCAGTTCCTTCATTTCTGTGCTGAAGTGGGAAATCATGTACATATCTTATACATTCCTACACATCCTGAGTGTGCATTCAAGACGTAAAGTCTGCCTGGTAGTGTCCCTTACTCCTCAGGGGTTTGGTTTGTATGAGAAGGTGTGCTGTGTAGAGCTGTGACGGAGAGGCAGCTCAGGGAAGAAGCCACTGGAACTGGGACTGGAGCAGCTTTTACTCAGGGTTTAATCCTTGCTTCTCCTCTGCCTTCAGTAAACCCCCATCTCCACATCTCTCTCCCCTTCCTGTGTGCTTCTGGACTTTCGTATCTATACTTCATGGTCCATACGTACTAAACTTTCCAAATCTCAGCAGACTGAAGCATTGTCCTTCCTGAACCTCCTTGGCATATTTTCCCTGTCTACCAGCCTTCCTGGAAATAGTCATGTAGTTCACTGCTCATAGTCTTGAAGCAATACTTGATGTCACGGACACCAGATGAAACCAACATACCGACACTTCCACTGGAATTCTAGTTTACAGCTCATTTCATCAGCAGCTTAACAAAAATCAAGGAGGCTTTCTCATAGCTTATTTGCAAAATATACAAGTCTGGCAATGGAAAAAATAAAAAATAAAAAAAGCAATTTTTGGACATTTCCCTTTAATTTCATTTGAATGTAGGTTATAATCCTTGCATCATCCCTTCCACTGGATGCAAATTTCTTCTGAGTTACTGAGCCTTCCTTCCTTCTGCACTGTTTTCCATTCTTTTCTGATTGATCTTGCAGTTGCAGAGCACCTTAGTGACACAAAGAAACCCAACAGCCCACATTTTGTGTGCTGCAGTGTTAGAGCAGGTGCAGACATGATGGCCTGCAGTGGAAGCAAAGCAGTGTTTGCAGGGTTGGCTCTCATACTGTTTGTGTTTAGCTCAGGCATTTATTTGAGACATTTAATCTACAGAGTCTTCTACAATTCTCTGAAGTAAGGCTTGCATGCATGTAAGTTTCTCTAAATTTGATTATCTCCACCGATATTAAAACTTACATTTTTTAAGTATGTGTTTTCTGGGAAAGTTTCACACCTGGAAACCACAACTGTGCAGGAGGATCATTTGGGATTGTCTCTTGCACTCCTCCAGTAAGGTATATTCAGATGCCCAGTCCTCAGAGACCTACCTAAATATGGCTGTATATGTTACTGCTCTTTGCCTCGCTCCTTAGCACAAAACCCCCAAAATTATAAGCAAGTGGAGAGTCTATTAAATCAGTTTGCAGAAGGATTTCTAGTTAGTAAGACTAATATATCATTAAAGTCCACAGGTGAGGTTACCATGCTTGTTCTATTTCAAACATGGGGAGTTTTCTGTGGGAAAACATAAATAAAATTAGAATTTCAGTTAATAATTTATGCATCTTTATTTACAAGAAACACATTCAAAGGAATAATACTTTACTGAGTTTGTTTAATGAGGAAGTAAAACAAAACCATTAATAAATTGAATTAATTACATTTCCATGTGTCAGATTCATCAGGTAAGTACTGGAAATCATTTTTATTTGAAAAATTAGTCATGCTTTTTGTGTATTAACTGTTCAAAAAGTTAAAATTTGGTGATTGCTTACTTGTAACAGTTTTTAAATGAGAATCTACAGTGAATAAACACTGATAAAATGTCTTTTCTTTCTCTTTTTCAGACCTTTATAGTATTGAATAAAGGGAAGGCAATCTTCCGATTCAGTGCCACCTCTGCCCTGTACATTTTAACTCCCTTCAACCCTCTTAGAAAAATAGCTATTAAAATTTTGGTACATTCATATCCTTTTTTAGTGGTTGTTCAAAACATTGCACACTGAAATTAAGCAAGCGTATAACTATTTCATCATAAATAAAGGTTCAAGGTCCTTCTGGGGCCATCCTCAAGATCAGCTTTCCAGTCTGCTGCAGCAGTGTGCCTGGAAGCCTGGCTCGTGCATGCTGATTCTCACATTCCCAAACCCGCCCATTTGCACCATAAGCCTCTGCCAAATTTAATACATTGCCAGAAAGCATAGGCAGCCTTCCTGCAGGCGGTTTGCAAAGCATCTGCACATGCAGATGGTGGACAGATTGGAGGACCATAACTGATGGGATGTGCACGAGATAAAGTTTTAGACTGGCATGGGGGATTGCTGCCTGATGGTCATAACAGGTTGATGGGAATTTCCAGTGGGTGAGGTTTTGGTGCAGTTGGTTTTTTTGCAAAACCTCAGGAAATGTAGTTACCAAATGAAAATTTCAGTGTGACAGTAGGACTTTTAACATTGAACAAGTAATCAAAGGCAGAAGCCGTGTTATTAGAGACTGCTGGCAGAATTTTCTAGGTCTTGGGAAAAAGTAGGAAACAAGGCTGATGGTTGCTGGCTCAGAATACCTTTTTCTCTGAGCTCCTGGGAATTTGAAGCAGTGGGAGAAGGGGAAGAAGGTGTCTGGAGACGAGTCAGGGAGCATTTGGGGACAGTAGCTCAGGGACCTGACAGAGACCTGCAGACACAGTGGTGGTGATGGTGAGAAAACACAGCCAAATACTGTCAGATTGCAGCCTCCAATGAATGCTCATCCATTCACATGGCACGGGTTTGCAATACCTTCCAACGCTGCATCTGACTTGTGGGTAATGCTTTCCACTGGCATACTGGTCACTGAGTTTGGTCTTGGTTTCACCTTTCTCCCAATTGTGTTCAAAGAGTATCCAGCTGGTCTTGATGACAGTTTGAACAAAAGAAATTCCAATAGACAATATGTAATTTCAGTATTTTTCCTTCTATCTATTAACCCATTGTGTAAATTAACTCAATTATAGGAAGAGGTTTTCTTTCAGTTTATGGACTGATTTCTTTTTACAACCATCTAACTATACGAAGAGTTATTTTGAGATATAGACAAAGGATTTTTTTATCTAAAACATAAGAATAGATGTGCAGGTTCTGTAATTTTCTTTCCTTTTTTTTTTTAATATTATTCATTATAGTACAAACACTGCAAATATGAAAGTGTTTTAAGTAAAAACCATTAAATATGTTCCTTTTTGCAGTTCGAATTTCAGCTGCTTATACGAGGCTACCTACCTGTACAAAAAAGACTAGGGGTAAAATTGATTATTATTTTTAATAATCCTCTGACTTTTATTGATAAACTTTGCTTCCTCCACATTTTGTGGCGGGTGTTTGGCATTTTGGCCTTTGTAACAGAAATGTACCTTTCACTTTCAGTGTGAAAGACAAGTGTTGAGCACAATGAAACTGGCATGTTGGTTGGAAAATCTTCATCTGCCTGTCCTCCAAATTCTCTGAACCTCTGCATAGGGTGCTCTGATCACATGTGCCCAGACATATGAGCAGATGTTTCTGCCCTGCAGAGAAACAGAGTATGTCTCTTTCCAGTGCTCACAGACTTTCCCTGCAATTATTCTCACTGCCAGCACCTATTGTAATACAGGATACAGAAGCTGGTAACAGCATGAATTTCTCTCTGCTGACTCATCTCCTGCTAGTCGACCTTTTTTTTTTTTTCCCCTTTTGTCTGCCTGACTCAAATTAAGGTAGAACATGGAACTGAGGAGGCAATGCAGAACATGGAACTGAGGATGGGAGATGGCCAGGCTTTGGCAATTAATAGGAAAGAATGAAGAGGTAAAAACAAGTGTTGAGCAGTCAAAAACAGGGAGGTGGCAGTGGCTGGAGCTGCAGAGTGTTTGAAATGTTAGAAAGAATTGGAGAGGTGCTCTAGAGAAAATGTGGAAGTACCCTGTGTAAGTCTCTGGAAGCTGAAATTACAGGTATTCCTCAGTGTGGCCTGACTGCCAGAAGGTATCTGTGAAACCAGTTGGTAGTGTTTGGTTTGTTCCAATTGTTTCATCTTCCACCAATCCACACAGGCGATAGGAGACTTCAGCTGCCCCTGTAATTTATTAGCTTGAGGCTGTGTGGTGCCTCTGCATGCCTCTATGGGAAGAGCATGAAAAAGGCAGTACATTTCCGTGAAGAAGTCATCATAGATCAGAATTTTTTGCCTATGTGTATAGTTGAATTATTATAGAACATAAAATAGTAAATTAAGGGCATATTGAGCTTGTTAATCAATCACTCAAAATGTGGGAGAGGATGGAAGAGATGCACAGACATTGAATGTGTCAGTTATGTTTGAAATTCCCTTAAGAGAAATGGCCAGAGTTTCTATTTCTAAGTATGTTAGCCCTTACTGAGCATCTGCTGCCTTTCAAAGTGAGCAGCACTTTGGCCCTGCAGCTCCCAGATGTGGCCAGTTTTGTACAGAGTGAGCAATGTGCAAGGACCTACCTGTGGCCCTTGTTATGAGTGGTACCATGACACTGAGCTGAAAGCACACAACACACTGCACAGGGCTGAAACCTCAGCTCTCCTAAGGGCACATTGCACTTCTCTAACTCGGTCAGGAGACGACTGAAACTGCAGCCAGGCATCTCTAAGTCGGATTCCAAAATGGATTCTCTATATTTAAAGGAATTTCCCAATTAAATTAAAACAGGCTCTTTAGACCTGTCTGTGGACTGTGATGACAAACACTGTAAGGCATTCTAATAATTTATTCTAAGGCACTGAGCGGTTCTTGCTCTACAGAGCTTGTACGGCAATATGATCTTCAAAACCAGTTAAGTCACTGACTGAAATACACCATAACATCCAGTGCTGGATCTGGCATTTAGGCAAAGGTCACACACCTGTCTATGGGAATCAGGCAGCTCAATCCTTCCCTGTGATTTCAGTGTTTATTGAAAAGGTACACTTAAGTTTGAATTTTTCAGCTGCTGTCAGCAATGGTCTTAATGATGGCACCAGTTTTCTGAGCAGTTTAGACCGTGGTGCTACTTCTCTTATTCCCCCTTCACCTAGAGTGAAGGGTTGGGTTTTTGGTTTGGGTTTCGAGGTGGTGGTTGATTGGTTTGGTTTGGGTTTTGTTTCAGTTTGATTTTGTCAATGGTATAAAAATATACCCAGAACAACCAAATGCTACCTACTTGATTAAAAAAAAGATTAAATTCTGAGCTCTTAGGTACAAGTTTAGCTGTAAATAGCTTTCTTTAGTTTAAACTATTTTCTTTGTCAGTTATGGTGATGCAAGTACTTTTAAGGAACACATAATTTAGAGAGATGACTAGGGGAAAAATAAGTTAACCATTTGGTATAAATGTGTAGCAGAGCTTATTTTTTGCTGCCATCATGTGGCCATTTTGAGTCAGGTTTTCGACTAGTTTGGTTACTTCAGTATTTCCAAATGTTTGAATTGAGTTTATTGCCACAAGACCTTTAGAACTGCACTGCCTGAAGAGGCAGCGATCTGGTGGACAAAGAACATTGCACTGAGTGTCATGGAGCCCCAGTGGATTGTCCCACCTCCCTTGAACCAGCTCCTCTGAGCTGTTAGTCTGGGTTTCATAGTCCCAGAGTACCTAAATGTTCCTTGCTGGAACTTCAAATAAAAATTCATTTTCATTCTAATCTTCACCAGTTTTCTGTGCTTTTCAAGCAATTGACCACACTTCTTGAAGCATTTTCAAATTATAACATTGGTAGAAACAGATACGCTGCTTCTGCTGCTGCTGTGTGTTTTGAGAGAGCCCCAAAGTAATACTGGAAAACTATTCACATTAATTTGTGAGCTCTCTATGGATTTCTGTTTCACTGATTGAAGTATGTACTGCTAAACTAGTGTTAGGGAAACATGGAATGCACTCACCTCAGCAATTAAAAACCATATTCTATGTTTTATTCTGTGTTTTTGACAGACCGGCTGTGCTGGGTGCTGGAGTGGCACTGACTCAGCTCAGCTCTGACTCTGGGTAAATAACAAAGGCTTTTTTTACCTTGTATATGCTAGCTTTTGGGTTTAGTACCAAGACTGTAGAAGTGAAAAACTAACACTTATTCAGTCATGCCAGGTACTTATGTATACTCTTGCAAGTTATTTTGGTTTTGGCTATTGCTCAACTCGTGTTCCCTCCCAGGATGTGAGAGCCATCTCCTTTCAGTACCAGCTGAAAACAAAACAAGAGGATGCCAACAAACCAACATCAGTGTGTCAACAAATCAAGACCAATGTTAAAGTCTAATGTACTAAAGTGAAAAATCTGAGGTTAAGCAAAGTATATGTCAATGTTTACCAAAGTCTAAAAGTTTTGTGTAAGTGTCAATATTTTACTGTACTCGTCATGACCGACGGGATATTGTGTGAATAACTACTGCGTTTTCCTTAACCTTACCTACATTATTCAGCATGCTTATCATGTGCACTATTTTGACCAACTGCGTATTTATGACCATGAGTAACCCTCCAGACTGGACAAAGAATGTAGAGTAAGTGGCACGTTATTTCATTGTATCTTTGCCTGTGCCTCTAGGAGTTAGCAGGCCAGTAACTGCAGTTCAAGATGTGCTAGCAGGAACTAGCATGAGGCACTATGACTATTTCCTCTCTAAACTACGTAGAAACGTTGAACAACTATTTGAATCTCATTCTAGTAGAACAATTGGGTAGAAAAACCATGAAAATAGTTTACAGATAGTATTGCACTGAGATTCCACTAGTTTTCTCCATGGTTTAGCACCTACCCAAAGTTTTTACCCTCCTTACACCACTGCATTAGTAGCAGAACCATGGGCACCTGTATGTACATGTCAGTTAAGAACAGCATACAAACAAAAGTATTCCTTAAGTGAGGATGAGGATTCAGTGTGTGCTTGCATCCTTCCCTCTTTAGAGCCAATACCAGGTGTTTTACATGTCAGTGATTCAGACAGTATCCAGTAACTTGTACTCACAGCTTCCTTGCTTAACAGCAAGGGACCTATTACTGCATACTTTTAAACTGAATGTCACCAGTAAAGTTTAATATGTTATGTATTTGATGGATTTATTTCTTTTTATTTATATACAAGACCAGGACTGCTGCACCTCAACAGCATGTCACAATTAATGCATGTAAATACACAAGTATCTCTGATTCATATTATGCATTTTAGAAGAAACTGCTTATTTACTGTATTTCTTCTCCAGTTGTGAAAAAAAACCCCTTTCCTTTGATCATCAAATTTCTGTCAGAATACCAATGTAAAATGTTGCTACTTATTTTGATGTAATTTTCCCATATTTTTCAGGTATACCTTCACTGGCATTTACACATTTGAGTCACTAATAAAAATCATTGCAAGGGGCTTTTGCTTAGAAGATTTTACATTTCTTCGAGATCCGTGGAACTGGCTTGATTTCACTGTCATTACCTTCGCGTAAGTTCTTGTTTTTTGCTGTTTCTTGGAAAGAGAAGGGCAAAAAGGGCATGAAATTAGTATCGATACATATCAATTTTGTTAAATGGAAATTCTTTTATGGACTTCCTTTTGTCTAAAACAATTTTCGCATTCAAAATTGCATATTTTGATGTAAACACAAATACTGCAGAAGCCATTAGTACAGCTAGTATTAGAGAGGCTAATTTCATGTCCTGCTTTTTTTTTCTGACCAGAAAAGGAGCTTCCCTTTGACTTCATTCTCCGAACTTACCAATCTAGTCTAGATAAATTTTAGGCTTTCAAAGTAAAATCAGTGAGATTCACTTCAGAGACATTTAATTTAGCTGAAGGCTCTGAAAGTATATTAATGCAAGGCAAACTGCAGTGAAAGGTAAACCTCTGACTGTTGCTATTTAAGTTTTTGCTAAAAACGCCAAAGCGGTCTTGATGAAAGACCCAAGCAAGTAGCATAAACTTTGCCTAAATTCTGAATAACTGTGATTTAATCCTACAGGTATGTAACAGAATTTGTAAACCTAGGCAATCTTTCAGCTCTTCGAACTTTCAGAGTATTGAGAGCTTTGAAAACTATTTCTGTAATTCCAGGTAAGAAGTAACTGGTGTAAGGTGTTAGGCCCCTTGTACCTCCCAACTGTTCCTTTTTATCCTGTCATTGTGTTTGTGTGTGAACTCCCCTATTACAGATATGTGACAGAGTTTGTGGACCTGGGCAATGTCTCAGCGTTGAGAACATTCAGAGTTCTCCGAGCTTTGAAAACAATATCAGTCATTCCAGGTGAGAGCGAGGTTAAACACTGAGGCTGACTTTAATTCACTGAAACGGAATTCATATTTTTTAAATATAAGTCTTATTTCTTTCCACCAAAAAAGCAGGAATCAGAAGGTGTCAGAATTCACTGAAATCTCTGATTCATTGCTTTTGAAAATGAGCACTTTCCTTTTGAAATCAGCCTTTGAGTTTAACAGATTCTTGCATGAGACATTGCAGTACACAGCGTGTGTGGTTTGCATCGTATGACGTCAAGCTTTCTTCTCCACATTCAATGAATATTAGTAACCCTGAAGTTTTCTTACCCATGTGTACCCTTCCTACATGATGTTATGTGGTATTTGTTGCGAATATTTGTGTCTAAAAAATAAAACTGTTTGAAATGTTGACTTACTGAGAAGATGAAGGAATAAGATAATAAAGAATAGCATGGGTGTTGCATGGGGGATTTATTATCTTAAAAAGCTACAATTTTCCAAACCATTTCCAGTTTTATAGCATTAAATTTGAATCCTATTTGTTGTTGAACAGGCTTTTTACTACTGTCTTCTAAATCTAGTATGTTATAAAACTGATAGTAGTAAAGGTTTGGAGCAAGATGTATTGTCAAATGAAAAGAAAGAAGATGTTTATGTGAGATTAATGTACAGCATGAATAAAAAATAGTTGCTTGTTTTATCATTAAAACAAGTGTTTTGAAATATATGCAACTCATTCCACTCACAGTTTCAAATGGACATAACTTTCAGCTCTTTATTCATTTTCACAAGTGAAAAAGCTCTTCACAAAAGTGTTGTTTCACAGACATTACAATCATGTATTTGGGCTTCTGCATGAAATCTGTAACTTTACTGGGAGACACTGCCATTTTTGTGTTTTGAAAAAGTTTCCAACATCAGAATAAACATTCTTTTCCATTTGCAGGCCTGAAGACTATTGTAGGAGCCCTGATTCAGTCTGTGAAGAAGCTCTCAGATGTGATGATCCTGACTGTGTTTTGTCTGAGTGTATTTGCACTGATAGGGCTGCAGCTGTTCATGGGCAACTTGAGGAATAAATGCCTGCAGTGGCCTCCAGAAAATTTTACTTTGGAAACAAATATTACTTCCCAGCTAAACAGCACCATAGGTGAAAATGGTACCTTGGTTAATTCAACAGTGGCTCCGTTTGACTGGAAGGGGTACATTGAAGATGAAAGTAAGTATTGTCTGCAGAATTCTCACTGAAGCGGTTTGTGGCTGACCCAGTTCTTAGAAGGAAGGAGGGGAAGGGATGATACATTTAGTTAAGACAGAACAGGAGAAGTGTTTTCTCTCTCGTAGGTCTGCTCTAAAGGCCTGCATGGAAGAGGGAGCAAGGGACATGGTCTTGCTGCTTGATATAGCTCTTTTTCTCAGCTCCATCTGCCAAATTCACATCTCCCTTAAGACAGAAAGTAGTCTTAAAATTACTTAACAGTCTTAAACATTTTCCATTTTGTTATCCAAAGCAAGATGAGCAGCAGCATTCTATATCCTTTCTGGCAGATATCAGAGACTTCTGATATGCAGTGAGAAGTCCAGTGATGAAGTCCTCAGTAGTTTCACCATCCATTCATTCTTGAGCCTTATTATTAGTAGTAGTAGTATTAGTATTGTTGTTGTTGTTGTTGTTGTTGAGGTGGCTTGAGGTCTAACAGATTTTTCTGCTAAAATTAATGCTTGTTGTTCTTATAAATGGCAACACAGGCTTCAAAACCAAATTATTCTCTATCATTAATCACAGTTTCTGAAGTATTTAGAGATTATTCTTGCCTTTTCATGTCCTGTTTCAATCAATTTCGTCCGCTTTCAGTCTTCTTGTATGCTAAACAACACAGGCCATTGACCATTTTCTCTTACAATGTATTTTCCAGATGTTGATCTCTCATCTGGATCCGTTCTTTTTCATAAGCATGCTTCTTAAAGTGCAGTGCCTACATATAGGCATTTCCACTCCACATAAGGTGTACTAAGTAGGAAAGAACTGGTAGCATAGTGACTTCTGTTTTAGATATCCTATATCAATTTCTGTTGTTTGCAATTGTAGTATTGTTCAGCCTTTAGTCTATGTGCTCCTGACTGTTTTACAGACTTCTACCTCACTGAGTGTTCACTTCGCATTTGCACAGTTTATTGTTCCAGCCTGAACAGCATGCTATTTTTTTCAAACCATCTCTCCAGCTGTCCTGGACCTTTGAAAATGTAATTGTCTCCTCAAACTCACCACCATCCTTCTCAGATCAGTGTCATTTCCAAATCTGATAAGTGTTCTTCCATCATCCAGATTAGTTAAAACCTCGAATAGCAGCAACCTCAGACAAACTTCTTCAGACATTGTTTTAATGCATCTTTCCACTTTGATAATTTCCCAAAGTATGATTTTTCAACCAGTTTTGCTGATGCAGAGCAGTCTGGCAAACTGAGAGTAGATAAAGAAATGCATTCCAGTACAGTTAAACGTGAGGGGACAAACCTACACTCCCTATTCTACAAATCAGTGCTCACAGTTCATGTTGAGACTGGTTTGCATAGAGACCATAGGTCATGCATCATCTTTAACAGTGAAAGTTACTTTTGGAGTAAATTAAGAACTAATGGGGAGAGAGAGATAGAAGAGGAAAGGAGAAGGAGGTCACAGTGACCAGCTGCAAAGAGAAGTCATGGAGTCTCCAGATGAGCCTCCTCACTTGGGTACCCTTTCCTGTGCAGCAGTGATCACAACACTTTTCCCATTGCAACTCTGTGATTTTCATTAGCATCTCCTCCCGTTCCCTACAGCTTGCTCCTTCTTACAGTGCTATTAGCACTAATTGGAGTGCCCTTTGATCAGAGTGGGTGCTGCATGGCTGGTTGGTTTTTAAGCTTGTACACGCACATTATTAGGTCATTTAGTATAAACCAAAATCTACAAGCAAAGAGTAGGAAAAATGGGGAGAAAGAGGGGTGAATCTCACACCAGAGACCATTGCTTCCTGTGAGCACCTGCTGTGGCAATAGCGTGTTTGCAAGTGTAATGTCATGACAGTAAAAGTGACATGAAGAACAACATGAGGACAAAGGAAAAATAGTGCTACAGAAGCTCTGGAAAACACTGCCACAGCAGCTTATGTGTAAGGCTGCAGGGAAACTGAAAGGCAGGATATAGAAGTGCAGTTGGAAAGCCTTTAACAATAGAGAGGCTGAGGCACCTAAGGCACTCTGGGGCAGCCAGGACTGACTAATTAAGGCTAAAACTCTGCAGCCAAAAAGCTAAATAATATCCTGTTCACATAAATAAATTATTGACCAGGAAGACAGAATTACCCCTGTATTTAGCACTACTGCAGTTGCTACTGGAATACTATATAAAGTTCAATTTAGATAGAAAGTTGAAAAAATGGAGGAAGTTCAAAAAAGAGCAGAATGATTAAAGGGTTGGAAAACATGCTTTATACCAAGATAGACCAGGAGCTCAGCCTACTTAGCATATCAAAGAGAAGGTTTAAGGGGTGATTTGATCACAGTTAAAAAAAAACCCATGGGGAACAGAATTTTCATCCTAGACATATCTTTGATCTAGCAGGCAGAGATATAACAGGTTCAATAGCTGCAAGTCAAAGCCAGACAAATTTTGAATAGAAGTGAGACAGCTTCTAACTGTGATCACACAGCTAATCAATGACTATGATGGATTTCCATCTGAATTTCTTAAACCAATCTTTTTGTGAAACTCAATTTACTTGAACATGTGAACTCACGGAGATCCCATGCTATGGGGTATGACAAAGTCTAAGCAGCCTCCTAATGAAGGCCTAGACTTCTAGGCCAAACTTAATTTTGTGACTTTTTAACAAAGAATTTATAAACTGAAGTTCTGATTTCATTTGACTTAAAGAAGACCTGAAGCCCCCTGAAAACAAAGCTCAATTGAATTAGTTCCAGGAAGTACTTTACTGAATGGCTACATGAGCCATTCTTGGTATATTTACAAGATTTTACATGTATTATGAAATTTATAATGAAATTACAAGTCTTATTATGAAGTTAGTAAGGTTGTCCTTGCTTACCAGCAGTTTCTAAGAGAAAAATAATCTTCTCACAGCTTCCTGCTCTCTTTTTGCATGTGAGTGGGCAGACAGGATACAAAAAACATCTGCTTCACAGGGCACTAAGAAGTGCTTTACCTGCAGCTCAGAGCAGTGCAATGGCAGTGTCTTTTTTAGGAATTATGGAAGTTATTACGCCATTAGTTGTGTATACTGTGCAGGAAAAGGCATGTAAGCCCTAATTTTACCAACGAGCTCATTTTTGGAGACACCGTTGAGAGGGTCTTTATGAAAGCATTCCTGGCATTAATGAGTCGAGCACTTTTTATTCCCCCCCCCCTTTTTCTTTTTCCAAGATAAGATTTCTGATAAATTTAGTTCCAGATAAGATGAGATTTATCTTAACAAGCTTTCCATAAGCAATTTTTTTTCTGAGAAAAAGCATTTCACAATCTATTTTGTGAAATAGCAATTATTCTCTGTGCTTCTCATGTTATACCCTATGCTTACTCAAACGGCTTTAATCTTGCCTGAAGTAAAGCACTCACCTACCAGGGAGGTTTTCCCATTTCCCAGTCAATTAAAGAGGAGCCAAACACACATCATTGGTGTAGTAAGGGATTTTTCACATTACTTTGGTAAAACACAATTCAAAGTTTTGCATCTAGATAGGGGCACATGCTTATACTGCTCAGCTTGTGCGTTATGAAAATTTTCCTATCACGATAATATTTTGAGCACTTGCCCAAGTGTGTCAGTGCACTCAGAGAGAGCCTGTGTGGCTCTCGTTTCCGTGTCGCTGGCAGGTACAGCACCCTTGCAGGGCACATCTCGTCTGAGGCACAGAACCTGAGTGCAGACCTGTTGTAGCAGTTCAGCTCAGCTGGTGCAGTGCTGATCAGGACCGACTGCTCCATGTAAACTGTATCAAAGCAGGTTTGCATTCTTCCCAACCAGCTGTTATGTTCCAACATGTTTTAATCGTGATTAGCTGACACAATGCAGAATAAGATTTGCTTCCTAAGGGTCAGCTGTGGCCAGCATCCTGTCAGCTTTCTGTTTACAGCTGTGCTTCAGCACAGAGCAGCACTGCAATGCACACCAGCCCAGAGCGACAGCAGCCACACGCAGGGCTGTGCACTTCGCACAGCACAGGAGATTGTTCCCTCTGAGATGCAGATATATCATTAGACAGTGAAAATGAGTCCTTCACAGAGTGTCAGAACAAGGTCTCATTTTTCCAAATGGTGAATTGTGCCCACAGAATGGAGTGATGCAGCTGATCCGGGTACTGTGTCCCTTCTTGCTGAGCCAGCAGCTTGTGACACCTCCTCAGACTCAGAATTCGTTATTGCCTGTAGTAGCCTGGCTTGGGCAGCACAGACAGAGTCAAGTTTAAACTCACTTGCACTCATTTTCAAATGAGATCATTTTAAGGCCATCTAACAGGACAGTTCAATGGAAAAGAAATCCAACGTGGGGTTTAAATCTTCTCAGGAAGCAAAAAAGGTACCACCTTAATTCTGAAGCTGCTATGCTTCAGAAGTATGGGAGCTAAGGAGGTGCTCAGAGGAGCATCACCGTGTCCCTGCCCTGTCCTTACAGACAGCCTGAGGCAATGCTTTTGGATTCCATCGGAAATGGGACACATGGTCTGACCCTGTATAAAGAACATCCTTATGCCTGTTACCAAATGGGAAATTGTTACTACAGGAGAAGCTCCTCCTGCGATAATTCTTCCAAAAATCAAGACTTTAGCAATCAAGACCACAGGCATCTGCTCTGAGGGGAAAAAAAACCCACTTCACAAGGATACAGTCAAAATGAATCTTAATAAGCGCAAGTTTTGCTCACCTCTTTGTTCTTGTAAGAAGAGATAGGTCAATGTCTTTGTTATTTAAACCATCTAAAATGTCCTTTAACTACGGCATTACTGTACAGACTATGGGATGGTTGGTTACAGGGTGATTTGATGGAACTCACCCAATTTATTTTCCTAAGGCGTTCAATAATTTTGTCACGTACTCTTAAAATCTTTCTTACAGAAGTTGTGACTGCTGCAGTAATTATGTCTGAGTTGAATTTAGGTGTACGCCAGGGCCTTCATACAGTCAGTGGGCTACAAGTGCAGTGTGTTCACACCCAGAACTATCAGAGCCATCGGCAGCTGGGTGGGTTTTTGCAGAGTTTACATATTAGATAACAAGTGCTCGTAAGCGACAAACTGGGACCCCTGGCAATGCTGATCAGAAAGTTCTAAGTAAATTAAGAGAATGTTTTTTTCAGATAGATTGTAATTATTTTAATAAACAACTGTACAATATTATTTCACAAAGAGTGATTTAGTTCAGTGATCAGACAGAAGGGAGACTCTACATCCAGAAGCATTTGACGGAATTTTTAGTGTATTTTGGCATTTTAACAGTAAGTGCTGCGAGTGATAGCGCTTAATGAAATTAATATTATCATTTACTCTAAAGTTGTTGTCCTGCTGAGAAAATAATACTGCTTGTTTAAAATTGGATCAGAAATCACCTTAAAACTTTTAGAGTGAAAATATTTATTTAATAGAGATTTAAGATGATGACTATTTTTGGAATTTTATAATTTTTTATAATTCTTTTCTAAACAGGTCATTTTTATTTTCTGGAAGGGCAAAATGATGCTCTGCTTTGTGGAAATAGTTCTGATGCTGGGTAAGACCGAATTTCATCATATTATTGCACCGTGTAGAAATTAGATGCACGTTCCATAGATCTGCAGTTGGAGCAGGGCTGTATTTCGAGTGACCACTTCCTTTCACATAGGAAAGGCTTTTACAATGGGCTTAGGATCCGTGTTCCTGATCAGAGCTCAGTAGATTGGTCAGATAAACTGAGTCTTTGCATGGTGAATGAGTAATTTAGTATTACTGCAGCTTCTGCCTCATTGATAAGTGACAGGAACAGCAATACATGACGGGAAAACCTGGCAAAACATGTTATTTTGCAGTTCTGGCTGCACATGTGAGTACACCAATATCCAGCTGATAATATTAAAATGACTAAATAGGTAACGTCCAGTTTGTCTTTGTAGGCAGTGCCCAGAAGGATATACTTGTGTGAAAGCTGGTAGAAACCCCAACTATGGCTACACAAGTTTTGACACCTTCAGCTGGGCTTTCTTGTCCCTGTTTCGGCTAATGACTCAGGACTTCTGGGAAAACCTCTATCAGCTGGTGAGAATATTTTTATGAAAAAAGATTAAATATGTTTGTATCAGTGATGCAAGAGGACTAGAGTCAATTTCCTTATCTTAATTTTAACGGTATGAAAAACAGAACTTCTGTTAACCTATTCTTGCTTATAAATGTATTATGATTTCCAGACTCTTCGTGCTGCTGGGAAGACATACATGATATTTTTTGTTCTGGTGATTTTTCTGGGCTCTTTCTACCTGATCAACCTGATCCTGGCTGTGGTCGCCATGGCCTACGAAGAACAGAATCAAGCAACCCTGGAAGAAGCAGAGCAGAAAGAGGCAGAATTTCAACAGATGCTGGAACAACTGAAGAAGCAACAAGAAGCAGCACAGGTATAGTTTATGGTGTAGTAATGCAGGAGTGTAAGGGAGTGAGTTTAATAGAGATATTCACCCTATACTTTCTGAATTTGGAAACATAAAGTACCCTGTTGGTCTTTCAATGACAGAGCTAGCTCCGAGGTTTTCTATTCTGCACTGAGGACATGGTATTGTGAATGATTCAGCCATCAGGAAGGGATATTCAAAACTAGGTATAGGTTATTCACTATGTTTTTCTAGTCGAGTGTCATCAATACAATCTGTTAGACTTCTGCATTTAAAATTTACTCATGAAGGATGAGAGAAGTCCATGACCAACACATATCTAGAGTCAACTGATTAACAATAATTAGAAAAAAAACCTAGGGAGAGGATATCCTATAGAAAGTGTAAAGATCTGAGACATTTGGAGTAGAAATTATGTATAAGTAAATTAAAGAAAAGAAAACATTATGTTGTGCTTTGCTCAGTGACATAATTCCTTCTCCATCATGGTAGGCAGCAGCGGTGGCAGCAGCAGCAGTAACAGCATCTGCAGAGTCCAGGGAGCCCAGTGCTGCAGGAGAAGCAGGAGGGCTCTCAGAAAGTTCCTCGGACGCATCAAAATTGAGCTCAAAGAGTGCAAAAGAAAGGAGAAATAGAAGGAAAAAAAGGAAACAGAAAGAACAGTCTGGAGGAGAGGAGAAAGATGAAGATGAATTTCACAAGTCTGAATCAGAAGACAGCATCAGAAGGAAAGGTTTCCGATTGTCTATTGAAGGCAATAGACTGACATACGAAAAGAAATATTCTTCTCCACATCAGGTATTGCCTATAGTTAATTTTAGTAAAAGCATATATTTGAAGCATCATAGGCTGTTTCAAAACTACTTTAGTCTTCCTAAAGTACAGTAATGTGATGCTACTGCATAAACAAAGGAAATACTGACACTTTCATTAACCTTAATTAGTGTTGCCAGTGCTTGAGAGGAAGTGCTCTAGCTGCCAGATTGCCTTGTAAAAAAAACCCCTAGAACTAAATGTAACCTCATGTCCTTGTTCCTCTAATAGGATTATTTAAAAATCATATTAAAATATTCTCTGATCGGTTATGTGGGGTTTCCTTCCTTTTAGCATGATTATATATTACCTAGACTTGTTAATATGCTGCAGTATTTTTCCATTATAATAGCCTCACATTTTCTTCCTGTTTCAAAGATGTTCGAACCAATATTTGTTCACTATGGGCGAGATGCTTCATACATGAAACAAAGTGCATGTATAGACTTCCTTTTTTTCTTGGTGGGAATTATGCAACTAATCTATTTAGCAGCTTTAGCTGAGAAAGGAGTGTTCAGCACTGGTTTTGTCTTAAGAATCCACGAACAGTGATACTTCTATCTGCAAAATATGTATCTAATGAAATACATGCAAAAATTTCCCAGCAGCATGTAGCTTCTGGGTAATATGGTTACTCCCATTTAAGAAAAAAAGAAAACCCAAGCTAATCTAATAACAGTGCTAAGTCTGAGGATGTCAGCTAATAACCACATATTTTGTTTGCCTGCAGTCTTTGCTGAGCATTCGTGGCTCCCTGTTTTCCCCAAGGCGCAACAGCAGAACGAGTCTTTTCAGCTTCAGAGGTCGAGCAAAGGATGTAGGATCAGAAAATGACTTTGCCGATGACGAGCACAGCACTTTTGAAGACAACGACAGCAGAAGAGATTCTCTCTTTGTGCCGCGCAGACACGGCGAACGGCGCAACAGTAACATTAGCCAGGCCAGTAGGTCATCCAGGATGCTGGCAGTGTTTCCAGTGAATGGGAAGATGCACAGCACCGTGGATTGCAATGGGGTGGTTTCCCTGGTTGGTGGACCATCTGTTCCTACATCGCCTGTTGGACAGCTTCTGCCAGAGGTGATAATAGATAAACCAGCTACTGATGACAATGTAAGAAAGTTTTAAATAGCTTAGGCATGGTGGCCTTTTCTTACTGCACCAGCCAGTTTTCTACAGAATGGAACCCTTGGCAATGCTTCCTGGTTGGTCAAGCTGTGAATGCTCCTGCATCTTGTAAAATCTTTAGTAAATAAAACAACTAAGATAGGTTTGCAACCTAAGCATTTACTTACAAAGATCCTCATAACTAACAAATGCAAGTCGCAGTTTCCAAATAATAAAATAATAACATACACATTCACAAAATTGCTATGCTTTACTGTGTTACTGTGCCATACTTTCCTTTAGCTGATCTAAAGGTCCATCTAGCTATCGTAGCTGACATACAATGGAAAATATTATGCAAAAATGTTATATAACTGCAATCAATATGATGCTGTATTACCACTATCAAAATTAGCATTATTAGTTAATTTTGATATCACTCTTCCTTATCAGCCTGGTTAAAAATGTAAGGAAGTTGTCAATTCCTTATTACCATTTATTTCTCATTCCTGTATATTTTCCATCCATTTCTGGTGGAGTATTGTAGTATAGACAACAAATAGTTCATTGGAAGATCACAGTTCAATACATACTTCCAAAAATGCAAATGTCTGTGTGCACATACGTGTAGCACAAATTGCTGCCGTTCTCTTACCATATACAAGGTAAGAGAAAATGTCTCCAAAAAATTTCTTGCTTAGTCCAAATTCGTCTACTCAGACTGCTCAAAAATACTAGCATGAGGAAGCATGAGGAAGTCAGACTTTTCTTACTTGCTACAGTTTGATCAGGGGAAAAGACTATTATGTAACAAACCCCAGAATATTCTGTCAGCAGGACCAAGGAAACAAATTGCCTTTTGCAAAATTTTGTGCAATATTTTGAACTCAATCCTTTTCCATTTGTTTAAATGACTTTTCATATCTTGAAGGAAAAAAAATGCAAAAGTTAAGTAAATAAACTCTCTCTCAGCCTTGAACTGTAGGTACCTATGACCTAATGCCTTTCTAAAATTATTTAGAAGGTACCGAAAAGTAATAAAAGTCCGACATGATAAAATACGAAGTGCACGGAGCACGTGTCCAAACTAAGACACTACTAACAGGCTTACGTAGTATTTGCTTATCTGATTGTTTCTTCAACATGGTCTCACCTACTATTATCCTCTGTATAGGGCACCACGACAGAAACAGAAATGAGGAAGAGGATATCAGGTTCTTTTCACGTTTCTATGGACTTCCTGGAAGATCCAGCTTTAAGGGAAAGAGCCATGAGTATTGCTAGCATCCTCACAAACACTGTGGAAGGTGTGTGCTATGCATAGCTTAATATTTAATCCTGGTTTTTCTATGGATTTCTGAAATCTGAGTTGAAACTTGAAAACAGATTTAAAATAGCTTAAGTAACAGATAAGATCCCACAGACTGACACAAATTTATCAGTAAATTCAAAGCTCTTTATTTATTAAGGTTATTACATAACTAAGCATTAAAGTTATTACATAAGGAAGCACTTCTGTCTCATTGTTCTGTCACCACCTAACTCATGTGCATGGTCATAACTGAGTGGATGCTTATGCACAGTAATTAAAAATGTATTATTGGACACAAAAAAGCCACCGAACATTTTTCAAGCATATGTAACTATTGTTAAGACATATACGCATTTTTGCAGTTAGATTTATTCAGTTGCTCTTTAAAGCAATTCTAGGTGATCAAAATGGTTTTTCTCTTGAATTAGGAATGAAAATTTTTACTTAAATGCCACAAGTTTCAGAATAAAAATATTTACATACTAGAACAGTAGGTGGGAGAAACAAGTTGAAGTGTAATCAAGGAAAAATTAAATACATAATACAAACTGATGCATAAATTGATGCTGATTGGCATAGTGATTGGAATACAAAGAAGTTGTGCCTGACAGATAAGATCTGAACATAGTAAATATATTTGATAGCAATTTTTAAAGACCTTCCTTAAAAGCCCGGTAGAATGGGGGCTTAAAGGAGGTTAATCAGTACCACCATAGACTGAAAACTTGCCTGGTACAATTCATATTGGAAGGAGGAATGTCAGAGAAATCACATAGTTACATGTATAAACTTTCTTTTCCCCACAGAACTTGAAGAATCAAGACAGAAATGCCCACCGTGTTGGTATAAATTTGCAAATATTTTCTTGATCTGGGACTGCAGTCCACATTGGTTAAAAGTTAAACATATTGTCAACTTAGTGGTCATGGACCCGTTTGTTGACCTGGCTATTACAATTTGCATTGTTTTAAATACACTCTTCATGGCTATGGAACATTATCCGATGACAGATGAATTCAATAATGTGCTTTCGGTTGGAAATCTGGTAAGTCTGTTGGGTTTTTATGGTCGTGATTTGGAAGGAAATATACCTATAATAACCAAAAGAAGAAGTTTTAACAGTTTTTTTGATATTTATTGGCCTCTAGATATAAGTATCAGGTCATTTTTGGAAATTTGACTGTCGACCCTGACTCATGTAGCGTAGGATACTGTAAAATCAATATATTGCTGTGTTCTGCAAAACCAAATTAAAAATTTAAAAATTGGCTCCAATGCTACATTAAGTAAAGTCCATCTTAAGCAGAGTTTGATTTTCGTAACTACTAAACCAGGAAATGCATTGCTTCCATGAAAGAGACACTATGCAAAAAATGCAGTGCTAATTTCTCAATCAATACAATAAAAATCTTTAAATTATTTATGTGTTTTTAATTGCCGTTTCCTGAGCAGAGATTTGCAATAGCTAAAAGATCTCTTTAAAAGCATTTCTAGAATTTTCTTCCGCAAAAGGCTTTTTATATGGATAAGTGGATTTTTTTCTTTCTATGTTTTATGTGAAAAATATCCCACAGTACTTTTTCCTCTCCTATTTTTATTGTTTATATCCTCTGATAATTAGTAAGATATATTTTCCTTATGTTGTCAGCTGTATTTTCTCCCTTTCTCTCTGCTTCAAAAAGATGAATTATTAAAGATTTCATGAGTTAACTTTTTGTAGCTTTTCTGCTTTTGAACTGACAGGTTTGATCACACAGAAATATCTGCAGCTACAGTCCTACTTTATCTCTTACTTCAAGAATTGATTTCTTATAATGTGATTCTTTAAATAATCCTTGTTTTGTAATGAGGAACAAATAGATCATGTAAATAACCACAGGATTTAGGGGGAAGAATGAACAGAAAATTCTACAGCTGATTTTCATATACTTAGAATAAGGGAAATTCTGAACCTTTGTTTCCTAATAAAATGTAAAATCTTCCACTGTAGCATTTTATAGGTTTGTTTTCTAACCAAGAAAATTCCATATAAATCTTGGTGTACCTCTGACTGCAAAGGGAGTGTGAGAAAACCTGTCTATAAGCACCACAGTCTTCCAGTTTTAGGCTCCCTGACATAAACCCCTTCTGCAATAGAGAGGCTCTCGGAGGTTGCCTGCTCCAGTAGTTCCACTTGAAAACCTCCCTGTTCTAAATCTTAGGAAGCTAAGTCAGCATTATTATCATTCCCATGTCTTTCTCAGGGTTTCCAATCCTGTAGCCTAAATATTGGTAACCTTTCCCTCTCTGGGGTTTGCATCTAGAGTGTATTTAAAGACTGTACCAATCTATCTTGAGTATTGGTGTTCCTAGGCAGGGCAAGTCAGACTCTTCTTTCCTGTCTCCTGATTATCCCAGTTAGGTTATTCTCTTTAGCTGTCCTATTTTCTGTTCAGCTTGCTAGAAAATGGGTTATCAAAACAAAAAACCCACACAAAACAAAACAAAACAAAACAAAAAAAAAAAAAAAAGAAAAAAAAAAGAAAACATTTCAGAGCAGGCCTCAAGCAGTTTTAAATGGTGGCTTTAATACATTCCTATCCTACAAGAAATTCTCCCAAGATTTCTATCAAAGCTACTCAGGGTCATTACTTTGGTGGGTCTTAAATATAATTCCTACTTCCTTCAGCATAGCAACTCACGATGAGAAACCACTACCAACAGTACTTTGTTTAAAATGCATTCTTAAATGTTCTTTCATTCCTGCTATCAAAGTGATTGGGCCAACCAGTTTTGCTTGTACTGGACAAACCCAGGTAGAAGTTACTCAGCTTCAGGAAATTGTTGTATCTCAGTACATGTATGTCAGTTGCTGTATCAACTGAGATACATTATAATATACTATTTATTCATCTGGTATAAATAATCACAGCTCTGTTGAACTGGATGGCAGGTCATAGCAGCCCCCCTGTAGTCTTAGATTTGACCTCATTTGTAATTTGTATACTAAGAAGGAGTTATACCATGTAATTTCTTGGAAAGCATTCTGGTTTATGTTCTGAAAATCAAATCTGGGATATTGCTTGTACAGTACATGAGAAAGTCCATATCCTTATAGAGTTGAAATTGGATTTTAAACGTTATGAAACAGAAGTTTATGTAATTTGTTTAGTATAAAATTTAATTAATAGAAAAATTACCTGGTTTGTATGACACTTGTTAAGGGAATGTGGGCATAATAAATCACTACAGTAAATGTAACTATTTTTAAGTATCACTTTTGGATAAGATGTAGCTTGAATTAAAAACCTAGACAACAACTAGATCTGGAGTATTATGTTTCACCATGAAGTAACAAACTGCACTTTGAACTCAGGTCTTCACTGGAATCTTCACGGCAGAAATGTTTCTCAAGATAATTGCCATGGATCCTTATTATTATTTTCAAGAGGGCTGGAATATTTTTGATGGTTTTATTGTAACCCTTAGCTTGGTTGAACTTGGTCTTGCGGATGTGGAAGGACTATCGGTTCTTCGATCATTCAGATTGGTAAATATACTTCAACTGTGCTGATTTTTCTGTGGGGCTTCATTAAAATCATTTTATTTTTGCCTTAAAAATTTGCTTGATGTTTGCTGTGATACTGATCCTGATGCCAGTTTCATTAGCCAAAATCCTTATTCACTGTGGTATCTTACCGTCTTCAACGGGAATTGATAGGGATCCGGACAAACAGATAGCAGTGGGTGCCCTGGGCCAGTTTCCAATGTATCCATTGTATACACACACTTTAAACATCCTGCTATGCAGAAATAAATTTACTCACTATATGTATTATGCTCTGATTGGCATCTCAGCAATAGATCTCTACAAATACTAGTTGAACGGTGGTCCAGATGATTTTAATAGGTTAACTCCTGGTTTTAAGTTCCAATCAGTAGCTTCTTTGGCCTGCAGTAAAAGCTATGCTTTGAGGATATCAACATACAATTTTACAAGTTTTTCTTGAGGGAACCTTCCATCTTCATGCTTTTAGACAAGATGATACTCTCTGAACAGTCCTACTCAAGGCATATTTTGCAGTAATATCCTTCCACAAATTAACTTTAAAATATCTTTGTGTCTTTCTGGTTTTCCTAACAATATTTTTCTTTCCTTCCAGTTACGAGTTTTCAAATTGGCAAAATCTTGGCCAACGCTAAATATGTTGATAAAAATCATCGGTAATTCCGTGGGAGCTCTGGGGAATCTGACCCTGGTGCTGGCCATCATTGTGTTCATTTTCGCTGTGGTCGGGATGCAGCTGTTTGGGAAAAACTACAAGGAATGTGTCTGCAAAATCGCAAGTGACTGTGTGCTTCCTCGCTGGCACATGCAAGATTTTTTCCACTCTTTCCTGATTGTGTTCCGAGTGCTGTGTGGAGAATGGATAGAAACGATGTGGGACTGCATGGAGGTTGCTGGCCAAGCCATGTGCCTTACAGTCTTCATGATGGTCATGGTGATTGGAAACCTAGTGGTATGTAATCAAAGTGTTAACAAAAAAATGATTTGGCAATAGAGGGGTCTCAGTCCTGAAGTGAACTGAGTGGTCTGGCTCTGCTTCAACAAAGCACTTAGGCAGGTGGTTTCAAGCAATGCTTAAAGTTAAGCTTAAGAGCTTTTTTGGATAGAGAACAAAATATTCTGCAATATCAGAATCCTAAGAATGACAGAGTGGGCACTTAAGAATGTGACTAATTTCTCTTTTGGACCTTTGAAAATATTTTGTGCTTCAAATAATTTTAGTTTATGGGCTCTTTATAAACCATTTGCTGTGGATTTTTTTTATTATTTATACCATAAGATTAGTCACCTAAATAATCTAATTTCTGTTGTGTGATGGGATAAATTAAACTTTTTAATGATGCTGAACATCTAATCTGATATCTCCATTTTTAGATTATAAGATGTGACACCAAAATATTTATATACTGTGGGGAATTAAAGACACATTTACAGATATTAGTCAGTTATACAAATATTTTGGAAGAGTGAACAGGACCTAGGCTAAATGAAATAAGCTTGGTTTTTATAGAGAAGAGAAGACGTGTTGAGGGTACTTTTTTTGTTATGGTGAATTATTGGGATTTCAGATTTTGATAACAATAATAGAACATTTTTAAATAAAATAAATGCTATTTTTTGGAATAAAGTCTAGAACATCCTTTTTTAAATCTTTCTGCAGGTACTGAACCTATTTTTGGCCTTGCTCTTGAGCTCATTTAGTGCAGACAACCTTGCCGTGACAGATGATGATAATGAAATGAACAATCTCCAGATTGCCGTGGCGAGAATGCAGAAAGGCATAGATTATGTGAAAAGAAAAGCACGTGAATTCATCCAAAAAGCTTTTGTTAAAAAACAGAAAGCTTTAGATGAAATCAAGCCACTTGAAGATTTAAACAACAAAAACAGCTGTATTTCTAACCATACAACTGTGGAACTAAGCAAGGACCATGACTATATTAAAGATGCAAATGGAACCACCAGTGGTATAGGCACAGGCAGCAGTGTGGAAAAATACATAATCGATGAGAGTGATTATATGTCATTCATAAACAACCCAAGCCTCACTGTGACAGTGCCCATTGCTGTGGGTGAATCCGACTTTGAAAATCTAAACACAGAAGAATTTAGTAGTGAATCAGACCTGGAAGAAAGCAAAGAGGTATTTAGACATTTTTTGCACTTCTCTCTGATCTTTTGAGCGTCTTTGTTATGTAGGATTTTGTTTGATTGTTTGGGGGTTTTTGTTTTACTTTCATAAGCCAGTGTATTCAATTCTTGACCGTTTATTTTGACGCTTCTTTGTCGATGGGCATAAATGAGTGTGTGAAGGAGGACTTAATTCTTGATGAACAAAAGTGTGGGAAAGGGTTAAAAATTATAGCCTCCAAGAGGGGATAAGAGTCCAGGTAATGGGAGACTCAACTAATCCATAAAAACTATGTATGGTCCAAATGGTAGTTGCAACAACTCGTAGAGGACAGTGTCTTAGCTGCAGTGTTACTCCACCAGGAACTTTTGTTTGCCTTCTGTAACAAGGGTCTCACGAGGAGTGTGATACATCTTCTCTCTGCCTCTTGAAAAAGCAGATATAAATCAGAAAACATAGAGATAGTTTATGTAACTCCTTTAGATATTCCTTTAGACATGTAAACTCTTTTAGATTTTAAAATTGTCGGGTCTTCTAGACCTAGATTCCCATAAAAAGAAGACTTAAGCATAGACTCTCCCATATGCTTCAAATTCACCTGGTTGTTAAAACTGAAAATTACCAACGGATGAAAATATCTACCATTGCTAAAGGAATTCTAGAGCAGGCTATTGATATAAAGCCTTTTTGAAAACTGTAATTTTAAAAAGCATATGAAGACTATAACTGTTCCATTACATGACTTTTTGTATGTGGCTATTTTAGCAAAATTATTTAAATTGATTCGATGACAGAATTTGCAAAACAACTACAGCCTCAATGACTTATTTTGTTGCCATTTTAGTCAAATTAGAAAATTACCTTTCCAGACACTTAACACTATTTTCTCACTTGAGAAACCTAAGCCTTAACCAGCTAATTCCCATTTTGGTAGCAATGAACTTTCTTTATAGAGCAAGGATAGCTCACCTTCCCCCTTCCATGCCACTGTTGTACTTCTAACAGTGCTTCAGACACCCCACTGTAGGGTAGCTGAATTCTTTACCACTGTCCTTTCAGTGTGTATAAGAGCCCTCTAGAGCTCTCAACAAAAATTCAGTGTTAAGCTAAGTGCAATTTTTGGATCCTCCTTCAAGAAAGGAGACCTGTACAAAACAGCCTCTCCTCATAGCAACTTATTTCAGAGACAGTGTTGTTCCCATTTCCCAATTAATATCTGAAGCATTAATAATTCTTCTCCTGTTAAATATTAGCTAAAATGTCTATAATTAATTTCACTTACGCTTCTGAACTACTGCTACAATAAAGGTTCTAAAAATTTATTTCAGCACATTATGAACCTCCTCCGGCATGAAGAATTTCAAAATAAAACATTTAAACAAAGATCCTTTGGAGGAAAACAATGACTTTCATCTGCTCTCCACAGCTACCTTCATGGTGGCCAGCCCAGTCTTCCAACCCATCACAGAGCAGACAGTCAAATAGAGAGACACCGCCTGGTTTATGACTGATCAAGGGAGAATTGATCCTGTTTAGGCATAGATTCAGTTTAGGAAAGCTTAGGAAAGCTGTCTGCCAATGTGCTGCTCCCTGTAGGAACAGGGTTACCTTTTATCCCATTGAAAAAGTACTACGACACGTCTGACTTATTACTACCACTGCTTTAATAAGAGTTTTGTTGCTAGTGTATGGGGGGCGGTTTTTGTCCTCAATATCAAAAGGCCTGCTGCCACCTAGCATTGATGAACCCAAGAGGAGCTTGTAGAGAGGTGGGGATCAGTCTCTTCCCAAATAAGAAGTGACAGGATGAGGAAATGGCCTCAAGTTGCACTAGGGGAAGTTTAGATTCGATATTGGGGGAAATTTCCTCACTGAAAGGATTGTGAAGCACTGGAATAGGCTGCTTGAAGGTATTTAAAAGATGTGGCAGCTGGGGCCATGGCTTAGTGGTGGTCTTGGCAGTCCTGAGTTTCTAGTTAGACTCAGTGATCTATATTGCAGTTGTTTCATTATTTTGTTTAACCATAATCTTTAAATAGATTTCCTTCACAATTTTGCCCAAGTTTTAGCCACAATACCAAAGAGTTAGATTGCACCCAGGTTCCAGCTGCACGTTATGTGTTACAACAGTTTTAGAATTTTTAGGATGAGAATTAGTTGAAGTGCATTTTTTTTTTAAATTTAGTTTTCACCTTATGCCCCTCTCTCTTTATGCTCATCATGGTTTTGAAAATTTGTTGGTAAAACACAATCTGATTTTTTTATGGGCTTAAACTACCTCAGCCTAATTGTATGCAGATTCTGCTTCACTCTGAGCTAGACTTTCAGCAATTTTAATCTGGAATTACTCTCTGAAGTATAGCCTTCCCTGCTTTTCCCCCTCATTCCTCTGAGCTTCCACCTCATTTATGTAGTTATTTTTAGACTCTTACCTGATTTTCAGTAGACACTACAAATTCCTGCATATTTGTTCAAGTGTCATTATTTCTATGTAGGTCAAGAGATCATTATGACTTATGGCTTGTTGTGGTCATAAATCCTCTCAGGTTTAGCATCATTACCCATATTTTTCACTTCAAAGCATAATTTTATTTAAAGTCTGATCTATTACTGTTGCACCTTCTATTTAATACATTCATACAGTGCAGGAGGAAAATCAGACTTTATAAATTTCTCAGATGTTTATCAGCAATTTACTTATGTTGAAGTCTAGAACATTCAAAAACATTTTCTAATTTACTTATTCCAAAATCAGATAATATTTGCTTTAGAATTATTTACTGTGCATTTGTGATGCTTCTTTCCTTTACAGAAGTTAAATTCATCCAGTTCATCTGAAGGTAGCACAGTTGATATTGGGCTTCCTGCAGAAGAGCAACCAGAAGCTGAACCTGAAGAAGCCCAGGAGCCAGAGGCCTGCTTCACAGAAGGTATTTGGAACAAAAATACTAGTAATACTTATTAATAGAATTACAGAATAATTTTCTATGTAAGTTAAGTATTAAGATTTATTAATCATAGTATCCTTTAGTTAGTGTTTAAGCTCTGACTATTAGCAGTAGTACTTTTAGTCCATAATATATTATATGGACACTGATATCACAATTATACTATATATTGGATAAACTCTTAAGAAAACATTTTATTGGAAATGTATCTCTATTTTTAAAATAAGAAAAATACGGTATTGAAAGTTTCATTTTAGTTACTGCACTTCCTGAGTTTAGTCACAATCTCTTAGATAATAAAATAACACACTATTTTAAAAATGTCCTTCACAGATACCTAAGTGCTTTATAAAGCATACATTACTAAAACAGCTGTTTAATGATAAGACCATGTAGGTGCAGGGGTTTTTTTCTGTGCAAAATGCTAAATGAATCTTCTACAAATTGGCAAAAGGAGAAGGAAGAGCCTTGTGTGCCACCTGGGGCAAGAACAGTCTCACCTGGTGGACCCCTTCATCTTTCATTCTTCCTTCTATTGGCCCACAATTCAATAAAACCACAATCTGGTCTTAAATGTTTTTCCAATGGCATTTCCTTGTAAGAAACTCTATGGATGTGTGCATGTGAAGGAGGTGGGGAAAGAAATATTTTTAAAACAGTAATGTAAGGATGCAAATGCCATTTTTGGTATCTGTAAGCAAAGGTAGATTTAGACATTTGAGAATAAATGCTATTGTCAGGTTCGGTTATTTCTGGACATGATGACAGATCATTCTTTAGAAATTTACACTGAACTTGTAAGAGGTAGTACTGTAACAGTCTAGGATTCGTCAATGAATATACCATTATTTATAACTAGTATTTTTCTACATAAAAGTCAGCAGCTAAATCATAAAAGCTAAATATATTAGGGGCCCAAGTTAGAGAAATTAGCTGGTACTGAAAAGCCCAGAACTCAGATAAGAGGCTTAGATTTTTTTCATGCAATGAATGCAACATTGTCTGAATTGAGTATCCTGAACAAAAGAAGGTACAGTTCAATATCATTTGCCCATATCTTACTACATAAAACTACCTGACATTTGGATGAGTTTGTATATTTTAACACTTACTTTGTATTCTGTAATTTGGCTTCATGTTCCATGGGCTTTTATCTTTTTGTGTGCACTGTATTGAGCACTTACTTCTTGATAAATGAGAAATACTTTCTTCTCGCTTGTTCATTAAATTGTAAATTCCAATTGTCTCAATGTTATTTTTTTTCTTTGAAGAAAAAGAAGGTTATCTAGGTGAAAATTTACTGGGTTTTAACTAAATAGCACAGTAAGGATAGCATTGTATCATTAACAGAATGCATAACCAAAATGAATGCAACTCAACAAAATCTCTTCTTTTTTGCCTCCTCTCATTACATGCACTGTTCTAAAGGCTGTGTAAGAAGGTTCAAGTGCTGTCAAGTAAGTATAGAAGAAGGGAGAGGAAAGCAGTGGTGGAACCTCAGAAAAACCTGCTTCAGGATTGTTGAACACAACTGGTTTGAGACTTTCATTGTCTTTATGATTCTCCTCAGTAGTGGAGCTCTGGTAAGTAAAACATGAACAGAATGTTGCCATGTTGTCAGGAAACTCCTTAAAATTGTCTCTTCTAACACTGTTTTAGCTTAACACAATTCCATGTCTTCAAATGATAGGACTAAATTTTATTCAGGCCTTGGGAAAAATAGCAAAAAATGTCTCTTCTCAACAATATGTAGAGAAAAGAACAGACATAAGTGATTAGAGAGAGCCTAACTGCATTGCTGGAAGTGGCAGGGATACACCTCAGGCAGACAGGAACAACATGTGAAGAAGAGAACATACTAAACTTTGTTTTTTTACTTTGCTCTCTCATTTCACTGCTGTTTACAGATGTAGCTCAGGGAAAAGAACTGTCACTATTGAAGTGTTTGGAACCATGATGGCATAAACCGTTCCCAACACCTTGCAAGGGCCAGGGCTGGATTATGTAGTCCTATAAATGCTCCGAGCTAGAACAGCAAAAAAAAAGCTAAGACTGTGAGGGTTTTTTTGATTCCTCTCTAAGAATAAGAATTTGTTACTTAGACTTACCATTCAGTTTCTACTGACTCATATTCAGTTAGACTGAAGGGACATCTGTAAAAACATGAATTTGCTTTAACAAGCATGCAAGGGCAGAATAAAAAGAAGCCAACCATAATACAAATCTATAACAATAAATGAAATAAACCCTAACAATAATATGTATTTTCAAAAATACAAATAATGATGAAGAATACAGAAATTGGAGATGAACTTTTAAATTAAAGTGAGCCTGGATGTATATACTGTGGTGAAGTTTCTTAGGCAAACTATTTGCTTTGAGATAATGTAGAGTATATCTAGCATCTACCCTGGTAGATTTAACTACCCTTTGGCAAATTACTTAACTTCCTACATAATAAAAAAAATTGTGTTGCAAAATTGTATTATAAGCTCTTTAGACCACTCCCAACACTTTAAAATACTGTTAATACTGTTAGCAGTTTATGGTGATACCTATCACTAGTTTCAGCCACATCTCTGAGAATTATTCTGCTTTTGTTTGGTCTAATATCAACACAACCATTAGAAAAACAACTTTTATGCAATACCGTGAGACACCTTCCCTGTCATTTAAAACCCTCAAAATAACAAAAACCCTCAAGTCTACACTATTGAATTTTGGTTCATGCAACCAAGTGGAGAAAATCTTCAGTGACAAGAATTTAAATGAGAGAAAAGTAGTGGAAGGAGATCTGGAAAAGGTGAATTTCTATTACTATATTTAAAGGAAGTTTGAGACAAGATCCCACTGTGTTAGTACCTCGTGCTTGTGAGCCTAAGGTGTGTCATTCAGAGAACCTTTATTTCGTGAAAATGTTTCAAAGACCACGGATTATCTCGGGAGATGTGAGACTCTGCTCTCCCTTTAAAGTGTTTTGTGATAGTGAAAAGGTCTCTTTGTATCTGCCAGCACTGTATCCCAATATTCACCCCAAGAACATGCTCCAGACAAATCTCACTGTGATCACAGACAGGAAATGTGGCACAATGCAGGCAGGATGCAAGCTGCCTGCACACCCCTCCCCAGGGCTCTCAGGCAGGGAGCAGACACACTCCTGCTGCCAGGAGCACTGCCCGCTCAGCCTCTGGCACAGTCCCCCCTGTACAAATGAAATTACCTGTGCTGACTTCCCGGTTTTTAGTGAATAAACATGAGTGTCAGGTTCCTTAGTGCCTGATCTAAGTAACCAGAATTACACAGATCTTAGCTTGATGTCTGATATACTGATCATTTGAACTGACAGATGTCAAGTGATTCAAAAGCAGGCTGAGTAAAAATGAATGTTAGTATCAATAAATATCCAAATCTCTGCAAGACAGCAGATCATTCCAGTTCTTTCAGCCTGATAAAATCAGTCAGACTCCATAAGAAATAATAACATAATTGAAATTTGAAAGCAATTAAAGGAAAAAAAATTCAAGAATTTATGAAAAGCAGGAACTATTTTTTTTTTCAAGTGCCTAAAAATGAGAACACAACAAGTGTAAATAACATGGCAAGGGGCTGAGAAATTTTATGTATCTCATAAAATTTGAATAATAAAGCAGGTAATTGATTTAGATAAGTAAGTTTTTTAAGAAAAAAAGAAAGGAAGAACTTATTTTTGTGATTTATAACTTAAAATTTTCAGGAAGCCAGAGGATTTAGAAGGTAGATTGTATTGTCATTGTCCTGAAAATTTTACAGCTGTGGCCCTGGATTTTGAAATTGGGTCTACCTACATACAAGCCAAATGATCTCAGTAGAATTCCATTTAGGCACAGCACTTTGCAGAATCAATTCTATTTGTCACTGTGGAATATGATCTGAGAAGAATAATTCACTATCAGAAATAAATAAATACATTTTTAAAAATCTCTGACCAGTGGAGTGGTTGCTGTGTAATATCTACTTCTTTCTCCTGTGAGCTGGAAAATATATTTCCATAGGGAAAAAACGGGTATATACTGAGTTACCTGAAAAAGAAGTATTGCTTTTTCTTGAAGATTATTTCCTTTTTTTGTTGCCCTTTTTGGTTTGTTGTGTTACAAGCTGAAGTATGTGCAGTAACAAAAAATAACATATCTTTGAATGTTTATACTCCCAGGCTTTTGAAGACATATATATTGAACAACGCAAAACTATCAAGACCATGCTGGAATATGCTGACAAGGTCTTCACTTACATCTTCATTCTGGAAATGCTGCTGAAGTGGGTGGCCTACGGCTACCAAACATATTTTACTAATGCCTGGTGCTGGCTGGACTTTCTGATTGTCGATGTATGTACTGCATTTCCTCCGTGACACTTTTCTATTTATCTGATTATTTTTTAAATTACTTTCTCTGCAACCATAATATCTATTAATGCCAACTAGTTCATTTTTCAATTTAAAAAGTAAGGTAGCTGAAAAAATTCCACGCTTCTCTGTCTTTCGCTTTATGCTTGCAGCACTGCCTTGCTGTACCACAGAACAGAGAAAGATGGGAAGTTCTCCTGCTAACAGAAGGAGCTCACATGGTAGCCCCACAAGCAGTTAGAGGGTTTATCCCAACACTGCTGTTGAAAGAGGCCTTGCTACCCTGCATTCTTGCCTGGGCTGCTCGCTCCCACCCTCAGACCCACCATTCCTCCTGCTGTGGTCTAGGCTGAATCCAGCATTTAGATAGGTGTCTGATCCAGCAGACATCAGACACACAACTGAATCAAAACTCCTCTGGCAAGATAATGAACATCATGTCCACAAATTTCAGCATATGGATAAATTAGGGCTCCACAAGGAAAGCAAGAGATATCTCTAGCATTGGTAGTGTGGCTTAATTTGTACTGAAGTCCAACAAATGGACTCATGTGAGCTCATGTGAGCTTGCAGTCTTCACAGCCATGTTTGAAATCTTTGCTGCAAGGGTTATCTCACAGTTCTAGCTCTGCGTTACTGTGCTGTGAAATGGGAGAGAACATTTCCTTACGCATTGATACAATTATGGAGAATTTAAGAATATCCCAAGTATACCCTCTGGGAAATAACCTCCAGTGTGCAGGAATGCATAGTGTTTCTGCAGTTCGTGAATTTCTGTGGGTGAACCTCAAATACTAGGTTTTACATATTTACAAAACCCGAACCAGTCCCTATATTTTCAAGACAGTAATTTCTGGTGAAACATATACAAAAAACAAGTATTGAACAAGTTCCGTTTTAAAATTAAGATTCTTTTTGTTCTGGTTTCAATGACTTAGAAATGTATGCTGAATAGACAAAAAGCAAACTTTATAAGAATTTATTGTCCCAAAGTATTGCCAAAAATCCAACGCTTTCTCAATCAAGTGTTCCCATCATACAAGGGCTAATCAGAGCAATTAATTTTCTTCAGCTTTTTTGGTTTTTTGGTTGTTTTTTTTTTTTTGATGGGTGTTTACAACGTTTTTGATTTGTGTACATTATGGTTTAAATAGATCTAGGATTCAACTCCACATATACAGCTACAGATAACCATGTTTCATACAAAGAAAGTACCCTCTCTTTTAGTATTGAAATTCTCAAAATGGGTACCTAAGTGACACCTACAACAAAAATGCTTGAAGAAGCATTCAAGCAGAAGCAGCCGTTCCTTTTCTAAACCAATTTTCTGTCATCTTTGCCTTCATTTAAATCGTAATATCCCAAAAAGCCATCTTGTGAATGTGAAAATTTGAATTCATCATTATGTGAAGGTATAGTACATATTCAAGTGTCTGAATTAGTTCACGACAAATGCTGGATTTACACATGTGGATATTTTCTTTAATTTTGCTTTAGATTACAGCAGCTTAAAAGTTTTTAGTAATACGATGAATGTGCTGGAAAAAGAAATTTAGATTTCAAAAGAACCAAGCTTTGTGGGTTGCTAGAACTGCTGAAAAGTTCGGAAAAGCTATTAACTTTTAAAAGCTAAAAATGTCATATATAATGCTTGTTTTTAAATATAAGCACAGTCCTAGAATTCTGTTTACCTGATACATTGTTCTTTATAATGAAAGAGTACATGAGAACATGATGCTATTTTTGGCCCAATAAATAGTTAAGGAATTAGAACAGCATGATGAGGCAACATTTAGAGGAAAAGGAAAACAAACAGAAGGTAATATTTCGGACAGGAGCCATAGCAAATGTGAAGAATGCGGTATTTTGCACTGAGGTGATGTGGGGACATGGAATATGTAAAAGCCTGTCCAATTCTTCCACCTATGAAACTGTTCTTCTAAGGTCTTAGAAACAGCATGGTCCAGGTTAACGTCAGCTTGCAAAGCACACAGTTTCAGCAGTCAGGCAAAAGGATTAGTCAGTATAACTGACTGTAGCAAAAATAATCTTTTTTACTCATTTTCAGAGGAGCAATGTTGTTCTGTCACCCACGTGTTAGTTCAACACAACCTTCAATCACTTCCTTTTCAGTTGTGAGCAATCAAATGACATAATCAACCATAATTACTGATCCCAACAATATTGTGAAACAAAGAAAAAATAAGAGCGATACTTAAACAGGTAAAAAGGAGAGATTAATTTAAATAAGTTTTTGTGGGTTTAAGTGTCCTCAGACCAGTAGCAAAGGATGAAATTCAGAAGTACTAATGCTTCCAGATATCAGTTATCTTATGATATTTGTGTTTGCTTGTTTACCTATTTTTCTTTCATATTGCTTCTTTCTTCTTTTTTTTTTTTTTTTTACCTGAAAGACTCCCTATTCCTGAAGAAAGTGATCCAAAATTAGAATCTTCTAACGAAGTGTATATCTCACATCTATGGTATGTAAAGTAGAATGTACAATATAATAATTTTTACTTTCCTGTTTTCATATAGGTCTCTTTGGTTAGCTTAACAGCAAATGCATTGGGTTACTCTGAACTTGGTGCCATTAAGTCCCTTAGGACACTAAGAGCTTTGAGACCTCTAAGAGCCTTGTCGCGATTTGAAGGGATGAGGGTAAGACAACGTGAAAGAATCTGAAACTATGCATGCATAGAAAGAATACATGCATGCACAACAAGGAATGACAAGTCCATGCAGAAAGGCTGCACTATCTTTTTATCGCATATCTTTTACTAACAGATAAGCAAAAAGCTTCATCAATTCACCTAAATCCATATGCAGTATCACATAGAACTTACATTCATTAAGGTTACTTTACTTTCTAGCCAATCTCAGGAGTTTTTCATACGAGTCGTTGAAATTGCCAACTATGAACTCTCGTAACAGAGTCTTAGTAATAAATAAAATGTAAAAAAATTTTATTAATTTTTTTACTGATAAACATATCACAATATTTATACAGGAATCTATATTTATACAGCATTAGTTAATAAAGATATTTCCTGCTAGAAATTGGAATTCTTCATTTTTCATTATATTTTATAAGCCCCCTTTAATCTAACCCCACTGAATTTTATTAGATGATACTACAGATGTATTCATACCCACTAGTGGTTTAAATCTATTTCTGAGTTTGGCTGACTTAAAAAGCAAATCAAGTTCTTTGATTCCTCTATGAAGTTATTCTTTTTGTAAGGTAAATGCTTTTATTTCAACTAATCTCTAGCCAATATTCAATACAATGTATATAAGGTTATTTCTTGCTACTTTGAATAATTTAGAGGCCCTGCTTACTATTCATCTCACTCAAGAAGGCATTTTGACTTATTTTTTCATTTGTTTATACCTTCTGTTCCTCAAAGCCACTGAATACAAACTAACTCTATATGCATGTCAATGAAATATGCTTTAAGAGAATGCTTTTTCCTGCGCCATGGAAACATAAGAGGAAACAATGCAAAATCTTTAGAAAAAAGATTCTAAGATTAATGAAGTCAAACTGAGGCTTGGAATTCTTTTCCTGAAATTGTATTCAGCAGACTACCTATCTCTACTTCAGAATGCAGCAGAAAATACATTGCTAACCAATGATTACTAGATTAATACATTTCAGCTTCATGCAGCAAATTGACTTTTAACAGTTTTCTCCTTATTTGAAACTCATGAACTGATATTCAGCAGGGTAAGAGCTGGCCAAGTACTACAGAATATGCAACTATTTGATTTAGCCATTTTCTCTTTGTCTTTCTTTGTACATACTGTTCATGAACATTCAGATAAATGTATGTGGTTTTGTGCAGAGAAACGTTGGGAAACTGCTGTCAGCTTTACTTTTTAAATGATGTTCTGATCAGCTGCAGGAGGACTGGGAGACCAGTACAGATATTTTGCAGGGAGGAAAAAAATGCAGCTCTTAAAATGATACTGGAAGAAAAGGTCATTTCTAGAAAGATGTCAAAATTGATTGCCAAATGTTTTATTTAAATTTTCTGTATCTTTACATGATTGCCTTAGTAAATTTTCCACTTACAAGATTTAGGATATTCATGCATAAAGAAGCTGTTATTAAGGTACCTGTTACTTGAAATCTATTTACTGCTTTCCCCTATTGCTTGCTGAATAACTATGAAACTCTGCCAGAAGCCCAATCATATGATAGAATTTCAGCTACACAACATGAATAATTCATGAGCAATTTACTTTGTAGGAATCACAGACAAGCTTGGAAAAGCAAATAGGCTTCAGCTCTGTCCTCCAAGATTAATGATAGTCAATGAAGTACCTGATTCCAGTCACTTAGGAGATGTGACTGGCCAAATATATATAGGCCTTATGGTTACTACATGCACTTCTGAAACAGTGGTTTTTTCCAAAGCACTTGGCAAGTATTCAAAACAGCTCACTGACAGTTGTTGGCATTGCTTTATGAATGACTCACGAACAGTAAAAGATTCAAATAATAAATAATTGACCAGCTCATAAGACTATAGTCACATTGCAGTCTCTCAGAAACTGAGTTCATTTCATAAGAACTCATAAAAAGAGATTATTTTTTCTGCCTGCAGAAAGTAAAAATAAATCAGCCCTCTTTGCTTTCTTATATTGCCCGTACCTACACTGAGCTGTGATAAAACAAACTGAGTTTTTATTCAGTATGTATTTAAATTTTAATGTTTACCCATGTTCAAAACTGTGTAAATTTTGCATTGAAAATGTAGAATATCTTAAGTATCCACAAGAGGCTGTGGGTATAAAAGGCTCTGGATCATTTTGTAAAACAATTTGCCAAGTACTCGCTACTTTAATTCAGTCAATGTTTTTCTTAAATAAGTTTTCCATTCTGGTGAATAGGAAGAATTCAGCATTTTACACAGTCAGTAAATACGAATGAACACTCTGTTATGCCTAAATATGAAACACTCTTCAGATTTTAAACTACATTCTTAGTAGACTTCAGCTATCCTCTTTAGTTACAACTTAATTTTATAATTATGCTGCTTCATAAATGGGATAACTTCTCTTTCCAAAGTGAATATAAGACATATGAATCCCTTGTACCAAAATAGGGGACAAGCGATCCATAGCCCGTGCTTGCCTTAAGCACACAAGTGAATTTTGCCGTATTAAAGGCATTTAGAATATCTGCTAGTTTACTGAATTCTGAGGAATTTTAATACTTTCTATATTCATACTCAAAACCAACTCCACCCAGATGCTGGAAGGCAAAGTAAAGGATTGCTTTAATTTAATTTAAATTTCTGTCTTAGGGTTTATATTCTCATCTCAATTAGTGTATGTACTAAGCAGAAGTAGCTGCAAACTGAGATTTGAATATACCCATTGCTTTTTGTTTAGCTTTGTAGTACTCGCAGTATAATGCTTTTGCGCTAGTTCTGAATTGGTATGCTACTTGAAAATATAGAATACTGAGTACATTTGCTTTGCTGAGTTAGAGAATTAAGTGACAATAAAGCATGCATTTATGTCTAATTTCACAAAATAAAGCATGTCATGCAGTGCTTGATTTATTAGAGAAATAGTAGAAGGCAGCAAACAATCTGAAATCTACTTGCACTTTCAGTTTTGCATGCCTTATGCATATTTCTGGCTGATGGCTTTAAACATTTACTGTATTTCAAATTTCCAGTCCAATTTCATAACTTCTAAAACTAAATTAGAGTATTTGATGTCCTAAATATCCTCTAAAATTCATGGCTATTCATTAAGATTCCCTTACCAGGAAAGTAACAATGAGGCATTTTCAAGAGTACTCAAAACTTCATTAGTATGAAAGAAACATTTCTCATGTAATTGAGTTATAAAACATAGCATCAAGTGTCTGTCATTACAGATTCACAACTAATAACAGGCTATATATTTCTATTTCATATAGGATACGTTTCAGCTTGGATGGGGTGGACCACTGGTTCCTCCCCTAATCAGTATTATGGGTACAGTATTTCCCCCTTTTCTACCCTTAATGACTACAGTCTGAGTAATCACTGCATTGTATATGAAGGGTTAGGAGGAGAGACAACCTTATCTGCAAATCCCAGTACCAGCAAAAGTACATTCTATGTATCCATCCTACACTGCTTCTCAATTGGTTTAAATCTTTGGAAATAAATCCTTGAAATTTTGATGTTAGAGAAAAAAACATGAAAATGAGCAAATGAGTTTTGTTTTTTAGAGTTTCCAGAGTTCTTTTTGCAGGAGAAAGGTACCTCAGCTATTTTAAGATTTTTAGTTGCTTTTTTAACTGAGATAAAAATTGGCTTCGTTTAAAAATTTGAATCTGGCTTTTATATTGTTTTGGAAAGATCAATGCTTACCCTGTTACTCAATTTATAGCTATATATATTCAAAATAACCTGCAGAGAGTTTTGAACATTACTCTTAGTCCATTAAACACGCTCCAAAATGCTGTGATCTGAATAGGCACAACTACAGATGTTGATATAATTGCAGTTTAAATTTTCGCATAATTTTAAACACCCTACATGTTACATTAAATAAATCACTCCAAGTGTATACACACAACAGAAAACATATTAAATCCATTCTTGGAATCTGAATCCAGTCTTCTTTGGCCTGTGTTGGAAACGAGCTTTCATAATTTTTTGTAAAATGCCAGTAAGAGTATTATCTTTCTTGGAGTTTAGAAATGTCCTGCAGGAGACATCTCAGTGACGTAAAAATTTCGCATCCACTACAATCCTTAGCAAAATCCACGTCTCAGAGCCACAGCCCTTGCAAGCACCAAGTGCAGGAGGGTATCATTAGTGCAGGGGATTTTATAGCTTCAGTGTAAATGATGTATCAGTATCAACTATGTTCAATGTAAATTTAGCATCTTATCTCACAGTTAGCAATTATCTATTCACTCTCAAGAAAGTGAGTGAATATTTTCTGCAAATTTCTCTTATAAAAAGAGGAGTATAATTTGTTGATCTAAAGATTATGCACTTGGAAGGATTTTCTGAGGACTGCGATCCTATTCATTACCTTTGAGTTTTAAGGAAAGTTTATTAGATATTTTATGTCTTCTGAAAGGCAACTAAAAAATTTATAAACTTTGAAGTCTCTCTATATAGATGTTCATAAAGCATATAGGAAACATCTTAGAATTTTTTTAGACTGTAATTCTACAATTAGAAGTGAACTTTTGAAGAGTTATCCTATATAATTGAAACTGATACAATTTTTTTCCAGATTTGTATTTGTTGTATCTTACAGAAAACCATTACTGTTAGGATCAAAATTTAATGAAATTTGAATGGGATACATAACATAGTTTGCATTTTAATTGAAAAGGTTACAGGGCAAGTAAAAGTCAATAACATTTCACTAATACAGCAAGGAGGGCAAAAAGTTGGGTTTTTTTTCACTGCATCCATGAAGACACTCTTCCCACACCAAGTAACTGCTCTGTTTTCATGCTCATGTCTCTTTACAATATTTACGAGGTCTTCTCAAACAAGTGGAGCCATGTGATTTATTGCTTGGCAGATAATTATTGTATTTTATCATACAGTATGTTAAATTATGTCTTTTCTTCTACATTGTCTTCAAAAGTACTTTTTGCATACTTGATTTCTGATGGGAAACAGAATCAGGCTGCTCCAGAACCTCCAGTCTTCTGTTACATCCAACAGTGTAGCTCGCTTTTAATAGACTGTTACATAAATAACAAACACTTGTGTTTCTACTTTAAACAAGTTAAATTTCCTTATAAAAGCTAGAACAGAACTGCAGAGTCATCTAGTTGAACATCTCTAAAAATTGTGGCATTCCAAGATACAAACTCACTACACAATAGCATAAAATCTCTCCAGCATCAAGTGTTATAAAAACAGTTTGTGCATTGTTTGAGAAAGTATTTTGCTTTCTTTGAAGATAAAATTCACTATCAGATGCATTCTTCAGTCATGTGCACTTGTACATAACAGTTACAGAAAAGTAGAAAATACAGTATTTGGCTTGTTCAGGAAGTGATTTTCTTCTCCTCTGAGGTCTTTTATCCCTTACTTCAGCTTTATTTGTTCATTACTGTTCAGGTTAAGATTTACTTGTAGTTCCTTGACATGTTTCTTTGGTTCTTTCTACCTGCCTGCCTTTGCATACTCTCCGTCAAATCCACCTTTTTTTTTACTATCACTGCTTGAAATGGTAGTTTTCTAATAGTCTTCACTGTATATTCCCAATACAGTCTTCATTTTACTCAAATAATTGAAGACATTGTCATAAATAATTTTTTAATTGGTTCACATGAGGTGCTTCTCATGCCTAACACTGACAAAATGCATTCATTGTTTCTTTCAGAAAACAAACTTTTTTGCTTTTTAAAAAATTGATCTAAGTAATAGTATAGTCCCACCATCATAATTTACTTCTACAAACTTTTAGTTTCCTAATTTTTTTGTGATTATGACTTAAAGATAAGCATTAGTTTGCTAGAATAAGAGGTTTTTTTATTTTTTCAAATTTCTTATAACTTTTCTAAACATTTTTCTACATGTTATTTAATTCTAGCCTTACATGATCCTAGATCATGTCATTAAGAATAGAATACATGTATGCACATAGAATTAAGGCAAACTGTGTAGCAAAGGTGGAAACTAGATTTTTTTACTATATACCTCTTAATGGCAAAATCCATAAATTGCCTGTAATTTGGGTTGGAAGACAGATAAGAGACAAAGCAAAGCCAGACTCTTCTCAGATGTGCTCAGTGGTGACAAGACAACAGCTATAAGTTGGGTTATATGAAATTCTTATTTGACAGAAGGGGTTTTAGGGAGGTTTGTAGTTTAATTTTTTTCATTTGAGGGATGAGGGTATTTGATTTTCGTTTTGGTGGGGGTTTTTTTGGGGGGGGGGTTTTTTTTTTTTTTTTTTTTTTATTTTGCAGTCAGGTAAATGCTGGAACAATGGAATGTAGTTAGTGGATTATAGATCATATATTCATACCAACATGGTGCATGGTGTACAACTCTGATTTCTATTTGTGGGACAAACTTATGAAAATTAGTTTCTTGCAAGAAATCCATTAAGATAAAATAGAGAGGAGTAATTAATTGAAAATGAGAAAGTTTCAATTACTTGGATTGATCTACATTTTTTGGTTCTTATAATCTAAAAATTTTCCTAGTTCCTCCCTAACCATTATTTGGATCATGTCAAGTAGGTTGCACTTTCTCTTACACCTATACCTAACATTCAGCCACTGTTGTCTCTACAGACAGTTCATAGCTGATCACCAAGCATGTGTAGCACGCTTCTTCCCAGGGTACCATTCCAAGCTACTCAATGAGAAAATATGTAGCTTTGAGGTAAAAGAATTATTGCAATCTCTCTCTCTCAATTCCTTCTCTCTCTTTCTTCCTTTTACCTTCTGTCCTCATCTGCTAGACTGCAATATCACATATGTTTATTACCTGATATAAACATTGATAAAATGGGATAAATTTTCGTTATTATCTGTGAGTAAAATTCCCATCTACAGTACTGCTGTGGCAATGTCCGTATAATTTATCCCTTCAACATAAAGAACTTTAATCCTTAGGTAGCCATTGTGTGAATCGACAGGTAACCAGGGCAACCACCAAAACACAGCTGAAATGCAAAGAGTAAATTTATTTCGTTACCTTGCTAACAATGCTGGGAGGCAGAGACACACGGGGGCACAGGCTCCCTTAGGATCACTTCATCCTTGTGGGGGCAGTAGGGCCTGCAGCCCGCCCCAATATATGAAAGGGCTTCGTGCATGCGCAGCTTATCACAAGGCTGTGCTTTTATGATCTCTCTCTGTCTCCCAGCAGGAGGCTCAAGCATATCTGTGAGAATGTAATAGCTCTACCCAGGAACTCTACTTCTAAAAGCAGGCAGAGGATAAACAACACTAGGCCCAATAAACAGAGTTTTCCCACACTGACATGCTTAGCATTCCCGGCTGCAAGTTTACTTTGAGAGAAACTATTCCCTCCTCACCAAGTCTTCCAGTTTTAACCTTTCCCTCCCAACAGCCACATATCCCTCTTCAATCCAATGCCATGTATACACTCAGATGAGACAGGGTATCTCATGTGGGAATATTTTTCCTGTACTTCATCACCAGTTATCTTCCTTCATGAGCACCTCCAAACTTCACACTAAGCAGCTGTGGCAGAGATCCCAGAGCCTCTGCTGAGGGTCAGTCTTAATCCTCGGCACTGGGCTGCGTTTTTATTCTGTCTGCTACCACAGGTCCACTACCTCCATTGCTTTTGTGACAAGCATTTTCAACTGGCTTAGCTGCTCCTAAATTAAGGCCCATAACCATTTCCTCCAATCTCACTGACTTTCTGCTGTTATGACTTGTAGAAGTGGCTCCTCTAACTTCAGAGAAAGGCAGTTTCCATCATCAATTTTACAGCACCAGGAAGAACAGAAAGCCATTATTACAGCATCAAATAGTGCTAATCTTTTTGATTCAAGGATGGGCTTTCTTCATGGTCTGCCTCAGATGCTCTTTTGATCCCCTGACTGGGATAGTTTTTGTATGTTTACATACAGTTACTATGTCCTTTCTTCCCTTGCCTCAACTCTTCCAAGGTTTAAGAGAGAATACACCTGTCTGTTACTTGATACCCACTTGGTCAAGTCAGTGTGGTTTCAGAATCTTCTGGACTTCCTTGTGTGTTGTCCCCCAGGTCCCTCACTCTGAGAACATGCTAAATTCAGATCCCATATGTCACCTGCACCTCCATCTGTGTCCATTCATGGCATACCTCCACCACATTCCAGCAATCTTACCTATGTGCTGCACCAAGAACCTAAACCAATGTCTCCTTGCTCACTTCTCCATCTTTCAGTGCAAATGTTCTCTCTGGCAGCTCTTCGGGAACTTTCCCTATTTAAGCATAAAATTATGAAGTTGACACCTTCCAAGTGGAGGCAAGTAAAGTACTTTTTAATTTTAAGTGGAAAGAATGTTCCAGACACAGTCCTATAATCTCCCTTTCCATCCCAAAGATGGTGACTTCCTCCTCATTTGCATCAGGAACAGAGTTTGGAACTTCTTCACAGAATCTGCAAAAGTTATGGGAGAAGTGGATAAGTACTACTAAAATTTTTCCTTGCTTGTTTACAGATTTCAGGAGGCCCTGATATATCCATTACTCAGTTCCAATGTAGGAATTCTTGGAAAGTCTGTGGTGGCTGAGGTGCCAGGATCTATGGAAAATACTTTCCTCTGGCAACTGAAATACATTTATATCTCACTATGTGTTCAGCTACGTCTGCCACAGCAGGGCTTAGTCTAGTAAAGCTTCCTTATATTCTATTCATACAGCAGAGATAAGCTGGTGTTTTATACAATCCTCATTCTACACATATGAACAGTTCTGATAGCAAAACTGATTTTTTGTCCAATTTTTGCTGGTTTTTTGGAGAGTTTTCCAAAAGAAGATACAAACAGCAACCATGAAAAACAACTGGACTACTAATTTGTCTTGACATAAAATCATATTGGCCAGGAGATAGGACATACAATTAGTATTGCAGTAATTCTTTTATCTTATGCATAAATCTGATATTGGAAGGTAAAGCTTATGGAAATTTAAACATGCAAAGTTGTGTATATATATATGAAATACTGCCTTCTTCTAGAGGAGACATGGTTTCCCACAATGATTTTTTTTCTCCCCTGGATGAATGTTGACTGAAATGTAAAATAGCCTAGAGCCCTTTTGCCTTTTTAGGCATCAGGTGTTGCTTCTCACTTGTTCTTATTGCTGTTCCACCTACCTGAAGCTATAGGAAGGTGAACAAGCAGAATCAACTTGGGCTTTTGCAGCTTTGCTCACTGGAGTCAGCCTGACCAGCGACATCCCAGCCTTGAGGAAATGCATAGGTAATTTATAAAACCAAACAAACAACTATGCAAACATCTTTTTCCAGTTTACTGGCGTTATATTCTGTATCAAGAAATAACAGAAAATAGGCCCAAGAGAACAGCCCCTTTTAAAATAAAAAATGCATTTTGAATCATGTACATCTGATCTAAAGATAAAGCAAAAATAAGTTGCCAACATTCTTTTAATCTTCTACAGACTCTTTACAAGAAGATGAGAATGACAATTATTATTTGCCAAATTAACTCATTAAGAAATGCTAATTGACCTCTTTTCTGCATTCAGTTCACTTTTCAATTGGTTCTCCCTTTCTTCTGTCCATTTGCTGTAGCTTATGTGTGTAGGTGTTGTCTGTGTATATATGGGTGTTATCTTGGATATACATATTAGGCTAATATCCTGGTTATCCTGAGATCCCTCAGCTAATTGCCAAAGCAAATACAAAAAAAACCCCAAACAAATCAGTAAACCAGAAAAACGCTGTTAAGGCAATTACCTCCAACTGTATGTGTTGAAGAAATTAAAGACTTCTTCCTAAGGAGGACTTTACAGTCAGACAAGCACCTGACCAACGTGTAAAAATACAGTTTACATTATAAATATGATAGGGGAAAGGCTCAACACTGTTGGGGAAAAAAAATCAAACAGAAAAAAAATGCAAACAGAAAACAACTTCTGAAAGTTTTAATTTTCTTTTCTTCTTTTCTTAAAAAACCTTCCAGGGGGACTGGATAGCTCAAGGGGTTGGTAATAGGATACAGAGCCTTTCATCTCTAGGTCACCAGTTCGCATCCAGGCCAGGTCAGTAGTGACCAAAAATTGTTACCATTTGATGGATTTTCAGTGACCTATATGAAATAAGTTGTTGGAAGCATTGTTGGAACAGTTGCTGGAAGCTGTTCTCTTCTTATCCAAGAAGACGTGGCTGATCTTTTCATAGTCTCAGTGGTGAGACTGCATTACCTGTTCATCTGAAGAGGCAAGACACACTGATGCTTTTTGTAGAAATCTTTTTTTCTACAACTATTATCATTCATAATTGTTGTAACAGTTACTGTTGCTGTTATTCTGCTGCCTGTTCTGGATCTGTGCTGTGGTTCAATGGATGCCAGGGTTGTTGTAAAGGTAACTGCTACAGGCACTCAATTCATGCAAAACCATTCTTTGTGTGAGCAGAGGTAACCTTAATTTATTTAAGTTGCAGAACTAAATCCCCATCTTTCTTTCTTGACATCTTTATTTTCAGGTTTTTCATCAAGACTAAACAGAGGAATTCAATCAGTGTAACATATCTGGAACATTTTTATGAGTGGGGAGACAAAAACATAAGACAAGCACTAGATGGCCTAGAATTTCAAAGCAGCAATAGCATAATACAGTGTCATAGATCAGGTCAGACTTGGAACAAATTTCAGAATTTCTAATTCCATTTCTAATTTTTATGTTGTTCTCAGTTCCATGAAGCTCAGTAGCAACATATTTATCACTGGGATCTTTTAATCACCAAAACCACAAGATATTAAAAAAAAGAAAAAAAGAGCTAAACTTAAAAAAAATCATGTTTTATAAAAGATAAGGATTATTCTGTTACAGAAAGGTCCCATTTCTACTGCCTGGCAAAGAAGGAGACCCTTCTAAATGAAAAGAAAATACGCCCTGAAAATAACATTTCTACCTAAGATCTCTAAACAGGTCCTAATTCGTGGCCATAACATTTGGGAGGAGGAAGGGAGAAGGGTGCTGAGTGACGAATAACACAATCACAATATTCCTCTTCCAAAGGCCTTCCAGAGGCTGTGAAATACACAGGTAGTAAGATTGAGCAGTTCTAAGCTTGCCCACAACTATGTTGGTAGTGGGGAGGATGCATCTGTATTGCAGGGAACAGAGATGGACTAAGGCAACTTAATATACTCCAATATCCATGCCAATCCTTTCCTGCCTTGCTGCAGGACTTAAGATTACCGAGAATCAGAGCCCTACTTTATATTTTATTTTACCTTCCTACCAGGTCCCAAAAGTCTACAGAATAAAAAAATGTAAAATTGAAAATAAAACATAACTTGTAAATAAGAATCTGGAATTGGATACTTAAGGAAAAATAATTTGCCATCGCAAAAGTTTTGATAGGTCTGACAGACACATGTGATTAATTACTGCAATATCAGAACAATACACCTTTTATCTATGTAAGGTTTATTGACATCTTGCCTGCAAGTGTCTGAGAAGGCAACCCCCCCAAAAGCAATTAAAAATGCAAAATCAAAAGTCCTAAATATATCCTTTTTTAGATAAATGAAGGGTATTGCTAACTTAATATATGAAAAAACAAGACTGGAGCTTGAAATAAATTCTGTTGATTCAAGTAGATACATATTGCAAACCTGTCTTGCTTTTGTATACAAAGAAATTAATCTTTGTTATAATCTTGCATGGAACAATAAGGCAATAAAGTTCTGTATTTAATTCGCGCATAATTCTTTTATGTAGAGCTTAGTTTCTAGATTCATGGCATTTCTGTTTTCAGCTTAAATTTCAAAACTATGTTGATCAAATCTACAGGTTTCCATTTTGCTTTAAACATTTTTTTAAGCTATAGTTTCATGCATTTTTAGAATTTCATTATGTCTGTATTTTTCATTTAGCACATTTTTCTTTTTTATCTAAAACATGTCAGTGTCAGGCATCATCTTACTACTGCCAGGTCTTCTCTTTTGTTTTTCTATTAATTATTTTCATTTTCTCAGTTATTTTCTTTTCATTACATGTACTAATGTTAATGATTTAAAAGAACAGTGCAATGCTACAGTTATTAATGTACTGATTTAAAATTTATAGTATTAGTTTCTGAATGAGCATTTATTAAGGAATGGTGAAACAGTATACAAAAATGTATTGCTGTAAATATGCTTATACTCTTTTCTCTTTCCCCCTGTATTTGTGTACTAGGTGGTTGTGAATGCCCTTTTAGGAGCAATTCCATCCATCATGAACGTGCTTCTCGTTTGTCTTATATTCTGGCTAATTTTCAGCATCATGGGAGTAAATCTGTTTGCTGGGAAGTTCTACTACTGTGTTAACACCACAACTGATGAAAGGTTTGAAGTCGACCAAATCAACAATTTTAGTCAGTGCGAGGAACTCATAAAAAACAATCAAAGTGCTCGATGGAAAAACGTGAAAGTAAACTTTGATAATGTAGGATTTGGGTATCTTTCTTTACTTCAAGTAGTAAGTGATCACTCTTTATATACATTTTCCTGTTTATATACAGTAGTGAAAAGCAATTCTAGCAACAGAGAGAGAAAACATTTACCTGATGGTTTTTATCTGTGACTTAGTAGTACTGCTACACTGGTAGTTGGTTACTCTTTCCGTCATAAGCAGCAAGTAGAGTCTATTATGACAAATAAAGAATTTTTAGGACATCTAATGACACATCTTCCTGTTTATGGCTCCCTTAGTCCTACAGCCCCTTCTAACTTTTACATTTTCTAGAAGTACCTAGGAATGGTATTCAGGTATCTCAATATTTTAAGTTTTCCAGTTGCTGAAAAAAAAATCTCCATTGGTGTGATTAAGTCACAAAGAATTCCAGGTAATCAACTTTATCTCAGAGATGTGGTTGCCACCAGTGCAGATGTATGTGATATAAAAAGCAATTTCTCATTCAGAAGAGAAATAAGAGAAAAAAAGCACTTGATACTATAATCTATGAAATATTTTCCTGATATTTCAGTGCACAAGGACCTCATGGGGTTTATTTGGCAAAAACTGAGGGAAGAAGAAAAAAAATGCAGAAAGATACCATAAGATTATGCCTTCAGTATCAAAAATTGTGTTTTCATAACCCTGTCTACCTTGATAGTTTGAAGCAGCTAACAATCCGACCCAGCTTTAATCAAGAAAATGCTGGACTCTAACCTATGTTGTGTACCTTCAGCAACCCCTAATATTTTTTTTGCAGTTGCTATCTAATTCTGCACCTTAGGTTTCATTTTTATTGCTTTTAAATAAATTTTCAGCTTTTCTGTTGTTTATCCAAAATCTCAGTAAGACAAATCATTAACATGATGCAGTGGTATGGACATGGTCCTGCGCAAGGCCTAAAACAACAGTTCTGAGCAATGTGAACTGCCTCTCCCAGCTAATACAGCACCTTACCTGTGCAACTGATAAGTCTGTCAATTTAAATTTCATTAACATTACTTACTTTACTGTCACATCAGGAAGGAGTGGAGAGGGAGCAATAGTATTAAAGAAATAAAATACTGAATACAATTTCATTTTGATAACTAAAGACTTTAAGCACTTATTTTCCTTGCCTTATTTAAGAAATCTACTCACCCAGGGAGACAGAATGCTTCATTACAGGTGTTCAGGAGAAACAAGACATCAACAAAACTCTTTCCAAGTAGTTTGTGACTATGTTTCTAGTAGTAAACTATTCTACTCTGGGACACAGGTATTTATTCCAGGTTCATTTCCTTCCCAACTTTGTGGCCACAATCACCACCCCTCAGCTACTTGCAGTCATATCTATTTCAGTGTCCTGGCTATGCATAGATTATTTAATCTTCTATTCATTGAAAAGCAACAAATATTTCTTATATGAAGACTTAGATTCTTAAATTATTGGATTTTTTCAGAGGCAAATTAGGAGAAATTTGCCAATTGTTCCCACAATTCCAAAGGAAAAATTAATCTAGACCTACCAGAGAGGGACCTAGCTCTCATGGAGGACAAGCCAGTTGTTTGTGCAGTAACTACAATGTAGAGATTTTGCAAGAACATGGGACCCTTGCTTAATGATGGAGAATTTTTTGTGTGAGTAGAATGTCTGTGACAACAGGACTCAATTTTTCTGTATTCCTAAAATGCTTGTAAAAGCATGAAGGATTTTTTTGTTTGACATACCAGAAAAAAAGAGGCATTTCTGTCATTGCACAAACCAGAAACTTGGCCCTGCATCTTTTAGGGTTTGGTAAGTAAGCCAATAGTAGTGATTTTGCAGTTATGGAATGATAAGAGCCCTAGGACCAAGAAAGAATAATATCAGCTTGATTTTCAGTTAATGCATTAAAATGTGGAGAATCTATGTTTTTTCACTTTCAAGAAAACAAGACCACAATTCATAACTGTTTGAGATTCTTACATTGCTTTCTCAATCAAAAAACCCACTGATAACGTGATTTTCTATTTGACATATAAAGTACTTTGGATCAAACTCTAGAACAAGACTCCAAAGCCATCATGTCCAAAACAAACATGAGACATGAATAGGTTTGTCAGAGGCCTAGATTTTCCTACCCTTCCTAAACAGCTTGCAGCAATAGAAAGATGACTAAATGCTAAGGTATTAATTAGAGGTATACATTACTGTGTCAGAAACAAAGATAAAGCCATTGAAAGTTTGATATTTGGCCTAAAATAATATATTGAGCCTGAAAAATCTGATTATAAAATCATGGTTGGAAGTGGATATGCTTTCTGTTTGCTCAATATGAACATGAATGGCCTTTCTACTGAAGTCATTTGGTTCTCCACCTTAACAACCTCAGGCACAGACTTTTATTAGTGCTGGACCTGAGAAAATAACCCCAGGGAGGTCAATGCCATTTTTCTAATAACAATCTCTGTGATGAGTATCAGTGCATGAACTACTGACACAAGGCCAGGAGGCCAGAAAATAAATACTGAGAGTTTCCTCTTATTCCCCATTATTTCCATTCTCCATTCTGCCCTCTGGCTCATGCCCTCTGAGCCAGTCAAAGAATGTTGTAAATCCCATGAGCTTTTCTGGGTTACAAGAACCATAAAGTAAGTCCTTACTATCTGTATCACTAATTGGAGTGGCAGTTAGTACCATTTTCATGACAAAAAATCGAAATGAAAGCAAGCCAGAAGAACTTCAAACCAAAGCACTGAGCACCTTGTTATTCTGGGAAAGACTTTAATGAATCCTGTGAACAAATTTTTTAATGTTTCTGGCAGTATATGGGTCTGTTCATCACAGAAAACCCTTCTATTTTTCAGAGTGATATGGAAAAGAAACATATATATTTCACACAGAAACACTCAAAAGCAAAGGGATAATTTCAGAAAGAAGTATTCTGGGTTTAAATAATAGAAATGTGTGATAGTAACTTTTCAAGCAAAAGGAACTCTCTAGCAAGCTCTTTCTTGAGTTTGCTTGACAGTGATGGTGGATGACTTTCCTGAATAAGGGGCCTAACAAAAGAACATTACCTAATTTTTGGTTGACATTTCTTGGGTTTTTTCTTTCATGGGAGGGGTTTGTGTGGAAAATCTTCAGTATTATAGCAATGTTATAATTATTTCAGCCCTAAAATACAGCCTAACAATACATGTCATGGATAAAACCAAGTTTTGTGGACTGTGTTGATCAGACTGTTTTCCAGAATTCTTAGATAATTTGGAGTATAATTATTCATGCCATCAGTCATACAAGCACACATTTCTTCTATAAGAATTTTTTTCTTCTATAATACAGCGTAGATCATGTTGGTTTATGTGGACCTTCAAGCTTCTTTTTTCATTTCTTGGTCTGAACTTGCTTGAGTATTTCTCTGTCTCTAAAGAGAAGCATCAAAGCAGAGACAGATCTGCTGGAGAAATTCCTTTCACAATTGTCATGCACCAGTGAGTGAAGAGGAAGAGGCTGGTGTACACAAAGAGATGTGACATCTGCCCTGATAATTTTATGGCCTTATGCCTTTTAACTTGAACCTAGTATTTGGATTCCTTGGTAAGTAAATCTCCCAGAGGCCTGCTTTTATCCTGCTAGTAAAGGTACACCCTGCTTACCAGGATAAAATGTGGCAAACCAGTGGGTCTCAAAGCACAATATTATACTATACTGTTGTTACTAATATCAGTAAGAAAACACATCTCTTGAAGTGTATGGTAAAAAAATCAGAAGCTGAATTCTAAGGCTAAAAGTTTAGGATATTTTCAAAGTTCAAGCAGGTTAGTATTTTGAAAGCAAGATGCTATTGTATCTCCAAAAGAGAATGTGAATCTTCGTGGTGATTATTTCTGGTAAAGAAATTCAGTGGTGAAACTCCAGCATGACTTCATTAGAAATTATTTATCAGGGAAAAAAAAATTATACGTATTTTTACCAATAGGAAAGGAGATGGGGGGATTTTTGTTCTGTTGTTTTTTCTAACTACATTTGAATCTGCATTTGAATATGTGTCATTGAAATTTCCTTGGGGGAAAAAAACATTTGGAACAGATGCTGACTTCAGTTATACTGCTGTAATCTTTGAAATCAATTGATTGCTCCTGATTTAGTGTCACTGAGAATATACAATTTATTTTATATGGTAATGTGCAAAACGGAAACTAATAATTTGATCTCTTGGTCATTTTCTGTGTTATTTTCTATTCAGTATACACAAATGATACCTCATTTCTGTTAAAGAGAACACAGTGCAGATAAATATACATTACAAATAGTGCATCTACATTAGAAATAATGCTTTCACTGAATGTGATGCCTTGACTCTCATAATTCTTCAAAAATTGTAATATCATAGAGTTTTATGAAACTCATTGTGGAAAACACAAGATAGCAATATGTTATATTTCTATTTTTCCACCCCCACACTCTTTTCAAGTTTCCTTTTTAACAACAACAACAACAATAAAAGTACAGCTCAGTTCTTCAGCTCTATTTTCCATCACTAGTTGAAAGGGTACTGTCTGTTTATAACGCAGTACTGAAGTGATAATGGTGAAGCTTAATATTTTAAAATTAGTCTCTTTTTTTCATTGACTCTACTTAGTCTAGGCTACACCAATAAATTTGCAAAAAAACCCAATAATAATTCCGTTTTGCCTGGAGGATGATATGCAAAGATCACCATGTTTGAATCTGAGGCAACAGCACACACGTTGCACAAATGCCACTCCATCATTTTCATCATCTTTCTGAAGTAAAAGTATGCCCATTATTTTCACGTGGTGTTTCAGACTGAAGTGCTGATTTCAAGTTATGACATTCCAAAAAATGCAAATAGTGTACCAAGACAGAAACAACAGTAGCACTCTAAGACATGAAGTAATCATCTTGCCCTATTTAGACCTTGTTAGATGAAATACCGAGTCCTGTTTTGGTTGCCATTTCAAGAGATGAACTAGTGTAAGAGAGCTCAGAGGAAATAATGAGAGTGATCAGAGTTCTGGAAAACAAGACTTACATAGGAAGATTGAAGGAACAGTGATCACTACCTAAAGAAGAAAGACAACAACAATCAGTTTGCAAAAAGTAAAAGATGCTGCATGAAGGTGATTGCTGCAACTCTCCAGATGTGTAATGGCTATGACAAGTGAGTCTTAAATGGCAATGAAAGGCTATAAATATCAGGAAATAATAAAAGCAAGTTCCAGAATAAATATTTTTTATAAGGTTGTGGAGTGTTCACCATTAAAAGCCTTTGAGGACAGATTCAACATATATTAGTAATTTACATAGAATAAAGCTTATCTACCTCTCCTAATCCCTTGCAATCCAAGTATTCCACAAGAACTTTAAATTCTTCAGCTGAGACATCTACTTGTTAAAGATTTATTCTTGATTTACTGGTCCTCTGATACTACAGTTTGATTTCACCATTGTACTGTTAGTTGCCTGAGCTTCATATTTTCTGTGTTGACCTCAAGATGTGAAAGTTGCTGCACAATGGATTTGCATCTAAGGATAATCATGCTCTTTTCAGTATTCCACTGTTCCAAAAGTGTAAAGGACCTTTCCTTTAAGAAAATGATTTCTTCTCATTTTAAGTTCACTTCAGGATGATGCCAAACTGCTCTGTGTCCTACATAAAAAAAAAGATTTTTTGAAACTTCTACTAGAAATGAAACCTCAAGATGATGGTGATACAGCAAAAACACATGGACGAAGAGTGTTCCATTCCTAATTCTCTTCTGCAACTGGTGGCAAGGAAAATGAAGGAACCAATGATCTGCAGCCTTGTTTTGCAAAATTGTAACAAGGATTAAAGAACAGAGAACTATTTCCACTTCTTGCTTTATTTTTGGGTACAACTGGATTAAAACCCAATTGATTTCTACTTGGAGATGTTGCCTAGTTAAAAGAGAACTAATTGCCACAACAGAGGAAATTACTTTAAGTTTCAAACATTCCGATGAAGCAATCTACACCTAACTGTCAAATATAAAAATTTACAGATTTTGGGCAGAGGAAATAGTTACAAAATTTCAGTAAATGCTGTCATTTATGAAGCATATAATGTATTCAATGCATGTAAAACACTTCCTACTACTGTATCTCAGGATGTATCTGAGAGATCTAGGCTCTGGAAAGCACAATACAATATAATTAAAGTGAACATAGAATTATTAAACCAGGGAAAATCTTTCAAAGTAGATTCTGATTGATAGGAAAATATCTTTTTTTAAATGATCAAATTTTGTTCCCTTTTGTTGCCACCTTTCTGATTTGGGAGGGTGGAACTACATATCAGTCTTCATTGGCGGCAACTCAGTTACATAAGGCTGTACACCCAGCTGTACACAGCTTTTGCAGTTGACATGATTTGATGAACTGAAATGCCTTCTATAGTTTTTGGTAATTAGAAGTAAATTAATCATACTGCTTAAAATGTTCGTATCAAGACAAAGTAATGGGACACACAGCAGTATATCCGATGAGCAGCTGAACAGAAAGCCAAGAGGCAAAATCCTTTAGAAATCTAAGGCTACTAATTATTCCTGGTGCTGTACTGAGTTGCTGGAAATTATTAAATGAATTGTCTTTAAGCTCTATGCTTAAACAGGTGTGTACTGTTTACAGGCTACATTTAAAGGCTGGATGGATATTATGTATGCAGCTATTGACTCAAGAGATGTAAGTACTGCAAATATTTTAAATTACATTTTTTTCCTGAGGTCTGTTTATCTACAAGTGTGTATTTATCTTACATAAGCTATTAATATCCATACAATAGAATGAAAAAAATTAAATTAATTAGTATGAGATTCTGTGGTAACAAAATGTGGAAAACTGAATGCAAACTGCCAGATACTATCAGCAAGAGGTGGAATAGACAAAATATATTGATATAAGTGACAGGAGCATTGTCCCAACACAAAATATTGGAGACATTTTGCGCAAGGTTGCCACTTGTTTGGTTGAAATTTTCACATCAAGTCTTAGGAATGATATTTCACTTTTTTTTTTTCCTTAGGTATTACAGCAACCCAAGTATGAAGACAACTTGTACATGTACTTGTATTTTGTCATCTTTATAATTTTCGGGTCTTTTTTCACCCTGAACTTGTTCATTGGTGTCATTATTGACAACTTCAATCAGCAAAAAAAGAAGATAAGTATTGTTTCATTTCCCTTCTAAAGATATTCTAAAACATTGCATTTTTGCAGGTGCATGATAGATGGAAAGTACACCCATAGCTTGTTCAAAATTGAAAAAGCTGCAGTATACTAGGACACAAAATCATACCTGCAGTATTCATTAAAGTAATAAGATTTTTCATTTAGTGAATGGGACAGATCCTTCTGTTGTCTTCCTCCAGTCATCTGCTTTTTCATGACTAAACTTCATGAAGTCTTCTTGCATGATCCAACCCCTGAATTAGGTCCCTACATTAAAGCACTCATAATTTCTTGGGGTTTTTTTCTTCTTGATTTGTAGTTATTCTATGAGCACACAGAAAAATAGCTAGTTGGTTATGAAACACAAAGAACTATTTCATCACACAACTACAGATGCTGTTTTAAATGATCCCAAGTATTCAAGTTCTACTTTTTGTGGCACTGAACAATCTGAAACTATACAGAGCAGGAGTGGTTTGTAACTATTTCAGGACCTTTTTGTATCGTTTCACAGTGCAGATGTAGATAATCTCACTGGTATAGATGGTCTGAGTATGAGATGCTTGCCTTTAAAATTATTTTCTCTAAATAGATAAAGCAGTGAAAGCTCAAGGACCAAAGCAGCTATGAATTACTAGTTTACTTTTACTTTACTGGGCTGCATCACTTTCTTTGGGTTTATGTTAATAATGAGAAATAGTAAGCAAGATTTTTGGAAGCTGTACACGGTAGAAACCTAGAGGTATACGGTTAGGGAGCCTGCCCAGCTTATGGTCCATGCATTCCCACATCTTCAAGCTTCCCAAACACTCATCCACAAAGGTCTGTATCCAGTCCTATGTGGGCACTGGCATTCCTGGAATTAGATATCTGCAAGTATCTCTCATCAAGGAAAAAATTTCTTCAAGACTTATGGGAAGTATCGTAGGTTTTCATTCAAGCTGTCTCTTAAAGAAGGTTAACTATGGATTTTGGTTAGGTTACCATGAAAGACCCATAATTGTCTTCACTGCCAGACTTCAAAGGCAGATTCATCCTTTTGTTAAACAGAACTTCATTCAACATGGAAGCTAATCAAAATAAAAGATTTAAAAGAGAGCATTTTGCTGTTAATGGGATGCTTCAATCTTCAGCTAAGTTTCTCCAAAGTCTGATAATCCATCTTCTCAAGAACCTCGAAGACTTTGGGTCCCAATGCTAATGTGATTGCTAAACTAGAGATACCTAAAGCACATTCCTGTCCTGAAAACCTGACTTTGTCTCTTTCCTTTGTTTCACTAAAATCACAGTTCAGAAGTGACAGTATTGAGCAGCCCAGACTATCTGAGTTTATCTCAAATTCTATTTACTGTATCTCTTCCTATAAAAGAAAATAGGTACTGAAAATGATTTCTTGCAATTCCAGGAAAATAACTGTAGAAAAAGGTTGCATTGCTTTGGTTTTTTTGTTGTGTTTTTTTTTTTTGTTTTTTTGTTTTTTTTTTTTTTTTTGAGAGATGAAGTACTGGATGTCCAGACTTCTAGACCAAATGCTTAGATTGTAGACAGCTTTAGATTGTAGAGAGCTGCATTTGATAGCTAAGAGATTTTTCCCAATTTAGTCTTCTCGATTTGTGAATCATTCATAATCAGTCACATTTCTCAAAGAGTTTTCTCAGCACTGCATATAAATGTGATTATAACCAGTTTTGATTTCATGTTTTTACTTTGGAGGTCAAGACATATTTATGACAGAAGAGCAGAAGAAATACTACAATGCAATGAAAAAGCTGGGATCCAAAAAACCACAAAAACCTATACCAAGACCAGGGGTAAAATTATTTATACACATCAGACAAACAGCTATTTACAAAGAGTTTTTATTGATACAGAGAGAGCAGAAATATACCCAAATGAAAATTATCAGTAACTAGTGCATTAGTCATCAGAAATGGAAAATAGAAACAAAACCAAAAAATTATTTTTGACTTACAACTATTTTATGCATGAATATGCAACACAGGAGGCTGAACTAAGTTGTTGTATTTGAGTACTCTACTTAAGACCACTAGTTACAATTTTATTGAAGTCTCGTAAGCCTTACTGCATGTGTTTTTCTACTTCCTTCTAACAGGGAAAAAAAATACAGTTTGTATTGGATGTTTCTTTTTTCTTTCTTCCTCAGAATAAATTCCAAGGCATGGTCTTTGATTTTGTGACACAGCAAGTATTTGACATCAGCATCATGATTCTCATTTGTCTTAACATGGTAACCATGATGGTGGAAACTGATGACCAGAGCAAAGAAATGGAAAATATCTTATACTGGATAAACCTCGTGTTCATTGTCCTTTTCACTGGAGAATGTGTCCTGAAATTAATTTCACTTCGCCATTACTACTTCACTATAGGCTGGAACATTTTTGATTTTGTGGTTGTCATTCTCTCAATAGTAGGTAAGTCTTGTTAATTAAACCAAAAAGAAGGTAAAATGAATATGAGGTGAACTTTTACTTGAATAGAGCTATATGGTGAGCTTTTCCAATTCCAAGATTTACAGCCAAGTCATTCAACTTTACATTTTTACTTGTCATTTAGCTAAACCAACCATCAAAACTATTACGATCATCCAACATATATTGCACCTGCAAATATTAAGTATAACTGCTAAAACAGAAATTATGCAAGTGGAATCCACAGAATATCTGTCATAGCTACATAAAACCACTGATTTTAAAACTATGTTTCTAAATTTCTATTGCGATATGGAGATTAAATGGTAATGTACCTTGGTTTTCTTCTTTTCTTTTTTTTTCTTTTTTTAGGAATGTTCTTAGCTGAGATGATTGAGAAGTACTTCGTATCCCCCACACTATTCAGAGTCATCCGACTGGCCAGAATCGGTCGAATCCTGCGCCTCATTAAAGGCGCTAAGGGCATCCGCACTCTGCTCTTCGCTTTGATGATGTCTCTTCCTGCTTTGTTCAACATTGGGCTGCTGCTCTTCCTGGTCATGTTCATCTACGCGATATTTGGCATGTCCAACTTTGCCTATGTCAAGAGGGAAGTTGGGATCGATGACATGTTCAACTTCGAAACGTTTGGCAACAGCATGATCTGCCTGTTTCAGATCACCACGTCCGCTGGCTGGGATGGTTTGCTCGCCCCGATCCTTAACAGCGGGGAGCCGGACTGTGACCCCCATAAAGATCATCCGGGGAGCTCTGTGAAAGGTGACTGTGGCAACCCTTCTGTTGGGATTTTCTTCTTTGTCAGCTACATTATCATATCCTTTCTGGTAGTGGTGAACATGTACATCGCTGTGATTTTGGAGAACTTCGGTGTTGCTACCGAAGAAAGCGCTGAACCCTTGAGTGAGGATGACTTTGAGATGTTCTATGAGGTTTGGGAGAAGTTTGATCCTGATGCAACACAATTCATGGAATTTGAGAAATTGTCTGATTTTGCAGCAGCACTTGAGCCCCCTCTTCATCTACCCAAACCAAACAAAGTCCAGCTTATTGCGATGGATCTGCCCATGGTGAGCGGTGACAGAATTCACTGCCTTGACATCTTGTTTGCTTTCACGAAGCGTGTGTTGGGGGAAAGTGGGGAGATGGATGCCCTCAGAATACAGATGGAAGATCGGTTTATGGCATCCAATCCTTCTAAAGCTTCCTATGAACCAATTACAACCACATTGAAACGAAAACAGGAGGAAGTATCTGCTGTTATTATTCAGCGTGCTTACAGACGTCACCTTTTAAAACGAACAGTAAAACAGGCTTCCTTTATCTACAACAAAAATAAAACTGAAGGTGGGGCTGGTCAGGGTATGAAAGATGAAATCCTTATTGACAAGTTAAATGAAAACTCATTTACAGAGAAAACAGATATAACCGCATCAACAGCAGTTTGTCCACCTTCTTATGATCGAGTAATGAGGCCAGTCAAAGAAAAGCATGAAAAGGAAGATAAAGACGGTCAGAAATAAGAACAAATAGCAAGCAAAATCATATATGTGCAAAGTAGTTCATAGCCTGTAACGATCATGTGTTTGTGTCAACAGGACTCCTGAAGGAGGTCTATGCCAAACTGACAATTTTTACAAATATACTGTACATTAAAGGTCAGTGCCTATTAAAAGACAGTGACCCCTTGTCAGTGACTGTGACTGTGATAAGAAGAAACAACCTTGACAGGAGGTTACTGTTCTCACTACCAGCTGACACTGCTGAAGAGGAGAGAAAAAATGGCTACACAGACTGTAGGGACCAGTTAAAGGGGTGCGAAACCAAGTATTTGTGTGTTTAGCATAAAACAATATGGTAATTGTATCCACTGTTTGCATTTCAACTGCCACATACTTCATATTTTTACAAAATCTGTGTTAGTGGATTCATCTTGTTTTTATTCATATGTTGTTTATTATATGTGACTATTTTTGTAAATGGGGCTTCTGTTGGGGAAGGGAATTAAGTACACCTTTACAGGTACAAGGGCCAGGTGTTCTACTATATGACTAATATACACACAGAAATTATTTGCATGAAGGCATGCTGCACTTATAGATCATGCATGAAAATAACATTAAGTCACAAAGAACAACAGGTTTTTTTAGCACAGTGTTTCTGGAAAGGAATAACAGATTTTGAGGTGCTTAATTAATGTATTCATGTTGTATCATGTTCAAACAAGTCTTAGTATGCCTGTAAAGTCCTCTACAACTCACAAGAATAGTAAATACGGTTTACTTTTTGCACAGACCATTAAGTTTCAGAAGGTGCAAACTTCTTCCTAGGTCTGGAGTCACAGATTTTGTCTTTGTCAAATGTCTTTCTGCATACGAATACTAAATGAATCTGCCTCAGCCCTCCAAATTGATCAAAAAGAGCCCTCTATAAAATTGTTCTGCTTTATCCTGCAGTATTGTTTAGCCATCTTCAGCTCTCAGTAAGGTTGATGTAGTACACGTTAACGAAAAGCCCTCTGCTATGTAAATAATTTTTAACCTGTGGTGCATGTTTGAGCAAACAGATAATGACTTTAGCACATTTATTGCATCAAATATGTACCACAATAAGTGTAGTGTGCAAGCATTCAACAGGTAAAATGACGTATTATCTACCATTATAGATAGTTTGGATGCAATCGATGCATGTTTATATTGCCTATGCTGCTATTCCTTTGACTGTCCAGGATTCTTAAACATGGGAAGCCATACATCGGAGCTAAATGAAATAAACTACTCAAGAAGACCTCATTCCTCCATACCATTAAGCAATATTTTGCAGCTATTTAGGAGCTTATTTGTTTTACATTTCTGAATTTTCAGTGGAAAAAAAAGCATATAGTGTATATCCAAACTGTACAGACATGTTGAAAACTACTAAACCTGTTGAAAATAATGTTAGGATTTTATAAGCAAATATAAATACTGTAAAAATCATTTTATTTTATTTTTCAGCATTATGTACATAAAACAAGAACTGAATTTTATCTTCAGGTTGATGTCACACCATTTTTGTTACTTTCTGTCCATAGCACTTTTTCACAGAAGAACTCCAGAGAACAAGATATAACTAAGTGAATGGATACCTGTAGGTTCTTATTTTTTACAGTATTTGCCAACATATCCATAATTTCTGCGAAATAATTTCATAATTTGTTTCTAAAAAGCTAAGGGTTTTTTTGCAGTTGGGAAATGGTCTACAGTTCAAATTGAATGTCTAAGCAGTGCCTGCATCATGAGTTTTCAGATACAACCTTTCTTTCACAGAATCCTGAATCTTTTCTCATATTTATTCATAGATTTTTTTTTTTCATTCATGCTGCACTAGAACAGTTCTAAATGTTATCTAGGGTCCACAATATTTTTTCACAAAGAGAAAGTAGCAAAATTGTATAATCCAACACATCAGGACATTTTATGTTTCTTACACAGGAAAATTAAATATAGATTACTTTTATTAAAATTATTGACTAAATCTGTATTAGTGAACTGCATGCAGGAAAATGCTATTACCCTAACTGATGCTAAAGAACATTATTAATGCGTCAAAATAATAAAGATTACATTTTTTATTGTACGTTCCTTTTGTGTTTATTATCTGACATTAATATAAAAAAGGTATGCTGCTAAACCACAGAATGAGAGGATACTGAGAACCTTTACGGCCAGCTATGCTGTTCTTCCATGTAAGAAAATCCTTGGGACTTGCTTGTTAGTCACTAATTAGGAATTTCTCATTTAACGTGCGTTAGACAGTGAGCGTGATGCTTCTGCACGGATCAATAGTTCTGCCCTGAGTGACTTCACGCAGCAGCTCCGTGCAGTGGTGCACAGCCATCGAACACCGGAGCTGTCCTGAGTGTGTCCCAGGAGGCTCAGAGCAGTCACAGGAAAGAGAAGTGGGCATTCAAGAGTTTATAAAGACAAAAGGAAGGTTGAAACCAGTACTAGATCCGTGACATTCCCCAGCTTGGATTGAGAGCCAGTTTATTCTTGCTGGGTGCTGTTCACGAACAGGCTGCAGAGCATCTCACATTTGAGCACATTTCTGAAAAGGGTGAAGTGGTGTCGGAATGAAGAAATCACTGGTCTTTTCCTCAGGAATATTAAGAATCTCTCTGGAAGCACCATGTTCCTAGAAGCAATAATTTGTGAATACCGATGTGGAAAAATACAAATGCATCTGGAAAGTGGGCCTGTTCCTCATTCTTTATCAATTCTTTCAGTGAATTTCTGAAAACATTAATTTTATATGTTTACATAATTTATATCGCATTCCCCTACAACTTACAAAGAAAACACTCAGAGGTGGATACTGAACTTAGTATGAAACCAGTTTATGAGCAATTGTAGTCTTTACGCTTGCTTCAGTGGCTAATGCAGAAACAAAATTTCATAGCATTTTCCCTGAAATTCATCAAGAATTTTTCAAGGGAGGGAAATTTTTCTTTGTAAAATTGTTCTGAAATACGTTATGAAAAAGGAAGTCTAAAATTTTGATTAAAAAATGCCTAAGTATCGAAATGAAAAGATAAGTCTTTTCAGATTAATATGTGGACAAAATATGTCTTAAAAGGTTACCTTAAAAAGTACGTAAAAAAATTACTTGTTTCTCATACCTCTTTTAGGTTTTAAATGTCACAGAAGCCTAAATGTTGCTTCAGAACAAGTCAAGCATAGCTTAAACATAGCAGGACATTCAGAGGATTGTCTTGGCCAACAAGGAAACCCAACTGTGCTCATTGCATAGTGCCTCTTTGGCACCTTCCCGACGCTGGGGATGAGAAGTGTGTGACACGGGAACGCCACGTGTAATGGACTTACTAGGAAAGGTCACTCGGAGCGCTCCCTGCTAGAAGAGCCAAACAGCTGCTCCTACAAACTCAGTGCAGGATGGGTTCCGCTCCTTGGACTTGGTGGCATTACTGCCGGCTTTCCTGGTGGACAGACTGCACACCCATTCCAAAGGAACCCTCTTTAGCAACCTTTGTTTCTGGTGTCTCGAAATTATGGCTGAGGATGCTTTCACCTCCAGAGGAAAACCTGAATTTTACTAGTCTTTGCAAATCTAATTCTGCAGGAGGAAAGAAAGGGGGGAAAAAAGATGAAGTTTCTCTGATTTGACCCTATTGCTATTGCATTTTTAAGAGAAGTGTCACATAACTTGAAGTGCTCAGTTACATTATGAAATGTGGGCCACTTAGTGGTATGTTCAGCCAAGAAGAGCAAAGAAATAAACACATTCCCAAAGCTTCCATTCGGCATTCCCGAGGCGCAGCTGCCCGCCCGCCGGCAGGGGGCGCCAAGGCGCGGGGAGCCGTTTCCCGCTCCCTCGGGATCGCCCCCGGTGCCGTGTCCC
>VZTA01006953.1:3441-42249 GCA_013398855.1 Mohoua ochrocephala | reverse complement strand
ACGAGGCGCTGGCGCGGCTGGGCGGGGACCCCGTGCTCCTCTTCTACCGGGCCTACGGCGCGCTGAGGGCAGGTAATGGGGTGGGCCCGTCCCTCCCGAAACGCTGGGCTTCCTTGCCTCGCCTCCCAAAACTCAGCCTTCAGTCCGCTGCACAGGGAAAAGCCATGTTACGGAGTCTGTGTATTCCCTGTTGAGTAAATTACCAGTGTTACGATCTGTCACCACTCCTCCTCAGTTTGAATGAAAGTGATCTAGACAGCATCGTATCAAAGTGAGAAATAACAAGTTGATTTTGTTTTCATGGTTACATGAACATGGGTCAGGTAAGTGAGTTCCTTGGAGGGAGTTTGAACCCTGCCCGAACGCATGTTGCATTTGATTAGAAAGTCACAAGTGTCTCCCAGCTAATAGCTCTTCCCTTCAAAGCAGCTGTGTCCAGTTTTGTTGTCTCCTCTGTCTCAGGGAAACTGACAGCTAATACCTATTGGGGGGATCTTTGTGTAAATTATACTGTTCTGAGAAGTTTATTTAGCTACATACATATTTCAAGCATGTCACAAAATATTAACAAGTAACCAAGGTGGGGGAGGGCTGAGGCAAGTCTAGGAAGGTATGCTGGTTTTGAGATAGTGTGTCTGTTCCCAAACTCCCAGATGTTTTTGTTTGTGTAAGAATCCTGTCATTTTCCAAGATATTGTGTATTTTGCTGGTGTTCAAAATATTCACACAAACAAGGCAAAAATCCTGGCTATATAAAGAAACAGGAGCAAAAAGAGCAGCTCAATGCCCTTTATAAAGCAAGTATGAAATATGATTTTCATCTGTATGACAGTTGGCAGAACTAGCACATAATTCTTTTCAAGTTCTTTGCATTGAGATGCTATTTTCTTTCCTGTGTCTGTTTGAAAGACTTGCACAAACAAGTGAAAGTGGATATATGCATAATGAACGAAAGCATGGAAGAAAAAATAGAAGGGAAAATTAAAATCAGATTGATGTTTGATAATGATATTCTTTGTCTTGAAAAGTGTTATAGCTTATTCTGTGCTTGTTTTCACTAGGTGATGTCCAAGAAAGTATTCGACAGTTGGAGTCTATTAAAAACAAACAGGAGGTGTCACTTTGTACAATGATGGCTCTGATTTATGCTCACAAAAAGAGCCCTAATCCAGGTATGCTCATTAAGACATGCTGTTTCATGTTTTAAACAGCTCTGTGTGAAGGCCTGAGAGTTGTAGGCTAATTCTGCCTAAGTTAAAAAGGTTTGCTCTGGCTTTGCATTTGACATAGGATCTATTACAGAATTGAGTGATGCTTACCAGGATTGTAAATAAAAATACCAAACCACAAAACTCTGAAGCGTAAGAGTGAATGTTAAAATGAAACACCCACACCCAAAATCTGACCTTAACCCCCATGATGAAAAATCTTTGAAGGAAAAAAGAAATTGAGTCAAGCTTCCTGTGTTTGTTGTTCGGTCATGTGTGATTTTGGTACTTTTGAGCGGAACTGCAACTTGAGCAGTCTTTAAAGCCATGCCATTTCTATCTTTCAAGTTATCCTGACCATACAAATGGAGAAAAGAATTTTATGAATTTTGGTATTCCTTTCTCCAACCTAAAAGCTGGGGTGATTTTGTTAAGGAATTATATTCTCAAAATAAGAGTTGGTTTATCAGGTACATTGAGTGGTCATTAAACTTTTGCTGCAGTGTCTTTCTCACTGTGCAGATCTATAGCTGCTGCTGACAGTGTGTTAAGCAGTATGACGTGAAACAGCTCTGACTAATGGCATCACTCTTACTTGAGTCCCTGAGGATTAATACTGCAGGACAGAAAAACTATCCTGGATCTCAAGACTCTCTGAGAGTGAGAGCCTTTCCCTCATTCATTAGGTGGGTCACCATGTCATAGCAGGAGATCAGGCTGGCCAGGCAGGGCCTGCCTTTCCCAGTGCCTGGCTGGGCCTGATCCCCTGGCTGTCCTGTAGGTGCTGTGTGATGGCACTCAATAATCTGATCCATGACCTTCCCTGACACCAAGGTCCAGCTGACAGGCCTGTAGTTTCCCTTTCTTCCCACCCTTCTTATAGATGGACATGACACTGGCTAACCACCAGTCATTTGGGACTTCCCCACTTGTGGGACCTCCCCATCAATGATGTTGATGGGAACCCTCTTCTGCCTTTTCCATCTGTACCTGATAAATATTACTAATTGGGTGGGATTGCCTGCGTGTTTATCAATGTACAATACAGAAAACAGTGTTTGCTTTGGAAGCCCTTGGCTGATGTGCTGCTCTTTTGTAATATCTTGAGAGGCTGTCAACAAGAGCTCTGAACAAAACCTTTTCAGATCGAGACGCTATTCTAGAGTTGGATGCAAGACTGAAGGAACAGCGTAAAACAGCAGGACAGCAGGCTCTGTACTATGCTGGCTTGTTTTTGTGGCATCTCGGTCGTGAGGACAAAGCCCGTGAATATGTTGATAGAATGATCAAAGTTTCTGGTGGTGGCAAAGAGGTAACTGGTTTTTACCTTTCTTTAACGTAAAAGATTAATAGGCATTAATGCTGTTAGGAGGTTATTCTGAACTACTTTCTGTTCTAGTACTTTCTTTCTTTATGTCATAAATTCATTTGACACAGCTGAGTAAATTCCCATAATGATTTTTTGGTCGACTAATACTCATTTTCACTTAGTAAATAATAAATAATGGCTTAATAAATGAAATCACTTAATAAATGGAAATAATATGCAGCTAAGCCAGTATTGCTACTTGATACCAAGTCTCATAATTCCTAGCAAAAAAATAAGCATGATAGTCTCACTAGAGGGAGACATCTGGATCTGAAGGCTCAAAAATACCCAGAGGATTGAGGATTTAAATTTTCAGCTATTGTTAAAGGCAAAATTTGCCTAGGCTTTTATTGAAATAAGTGTTGTATATAGCATTGTCTTTGGCATTTATATACAGACATCGCAATTCATTAGAATCTTGCATCTCTAAAGAAGTTTCTGAAAACTTACTGTGTTATTTTTTTAAAGGAGGTATCAGCTTCAGTTCAAGGAGAGAAACATGAAAAACTGTATTTTTTGTAGTCCAACGTTTTTGAGGCAGAGCTGTTAACATTGAGTGCATAATTGTACAATAATATTAAACAAAAATCGTTCTGCTGTGTGGTTCAGTACTTGTTCAATTTGTAATTTATAGTTTTATGGGTGATCTATTACATGAGTTAGAAATCTGCAACTATTCTAAACATCGGTTTCTGAAATTATGATTTAAGTAAAAGAGCTACTGATATTTTATATTTTGAATTTATGTTTTGATGGCAATTATAATTTGATTAAATAATTCAGCACTTGAAAATAGATTTTATTTACTTGTGCTATAATTAATGTTTGGAACACGTAAGAGAAATAAATTTCATTCATTACAAGTAATAAGTTCTTCAAGGAAAAGACACATTTCACCTTTTAAAAGTTTGGGTGTTCTTTTAATAATACTTTTGAGGATTTGAGAAATGTCTAGGATTTTGTCTTTTACATACAAGTTTTTCTTTTTAGTCATGAAGTAGAAGAAAAACCTCAAGTTTCTCACTTTTTTCAGCACCAGTATGTTTCTCAGTGTCTCATATAAACAAAATCTTAAGAAAACATTGTGCTGAAATGTTTGCAGAAAATATTCTAATGCGATCACTTCTGTGAGGTTTTGTTCTGACTGCTCAGCATGTTAGACGTGTTTGTTGGCATTGGTGTTTATTTCTAATTCTGTAAGTAAATGCACTATTTGATTAATTTAACTCTGGAATAAATTACTAAAGTTTTAGGTTATGCTATGGAGTGGTTATAATTGTCTCTGAAGTAGTTAAAATAGATACTCTAAGTCCTTTATTTAGGTTATTTCTGCTTATTGTATCTAGTATAATTTTCTACTACCTGGTTAGGAAAGATTTCCAATTTGTATTTTGTTAACAGGGGTTAGTTTTGAAAGCATGGCTTGATCTCACCTGTGGGAAAGAAACTCATATTAAAAAAGCTCTGAAATACTTTGATGAAGCACTGCAGGAAGGCAATGATGTTTTTGCACTGCTTGGTAAAGTAAGTTTACTTCATTATTTTAAATCTCCGTAAATGTCTTACTAGTCTTGTAGAGTAATCGATTGGAGAGATGCTGAGAAGAGTAGTGCATAATGAGCTTGTCCAAGGAATAGAAATAGAGCTCAGACGCTGAAGGTACTTTAGGGTTCTTTAGACACCAATGTAAAAAGAAAGGTATAGATTAAATACGGTCAATCTAAATGTATGTTGTGGTTATGATTTTGCTGTGCACACGAGAAAACCTTTCTATTCATGTATTTATATGTACAAAATGAGTTTCAAATCACTTAAAAATGTAAAAATGTGTGGTCTCTTCCTTTTTGCATGGGACACCTATGCACATTACAGAATTGCTGTGTGCCAAAAAGTAGTAGTTAAACACTGTAGTGTGATTTTTTTTTTTTAATATTGTTAACACTCCTTTTAAGTTGTCATTAGTCTGTTTCATGTGTTCATTTGTGTTCGTATAATCATCAATGATTATATTTCATTAAAGGAGTGGCATGAAATGTTTTCTGTACACATTTTCTGTTTCAGAGCATTTTACTTTATATCGCAGACATTGTTACTCATTAACGTGATGTTTGTTTGGTATTCTAAAGCTAAATGTAGAAAAAATTGTTCAGTGAATATTAGAAGAATATCCTGAAGTTCAGAAGAGTGTGCACAATGGTATTTGGTTAGGTGTGTGTGCTTGGCTGCATGTGGACCATTGAATTAGATTAACAGTATATGTCAAATGTAGTTACTGTAATTAGGTTTTAGACAGGCAGCTATCTCACTAGGGCTTGAGAAATTAACTCTCAGAAGCTGCCATGTTTGCACCACTTCTGTCTTAAAAAGACGAAATCAAATGGCACACCAACAGTCACCTGGAATATGGTAAGTAAATTCAAAGCATCAAAACAAAACAGAGTTTAAGTCCTAAATTTATTTCTACTTGAATTTATTTAAACCTGTGATACTTGACTTCTGAAGTCGTCTTATATTTGGAATACCCTGTAAATCACATTACAGTTAGAAAATTGTTAATTCTGGCAACAGCAGTAGTTACCTGCTCAGTGTGGGTTTTTACACGGTACATACCTCAGGGCTTGAATAAATGTTTTATCAGTGGGTTGTGTTAAATATCCCAAAATTGTGGGGTACTTCATACAAAGTTGTTTGAAACCTAATAAAACAATTTTACACTTTGGCTACGTTTGTTTTTTTCTTGCTTGCAACTGACTAGTAAGTTGTAAATACTGCAGTTGCCTTTGTTACAGAGTGCTTACCACAGACACCAGGCTTTACACATCATCCTTTGCTATTTGATTGTTGCAATATGTCTAGTTGTGGTTGATACTGAGGTAAAACTGTTACTTCATGAAAGAGTTTTTTCTTCCTAGCTCTTTTTCCTGGTTTCTGTATGAAAGAACTTCTGAATCTTCTCACCTGTGTGAGTGTACAGGCTCTTGATATGGCTTCTTTTCCTTCCATTAGGCACAGTATTTTGAGATCCGACAGAATTATTCAGGAGCTCTGGAAATCGTGAACCAGATAATTGCAAACTTCCCAAACTTCATTCCTGCTTTCATAAAGAAAATGAAGCTACAACTAGCCTTGCAGGACTGGGAGCAGACAATTGAAACAGCACATAGGTCGAGTATGAAGTAGCACACTACTAAATTCTTTTCTTGCCATGTTTACACTCTAAGGACCCTTTGAAACAAAAGTAGATTGGTTTCCATTCATTGTTAATGAATCTGAATTAGTTGCATCAGTTTTTTTTAAATAAATTTCAAGTAAATTAAGTTTTATTAGAACCCAGTCTTGCAGTTTTGTGAGGATACTACATCAATACATGAATCCGTTTTGGATGGAAGAGGATCTTTCTTGAGATAGGCATGAAATAAGAGCTGTGCTTTCAGTTGAGATCCATGATATAAAATGACTGTGAAATACAAGTTACTCTATTCCTGTTTTAGGATAAAATAGGTGATTGAGCAAGGATTTGGTCTGATTTCTTTACATTCACCTTTTGTTTGGCTTTAGACTATTGCAGAAAGATCCCCTCAATTTAGACGCCATAAGAATGGAGGCCCTGCATCATCTGTGCAGGGAAGGAAACGTATCTGAGGTGAGTCTTTTTGTTAGCAGAATGTCGAGCACAACATAGTGCATGTGTCATCTACTTCCTACAAAGGCTATCTTCTTTTCCTATTCTCCTCATATACTTTGGCTGGTCGTGTGCTGCACTAACCTGCAGGAGGTATATTCACCTAGTCTGATTTGAATGGCTGCTCTAGCTTATTGCTGGGGTGTTTTCTGGATGCCAAGGAAAAGATAATTTTTAACCTTCATCTTTCCAGTGAACAGGTGTCAAGCCAATTAGAAATCTGGTCTGGACAATTAACTGAGTCATGTTGATTTGAATCATCAAAGTGATCTTTTTAGTTTTAACGCTCTTTTGATACATTCATAAGCCTTCCATTATTTTGAAATATTTTATTAATTGAAATAAGGGAAATAATGAGGTCTTGTAATAATAGATTTTTGGAAGTAGGTCATAGTTGTTACACCTGTGTTTTGTTCACCATTTTTTGACAATTATTGTGGGTTTTTTTTCAGCTCTAAGAATTCTATGTTACTTTTCCTTGTACTCCCAATTTCTGGTTTTTTTCAGAGGGCTATATGCATGTATTTTGTATATATGGCTCTTGTGCCATTTTTCAGGAAGTTTTAAAGTAGTTGTTCTAAATTGTCACCAAAAATTCATTCTATATTTTTTCTCATTATGCAAAAATACTGGTGTAATTTAAGTAAAAATTTAGCAAAAAAAGTGTTCTCATTGTGTTGTAGGTGTTTTCAAGTTCTAGAAGAAAAGACATTGACGTTGTTTAACACATTTTCAGTTATTGCAAAGAACTCAGTCATTAGTCTACTTATAATCAAATTTAAGTCTTATGCACAATCATGGGAAATACGGAGAGGTAGAGAATTGCTGACTCCAGTGAAGCCATCTGAAAGGAGCCTTGCTGAACACAGCAGTGTTAACTAAAAATTCTGGGGTAAAATGTCACATGTAACTAAGAGCCACGTCTAGGGAAAAATTTCAAGGCCTGTTAGATTTACACATTTCAGGTGCCTGCATCTAAAATCATATTAAGAAACCCTGTGTACCTTATTATTGTGTGCCCAGAAAATCCCCTTAGGTGTTTTGAGAAACTAATGTTAAAGTCTTGGAAGTGCTTTGCTTTTGAGCACGCGTGTCTGTATCACACTGAAGCCCCAAGAGGATTCACAGATCAGATTCCTCAGACTAGCTTGCTTTCTGGGATTCCTCTGTTATATCAGACTTATCTCAAGCCTTTCACCTTTTTAGAGCATGGATAAAGGACACATGGTCTGCTTTATTGTCACTTTACTATTCCAAAGTATTTTCTTAGGAATTCGCAAGTCTAACTCCTCACTCTGAAAATCTCTGAATTTATATTTCAAGGTATTAGTGCATAGTAAAAATGTGACTAGTTTTTAGTGAAAACTGTTCAACCGTCCTAATCTGTTAATTGTTTCTATTACTTATCATATTATTCCTTTTTCTCCAAGGCTTCAGCAAGACTGGGAGACCTAATTAAAGCACTGGATAGATTAGAACCACGTAATTCTGAGCTATTCTGCAAAATGGCTTTAGCTTTCAGTAGAACAGTGAGTATGCTTTTTTTTTTCTTAAGCAGCCTACAGCTATCTGTATATCCTGGTTTTCTTCTATTTTTCAGTAGGCAGATGTTAAATGTCTACTAAAAAGTAGAAAATTGTGGACAATTGAAATAGATTAACTCTTGTAGCCTTGGTAACCACATTTTTCAATCCTTATATTCAGTATGAATTACAATGCTTAAACCATCTCATCCCAAAAATGGTTTTACTGCTTGCTTTTAAGTGAGAAACAGTGAAAATCCACTCAAATGTTCACCAACCATATTCCTACTGTAGGAAACTGACAAGGCTAATCACATAACCTTGAAAGTGAAGGTTTCTTTAATCTCTGTATCTATCAAAAATTGCTGTAAGGAAGCATTCGAAGCAACTGTTCCTTATTGTATGGTATTGTATATTTATGTTTGAATCCATCCCACTTTAATGTCACAGTGTTTATAGAATTACTCCCGATTAATTTATTCTTACATGAGATGATGTTGTCTCAGCTGATCTGGCTCTATTCAGTGTGTTTGTCTAATTGAATCCGAAAACTACGAAAAACTTAAGGCTTAAAGATTGTTCTTACCATTAGTGTGGCCGGAACCAGCTCATCCTTCAACATACGCAGACCTTAGTTGAAAGAGCATTTGATTTGGCCTCTGACAATGCAGAATTTGCTACTGAACTTGGCTACCAAATGATTCTACAAGGGAAAGTGAAAGAAGCTCTAAAATGGTACAAGACTGCTATGACACTTGATGAAACAAGTGTTTCTGCACTAACTGGTAAGGTCTTACACTTCCTTTTGATTTTTTACTGGACAATGCTTTTTTGATCGAATGTTCCTATTACTGGTGCTAGGAAAATCTAGAACTATAAGAACAGGAGCATTGGGTTTTTATTTTCAGATTCATGGTGTGCTTTCTTCCTTGTAGCCAGTGTCTCCTTACTGGATGTGTCTTTTGGTCTCCCTTTTTGAAAAATGAATCTTTTCTCTTCTAAATTAGAACTCTCAAAGTAATGTAGGAACAGACATTTTGCTGTATTTTACTTATTTTTTAATTTTATTTCTGTAGTGCCTGAGAACTAGAGAACTCTTAGTCACTACAAAAATAAGAAGACCAAGGGCAGTTGATAGAACAAGCTGTCCATGTCCTCATTTGTGTCCAAAGTAGATTGAAAACCACAATCAAGTCAAAACATCATACTTTGGATGTATGTGTCACATCCAAAAAACCCCACTTTATAATAAGTCCCATTTGTGTCAAGAAAATGGAGAGTAAATATGTCATATTTGCTTGACAGATTTCTCCCTGTATTTCTTTTCGCCTTGACTATGCCATGGCCTTAAACAGGATTAAAACTGTAGATGGCAGGAGTGGTTTGTGTGTGCGCTTGAGGTTGTTTTCCTTCTTGTAAATTCTTTCTGAATTTAGAAGCCAGACTTTATGGTGCTTCTGCTTAGTCTAGAACCAGTTGAAGATTTACTATTTCAAACTGCTTTGTAGTGTATTAACGTATCAATCATGTATCATCTACCCATGGTTTTTCTGAGTATGTAAAATTTGCATTACCATAAGTCTTGATCCATTCTTTCTTTTCATGTCACTGCTTTATGAAGAGGTTGAGGAGGGAAAAAGTTAATTCTGGAAAAGAAGGCATGCACTTGACTAGGAAGATGAATTGGCAGTAAAATCTTTCCGTGTGTTACAGGAATTATCCGTTGTCAGCTAATACAAGGTCAGTTAGAAGATGCGGAGCAGCAGTTGGAGTTTCTTAATGAAATTCAACAGTCCATTGGGAAATCTGGGGTAGGAGACATCTTTCTTCATTGAGATACTTTGATTACAATCTGAACTGTGGCCTTCTGACTATAACACGTTCTATATTTCAGTCACTTGAGTAGAGCATTCTTAATGGACTACTGTTAAGTCTAAGTTCCTGTTTTTCTTCCTATTTAAGTTAATGTGTTGCTTAACTTTGCAACACAAGGCTGTTTGCTTGCAGAGCAAAAACATCATCACTTTCTAGCTGTGTTTGTTCTCTGAAGATAAGTTTGAAATGTAAAGGAAGGACAAATATTAATTATTTTCAGGATTTTGTGATCAGACAAATGTAAAGGTTCTTGCACAAATTAAAGGAATGAATTGGTAGAATAATCATCAAGTGTCCTTTACAGCATACTAAATGTCTTACAGTATCCCTGAATACAAAGAAGAAGTGGCTAACATTAATAATTATGTAGTATTATATGAGTAACAGATAAATGTATCTGGAATATGCAGAATGTTTGGAGTTTTGTCTTTTTGGTTTTTCTTCTGTAGGAATTATCTTTCTTGCGTGCAGTCCTAGCTATGAAAAAACACAAGAGACAAGAAGAAGTTATTGCTTTATTGAATGATGTTCTGGATACTCACTTTTCATCTTTGCATGGATTTCCTCTTGGCGTGGAATATTTTGAAAAACTAAACCCTGATTTCTTGCTAGAAATTATTAGAGAGTATCTTAATTTTTGCCCAGCACAGGTAAGCAGCTGTAGATCACATCTGTTTGAGAATGGGAATGACTTCATTTTGAGAACAGTTAATCAGAAAGCAAAAAATTAGAGAATTTTCCCTCTTAAAATGTGAATTTATTTGAAGTAAGAGTACGTTTTAAGGTATTACACCACTGTTTAGTCAAAGTAATGATAAAAATAAATCTTTTGTGATGTGAGCAAGTGGCAGTAATGACACCTGAGGAAATTTGGGATATTTATTCCATGCACTCTGTGTGCATAGTTGTACTGTCTTAGTATCTCTTACAGTGAATAGAGCTATCTCATTATGAAACTAGGATGTTTGCACTGACCGCCCTATTCATGAAATATTTTTGTTGGCTTAGGATATCTTTTCAATGTACATAAATTCTTTCTTTTGTGTGTTGGTATAAATCAGTGGAATACTGCCTTTTTATATTATTGTTAATTCCAATGAAAAAATCTCACTTGCTTAGGTGCCTTAATTTTCTGTGGCTGAATTTGTGTGCTCTAGTCTTGGCAATGAAGGCATGTAGAACTTAATAAATTGAATGGGGAACTGATATCTTTAAAGCAGAAGAAACACATGTAAATTTTCTTTAAATAGTGTCTTCCTTAAATAGATAGTTCTTCTGAAGTAGCTGGGAGCTGACTTCTGTTATCCTGTCATTATTTCTAGCCTAATTATAGAACTTTTCCATAAATATGTTTATGTAGAGTTTTAAAATCTTAACAGGAAGACAAGTAGCTTTCCATTGTTATGAACTGCCTCACCATCTATAAGAAAATGATAATGTTTGAAAGTCTAAAACACCAGTAGCAGTGACATTTTCATGTCACAGATGGAGGTGATAGGAAGTGTCATTCTGTGAGGTAGTGTCTTATCCGAAGACTTCCCTGGATACGTTCCAGAAGTACTGAATGGCAATTGTGGTTTTTAATTTGGAATTAAAACTGCTTCTCTGAATTGTTGTCCATAGAAAGATTTTTAGAAGAAAAAATAAGCTTTTGCTGAAGTTTCCTTTATCTCTTTATTGCAAAAAGGACTGTCTGGTGTTTGAAAGTGAGGAGTTTGCTAGGTGGTGGAGACTTCCATTTTGGTATTGGAGATGGCTGCTTCTCCGGGACACCCGTCCTGTGGAAATACTGCTTGTGGACAGAATGATGTTTAGGTTGTCTTTTCCTCTTTTAATGTGTAAACCAGTTACCAACTAGCTAAAGTAATAGAAGGAAACGAATAATGTTTCTGATAAAGGGCAACTAGAACATGGTATATTGTACTAGCAGTTTGCATGAAAGTAGCTATTTTTCAGCTGCTATTTTCAGTTTGTTGCTAGCAGTATGGATATGTTCTGTGGTGTGGAATGAGGGTAAGCATGACAGGACCAGAACCTTTTCTTCCCCATCTTCTCATCATTCATTTCAATCTCAGCTTTCTTGAAATTTAATTCATGATACTTCTGTGTTGGATGAGTTGGCCTGGTAAGTCACAATGTGTCACCAAATGTTTATGGCCTGACTCTTCTGCTTGTGTCAGGTCTAAAGTGTTTTATGATCCTTGAAGTCTCTGAGACTGTCTTGCGTTCCTGCGGATATCAAGGAGTTGCCCCCTTAAATTTCCAACATTTTTTTTCTATTTCTTCACAACGACAGCTGCTTGGACTGAATGAAAAAGCAAGGCTTTGCTAATGCTCATTTGAGTTTAAAGTGAAGCTCAGACTTAAAGTGAAATCTAAATCTAAAACGTGTCGACTCAAATGCTGGGTTTTGTTAGTTTGTTGGGGTTCTTTTTCTATTACTTACTTGTTTTTTTGCTCCTAGCCTGCAAATCCTCGGCAGTCTCCTTCACCACTTCTCAAGCACTGTGCTTCAGTTCTTGAAACTGTTGTAAAAACTGTGCCCGGTCTTCAACAAGCTGTCTTTTTAATTGCAAAAGTGAAGTACTTGTCAGGTAATAAGTTATATGAATGGTTGGTTAACCACCTCTTTAGTTTATTTAATATAAAAAATTAATTTCACACTTGTAAATCATAATGAATATTTTTCTTTCATTGCAGAATACTATGTTACAGCCAAGTGAGGAACATTTGCACTTCCCTTTTTTGTCATTTATATAAGAGTATCTTAATGGTACAGACATATAAATATAGGTGTTTTTTAATCTGTTGCTTCCCACAAAGTTAATTTATTGAATGATTTACAGATGGAACAATGGGAAAATATCATACCTTTGACCTGTTTTTGATTTCATGTCATAACCTTACTATACTTTGTATATGAGTTTATTCACTAGATGCTGACATTTGTTTTTTAAAAAATTGGTGAATAAGAATGCTATGTCTATAACCTCTGTATTTCATATCAACTGCTTTTTCACTTTCCTTTCCTTTCCCCACTTCCCAGGGGATATTGAAGCAGCCCAAAATAATCTACATTACTGTCTGGAAAGGAACCCTTCTTATGCAGATGCACACTTACTGATGGCCCAGGTGTATTTGGCTCAAAACAATACCAAACTATGTTCTCAGTCCTTGGAACTTTGTCTAAGCTATAATTTTGAGGTGAGTTGAACAAAAGAATGAAATAATTTTATTCAGTCAGTTATCTGAAGTTGTATGGTTTTGTATGTAATAATTTTCAACTGAACTTTTTATAACTCTTCCACTACAAATTTAATATCCAAATGTTTGTATGAATGTGGTATCTGAATACTTATCAAAGAAATGACCATGAGGACAAAACTAACACCTCACAGGTTTTACTTCATGTGTCTTATACATTGCGGTATGGGATTTTTGATTTGTTGGCATCAGTGGAACTTTATGTATGATTAGCAGAGTGTTGGGAACACTGTACACACACGCCACAAATTAGGTCTGAGTTGTGCCCGAGTGTCTTGAGACCACTTAGCTGAAAACTACCATTTCTTTGCAAGCATCTCCCATCTTGTTTTCTTCCTCCAGGTGATACAAGAAAGCTGAAGATTAATATCTAATTAGGTACCTAATTGAGGTCCTTGCTGTTTCACAGAGCTGTATTTCCCTTACAGACTTCTGTTTTCATGTGAAGTATGTTTTATGAAGGTGAAGAATGGCATGCAGGACTTGTGCCAAATAATGATTGTATACTTCTTTCAATTAATAGCCTGGTGAAGTGTGCACACAGCAGCGTGGGAGACACTCAGAACACCTTAAAATTTACTCTAGTTTAAAATAAAGCAGCAATGAATGTTTTTCTATCCCAAAGTCTCTTCTCATGTAATAGTTTTTCTTTGTAATTAAAAACTTACTAAATTACTAGTTTGCACACTTTGAAAATTCTTATCTTTTCGTCAGAAAATTCCTGAAATTGAATTTGTGTATTTTTGGAGGAAAAAAGAAACCAAAGTCAATATTAAAACAAATCTTGCCAGGAGTTTGAATACTTTACGTCAAGTAAAATTTGGAAACTCTTTATCTTATATTTTTTTTAGGTGAGAGAACATCCTGTGTATCACTTAATTAAGGCCCAAACCCAAAAGAAGGTGGGAGAAATATCAGAAGCTATTAAAACCTTACAGATGGCAAGGAATTTGCCTGGAATGAGAAAACCTACAGCTTCCTCAAAAACAAAAGGAAAAAGTGTTGAAATTGATGCAAGTGATCGTGTGTCTGTGTTCCTAGAGTTGGTAGAAGCTCATCGTTTAAATGGAGAACCGGTAAGACAGCAAACTGTTAAAATACAAAACACACCTGAAAACAATTCCCTCTTCCCATTCCCATTTCTATTAGTTCAGAATAGAAAACCATCACTTCTTTTACCAAGAGGATTTACTTAGTGAAATTTCTAGCATGTGAATATCTGATTTGAGAACTTAAGTACCTTAAATTGTGCAGAGGGAAAAAAACCGACCCTGCTTGCAGGTGCTCGGTTTTGAGACTACAAAAACCATTTCATGATGTTGATGATCATTTGGTGGGATGTAGATCCCTGTTTTGTTGTCAGAGTGTTATTAGCAATAGTTTGGATCACGTCCTTACCTTTGAGTAGCAGCATCCCCACTATCAGCTATGTCTGGATAAGCAGTAGGTCACTACATACGTAATAAGAGTATAAGAGAAGCCATACAGTCCGGTGGTTTGGAGGCCAGCCTGCTCAAAGCAGGACCTGTTAGAGCAAGGTGCTAAAGACATTCTCTAGTTGCAGTTGTATCTATGCAACACAAATGTAATTTTCTCTACTAAAACTTTTTATAGTAGCCTGTATCACAGGAGTTTTATTTAAAAAATCAAAAACATCATAGCAAAACAAGTGGATACTATGGTTTGGGTTTTTTGATTGGTTTCTATAATGCCCATGTCTTTGTGATGTCTTTACTTTTGGCTGTTCAACAACAGGAACTAAGTTAATTCTACTGTTTTTATTATTTGCAGCATGAAGCTGCTATAGTCATCCAAGACGCCATTAATGAATTTTCTGGAACTCCCGAGGAACTAAGAGTTGTGATTGCAAACGCAGATCTGGCAATTGCTCAAGGAGATGTGGAACATGCCTTGACTATGCTCCGAAATATTACACCTGAACAGCCTTATTTTGTACAAGCTAAAGAAAAAATGGCAGATATTTATCTCCAGTATAGGAAAGATAAGAGGTTATATGCCGCCTGCTATAGGTAAAAGTTTGTGGTATGCATAAATAGTTTCCTAGATGTTTACTGATAGCATGGTGAACTCATTTTTTCTTTCTACTGCAATAAATGAGAAATATTTAGTGACATGAATTCATTTGAGTAAATGTGGTAACTTTTAAAACGATAATTTGCAGTCTTATTTTGAAAAGATATTTCAGGTTTTTTTTGGTTTATTTTCAGAAATAAAAGCTAAAATCTGCAGAGGATAAAATTGTTGTGCCCTTCTCTTGTTTAGATACCAGTGTTGACATGTTAAATACTGAGCAAGGTTTTGTCTTCTGTTTCCAGTGACCTAGTAGAAAAACTGCCAAGTGCTCATACTTATCTTCTTCTTGGTGATGCATACATGAATATTCAAGAGGTAAGTGCTTGCTAGCGATGAATGGAATATTTGAGTCATTTGTTGACTTTGTATAGTTGAAACATTGTGGCAGGCTGACTCTTATTGATTGGTGTTTGTCAAACAGAAACTGCTTTAGGATGTAAAACAATAAAAAAATACTGACTACAATGTAACTGTTTAAATTAAAAGAAAAACTGTTGAAAATACATTTGTTCTAAAAGCTTACTTGCTGAAAGTCAAGGATGGAATGTTTTCTAGAAGAACACTGCCTCATGAGACTAACAGATACCTAGAGTGAGAGCTAAATTAAAATCACAAAGAAGCTGCAGATGTTTAGAAGTGTTCTGAAACTTAGAATAATTCTAGGTAACTTAGTTCTCATGCTGATGGCTTTACTTAAATTTTTAAATTATATAGTTCCTATGCATTTTTTGCATCCTTCACTATCTTGATGAACAGGAAATGCTATTTAGTATTGGCAGAAGACAATGTAGTCAAGTGGACATAGGAATTTGAAGGCTACACATTTAAATTCGTATGTTGAAAAAATAGATTGAGTTAGGACATGCAGCTGATAGTTCAGATTACTAGTTTGGAGATCTATAGATGACTAATGGTTGTTTTCATATTAATGTTTGCATGTAGTTTTCTCCTTAATGAAGAATTATCACACAAAGTAGAATTTGTTTGATCTGCCCTAATGTGGCTAGAGGAGAAAAACGGATGGTGATCCAACAGTAATACATCTGCCTCTTTGTTAGCTAGTGAAGATAGGAGAGAAATTGCAGTGAAAATAGAATGAGGTTTATTCAAACTCATTTGTTTGCCAAGTTCTCTCTATATTTTGTTTTAGCGTGAAAATGTTAATTTACACGGGCTTTAGACTTCCTGCAGTTTTATAGTAACTGTTCTTCTCTCTGAAGTATTGTAGCTTACGAATCAGTAGTGCTTGGCAGTCATTCCTGGAGTTGTTACCAGATTTTGTTTTCTTCATACAGTTTTGAACTTAATCCTTGACTTACTCGTGTTTATATTTTACTGTTGAAGCCTGATGAAGCCATAGAAGTCTACGAACAGGCCTTGAAGAAAAATCCAAAAGATCCATCTTTAGCAAGTAAAATTGGAAAAGCCCTAATCAAAACACATAACTACTCAAAGGTATTCTATAAGTACTGTATTAAGTTATTGAGTACTGTGTCAACCCGTGGGCTTTGCTTGACAAGTTGGGTAAAATATTATATTTCAGAGTGCTAAACCAGACATTTTATCCTGAAAGTAAGTTTGTAGATTCCCTTCAGATCATCCGGCCAAAGGCACAGTTGGTGGATCCACGCATTGGTGGATTCAAATCTGTTGAATTGGAGTTCTGGTGACTTGCAGTGAGTTTGGGCCTGCACTCAAAACCGTGTTTTATTACTTCTCCATTGAAAAAAAAGGAAAGAAAAGTCTAAACAACATGTCATTAAATACTTAAGTAACAAGGTTGTTGTCTTTAAGATTTGTCTTTAAATTATACACAAATTCTTGCTTCTTCCTTCAAGGCAATTGGTTACTATGAGGCTGCAGTGAGAAATGGTCAACAAAACTTCCTTTGCTATGATTTGGCTGAGCTTTTAATGAAACTGAAGCAGTACGAACAGGCAGAAAAAGTACTTCAGCAAGCTTTAGATCACGAGCCTGGTAGGACTGTTATTACTTCACAAGAAAACATACCGTTTCTACTGTTATTTGTGTTTCCTGCATGATTCCAAGAAGTAAATGAGTTCATGTGCCCTTTTTTTGCAGGACTTTAATTACATTTATTAACCTTAGTGGCTATCTGAATAGAGAAACAGTATTGTTAGTAGTCCATTCTGTAAGTTTTTCTTATGTCACTGTATCGCTTTCATGCTTTGCAGGGGCATGTTGCTTTTCCATCTTGTTTACTTCGTACTGAAAAAAATCCTCTGATTTAACATCGTATTCCTGTCCTAGTTGAGTCTTTGAGGATGTGGCTAATTTAATAGTCATGCTCAAGACAGCTTGGTTTTTCTAGTGTGGAAAAATAATTACCAGTAAATAGAGTTTGCCCCATGTACTTTAAAATCTGTCTTAAAATGAAGCAAAAAGTCTTTTTTTTATGTCTTTTTTTTATGTCTTTTGATACACATACATTCTTGACATGAAGAATGTTTATTTTGGCTGATTGGGAAAATGACTGAACAATTTAATAATTTTTTAGGGAAATGCTAAAATATCATTTGTGGAAAAAAAAAGAATTATAGGAAGTGTACTGGAGGAAATGATTAGCTACAGGGTCTAATCTCTGATTTGGAATAGCATGTCACAATTACAGCACCTTGACCAGTTTGCTGATAGAATGTAGCTCTAGATACTTAACTCCTTAATTTTAATAAAGATAAAACATAATTTTTTGTGGCTTCTGTATCTTAATGTGGAACTGTGCTCAAGATATCTCTTTGTCAATATATTAAAATAAATTTAAGCCAGGGAAGATTTGTATTCTTCAAATACTAATTTATGCATATTTATTTTAACCATTATTCAAAAGCAGCCTGCTGCTTTTTAAGTAGATACTGAAATGTTTAATTAAAATAACTTTGTATTCATGTCTGTTCCAGACTCTAGAAAAGAAATGTAGTTTGAGGTCTGGCTAGAAATTTCATCAATCAGTCTCATGGTTTTTGCATGTAGAGTAGCACATTATATCAATTTGGACATTTTTCATTGACTTTGAGGAGAATTTAGACAAGAAATGTCAGGAATGGCTTTATTTCCTGTCCGCTCACATCAAAATATTTTCTCTCATGTTTCTGAAAATGCAAATACACCAAACAGTCAAATTTTTTTATTCCCTTTGCATCTTTCAATGTCTTTGGCCTTAAATCTCACTTTGTTTGTAGTCTGTAATATTTACTCTGCTCACTGCCCACGTACTCTGCCCACCAGCAACACACCAAGTCAGATCACAATTCTAAATAAGTAAGATGGAGCTGTGAATTTTTCGTGTAAGCTCTTGCCTGGAGTATGGGATGAGCTTCATCTTTCTTTGACTTCACTGGTATCGGTTCCTTCAAGAATAATGTTTGTTTAACGCCATTCTTACAGTTAATGAATTGTCTTCTCTGATGGAAGATGTACGTTACCAGGTACTTCTGGCAAAAATTTACAGCAAAATGGAGACGATTGACAGAGCTGTTGTTTCGTTACAACAGGTAAAGAGGAAAACCAAAAATACCTATGAAAACTCAGTGTCCTCACGTTTACCCCGGTTTCACTTTCATCCCATATTCTAATCATAATATTTGTGTGAATGTGGAAAATGAGTTTATGCTGGGGATAAAGCACCAATGACTGCTGCACAATGTGAAGTACATAAGGCGTTACAAAGTCTAAGCTTTTGGCAAGCAGTGTTATCTGAATTTTAGATCAGAATGCAGGCTTTTACTGTAAGCCTGGAGTTTTACTATGCCTTCATTTGTGTGTGGAGCATAGTTTTAGCATATCAGGTGAAAATGAAATTGGCCATGAAGGCAGCTAGATTACATGTCTTTAACTCAGTACTGAAAACCATTCACAGAGCAAAATAGAACAGCTTTCAATGGCTACCTGTCGTTTTGTTGTACTGCTAAGCAGCAGTATTAAATAGCAGTAAGATCTGTTCATTCTGCTGTGCAGTATTATCCCTCAGACTGAGGCTTGAAAGAACAAAGTTGGAAGCTAGAGGTTTAATCCCTTCAAAAATGCTTTCTCAACAAAAAGGTTTAGCAAGAGGGATGGTCAGTACGTTCTGTTCCATTATACCTCCACTCTGTGAAAGTGAAGGTAACAGAAATGGTAAGCCTTGGTAGCATCTTCTGACCAGCAGGAAAAGTCTGCAGATTGGTTAGAAAGGTAATTGTATGTAAGAGTTTAAATACCAATATCGGTAGGATTTATCTTTGTTAAATTCTTACTTCTTTTTTCCTTGCTTTCTGTACTTTTTTCTTTCTCAAAGTTGATTTTTCCCCCAGTTCTCCTTCAGTAAAGTTCCCCCTCAGCAGTCTCCTTCTCTTACTCTTTTCTTTGCTTCTTTAGTTCTTCCAGGTTTCTCACTATATCACATCTCAAAAAACTTTCTGTCCTTTTGGGGTTTTTTGTTGTTTTTACTACTGCCCTTGAAAATGTCCTTCCTTGTACCCATTCTCTTTGAAATATTTTCCTGTTCCTTTTCATGCCACATTGATTTACACAAAAACACCTGCATTTTGATTTCAGCAGGACTAACTGCTCAGTTGTGTTACTGCATCTTAAACAGGCTCCTTCCCTTGGTTTTCAGATAGAAGTTCTCCCCAGATGTTATTTTGTGTTTTAGTTCTAATTCCCTGCTAGGCAAAATGGTAGGTGTGTAAGAAGCAGAATAGTATTAGTGCTTCCTTCTCTTAAAAAAAAATTAAGTACACTGTCTTATCGTAGATGATATAAAATCAATTCCTTTGACGATTTTTGACTGCTCACTGCTTTCCCCACACCAGGCTCGGGAATTACAAGGCAGAGTGCTTAAAAGGGCTCAAGTAGAACAGCTGGATGCAGTTCCTGCACAGAAACAGTTAGCAGCTGAGATTTGTGCTGAGATTGCAAAACATTCGACAGCCCAGCGAAACTATGAAAAAGCAATTAAATTTTACAAAGAAGCCCTTGTTCACTGTGAAACCAATAACAAGGTCAGTTCTCCCTCTATTTTGCATTGTTTTTCCATTCAGTTTTTAGGTCTAGCAAAACATTTTTCCAATTATCCACAGAATAGAATAATTTGCAATTATTTCTGCTTCATGATATACATAGAACCTCGAACTTTCTCCCCTTCATTGCTTATCACGATAGAATAGTTGCATGTACTGCTAACTTCTGTCTCTTACACACACTCTTGACTCAAGGGGTGTCTGCATGCACTCACAGGGAGCTTGTCTTCAGGTACCAGTAATGATGGAGATTGAAAGAGTCTTGCTTAGTGCCTGTCCTCTGAAATGAACTCCCAGTGATTTTGGTCAGTACAGGCAATTTCTGTCTTTTCTGTGTCTGCTTTAGCAGTTTTAGACTTGTATCTGGACTTGGTAGGATTCTGATTTTAGTCACGAAATGTTGCTGTTCTTGAGCAGGATTGTTTTACTGCTTCTCTCTTCTCTGCACAGTCTCTTTCCCACAGGTTGATAAATACAGGTAAATTTGGATTTATTTTTATGCTCCTCTTCCTTCTTATCATTTCACGACCCTGGGCTTTGGAGATAAGAGAGGGAGAAGCAAAAGTCTAAGAAATTTATAATTATAATGAGCACGAAAATTAAGTGTCAACTTTAGTGAGTGGTTGGGGTTTTTTAGATTAACAATAAATAAATACAATTTTTGTTAATTTGCCATGATTTTCTATCATAATTACGGTATATAGTTAGGTGTACGTAAAGATTTCTTATTTTGATGCTTGTTATTGACAGTTGTCACATGCACCAGCTGCTAAATTATCAAATTACCAGCATATCACCTAGTTTTAATATTTGAACTCGTGTGTTGTGGTTCCAAGAATCTAGGCCAGCGTATTTGAGACAGGCTTTTCTCAAGGCATTTTTTAAGAATGATGTGGAGAAGAAAAATAAATTGGAAAAGGAATAAAAACATCCTTAAAATGGGGACTTCCCCGTTCTACCTTTAAGAGCAAGGAGACTGCCTGTCATGGTACAGGTACAGCTGTGGCTTTTGTATCAGTATCAAAGCCTTACTTTGTCTTTCATGCCAGCACTGAAATACCAGCATGGCATTTCCCTTCAGTTCTTGCTAAAATCATACTTTTGAGAGATTCCCATTATTACAAGATGTAGACATGTGTACTAAATATCTGTTAGATATTACTGAAGATTTTTGCTTTAATCCTACTTTGCTAGTAACACAGAATACAGTGACATCTTAGAAATAAAAGTCTGAATTTCTGATGAATAACTTGTTGCCTACTTGTTGAGTAATGAAAGCAAAATATTTTGTTACCTACAAGTAGTAAAAAGGAGTTATCTCTATTTTTATAGTTTCAGTAGATTTGAACTTGTTTTCTTCTCTTCATTTTTAAAAACATCTCTAGTACAAGATTAGAATTGAATTCTTTTAGATTACAAAATAAAATTTTCAGCTGTTAAAATCTACCTGTTTCTTGGTGCCTTCAGAGTTTACTTTCCTTAAAATACATATATAGAAATAATGGAAATTCCTTTGAAGCTGTCTGTACCTTGTTTCAGCAGAACTAAATCTTCTGTATTTTAGCCAAAGTAACCCAAAATGGATTGAAATACTGCATTTAAATGATTTATTCAGGTAAATGTGAAGAGGTTGCAGTCCATGTCATGGGGGGGTTGTGTTATGTTGTGTTTTACATGGTTAAATCTGGTAGGTGGTACCCTCCCTTTGTTTACCCCATCAGGTAAGAGGCAGTGCAGTTTCCAGATGGAGACTCGAAGTGGGTCACGGATTGCATCATGCACATAATTTCGTGGTATCACTGTTGTTTATGTTGGAGTTGAAAATTTAAAGACTACTTCCACTCACTAGAATCTAGTGTAGAGCTCCAGTTTAGCTGGCTTTTTTCTCTTCCTGCAGGAAGTATTCCTTGTCTCCAAGACTGCTTTTTTGGTATTCCACTGAGTTATGCACATAAGAACAGCAGCTTAAAGAATGCTTTCATAGTTAAAGTTCTGATATGCTTGCATTCTCGGTATCATTTCAGTGCTTACCCACCTGCCTTTCTGTTTCATAATTACATGGTATATCTTTGAGTATGAACAGAGCTGGAAGCAGGAAGAAAACAGTTGTTAAAAACTGTGCAAGTAGCCTGCATGTCCTGAACAGGATGTTCAAAACACTGTTCTGATTCAGAAGTGGCTTTCACAGGTGTAGCTAGCAAAAGAATTATGATGCAATTATAAATGGCTCCCTTTTGGAAACAAAATCAAAATACCATTTAAAATTAAGTAGGAGTGACATTGCTTACTGTTTACTGCCAATTTTGCTTTGTGATCAGTTTACCTTCTGTTTGCTTCAATAGAAACTTGATTAAATCTGTGGTAACTTGTGTTTATATAAACTTTTCTGTGGCATTTTGTTCAGAATAGTCTGTGATGGGATTTCAGCTTTAAGAATGTTTGCTGGTGTACATTTCAGTTGGTCAATATTTACTCTGTGGTGGCTTCTCAGAAATGGATTCACGCAGAGTCTTAATGTGGTAGGTTGGAAATGCAAATAAGAAAATAGTTTCTTCTGAAACTTACTTGTACTTCAGAATTAACTGGTGAATGTTAATGAAGTATTTGTTTTTTTCAATACACTTAAAACTACTTCCACTTATATTTTTCCAAGAACATGATTCATACCAAAATACTGGTGTCTTCAGAGCAATACTATCTGAGCAGCCCTGTTTTCACTGTACCTTCAGAATATCCCTCAGAAGAAGAGTTTTGTGTGTTTTAAAAGGTGAGGGAATGAAAATGGATTACATTGATTGACCAAGAGCCCACAGGAAACAACAGAGAGGGCTCTCACTTTAAGTAGAGATACAATTTTTCCCTGAAGCTCTATAATAGCAGGTTGATACTCAGAACCGAACCAACTTTCTTCATCTTTGAATTACATACAGTTAAATATTTTAATGTACAGGCAATGTTGGAACTTGCACGTTTATATCTTGCACAAGATGATACTGATGCCTGTCAACATCAGTGTTCCTTACTGCTGAAGAACGACCAAGATAATGAAGCAGCAACAATGGTATGTGCTATTGTACTAAGCCTGCATCAATTTTTTTTGAAGTTTGTGTGCCTGCAATATGATATATTCATAAAGCACTACTTTTAAGAAAGCCTACAGCTTGTGATTTCAAAATAATGTGGAAAAATCCAAGGCAACAAAATGTTTTTCTGTTTATGCCAGCTGATGTTTCAATATGAAGTTTCTACAATCATAACCATTGTTCTATCTCAATATAAAATGTGTCTGTAGAAGTAGAGGAAAAAGTAGTAGTAGTGAGATTGGCTAAAGTGTGGCTCAATGCATGTTCTGTTGGCAATTGACTAATGCTCAATGAAGAAGTTATTTTTCCAGCACAGTAATAGTAAAACAAATATCTTTTTTTAAAGTTGTAGAAGAAAAGAACTGTGTACTTAAGGTAATTTCACAGCCTCATTCAACCTTAGTTAGTTATATTCCTACTTAACAAGGCTTAATCACAACTGCAGGTTCTCTGTCCAGGACTTGTATACTTCGTGGCCTAAAAGTTCAATAGACTGAGCAACTTCTGATGTAACACACTAGGAGCAAAATTATTTTAAGATGGGAATAATTTATTTTCTCATAGCAGTCTAACGTCTGAAATTTATTCTAGTATGGTGCATGAACAGAAGTAATAGCACTCTTGAAATATGTGATTAAATCTACTCTATAGTAGCTACCTATCATTAGAGAGAAACTGAAATGGAATAACTCGTTTTACCTTCCCTGCTGAAGTGAGCTGTCATCTTTCTTTTTCCCTAACTTTAAACTAACTTTGCTTTTCCATGTGCTTAATCTGCAGTTATGGGAAATAAAATTAGGAGTAAAATGATGCAATGGTAAAAAAACATTTTTGAAAGATACGGCAGACTGCTTAATTACCTTTTAATTTTCACCTCGTGTGAAAAGGTGTTCCTGTACCTGTTCGTTATTTCCCTCCGTGTGTTGTATGTAGTGTTTGTTTCCCAGAGTGTAATAAAAAGTCCGACTACTTTTACTTCTTGTGCAACTCTTGCAGCACTTTTAAGCTACAGTTTCAGCTCTGCACTTCACATAGCCAGAGTTCATTATTTATAATTTTTATTTTATATTTTCACAGTTTATAATATCTTGTTTTGTTTTCTCTAAATTGTTCAATACTGTAGATGATGGCTGATCTCATGTTCAGGAAGCAAGATTACGAACAAGCTGTTTTTCATTTCCAGCAGCTCCTAGAACGCAAGCCAGGTGAATATTTAGCAGTGATACTTTTAATTTGTTCTGATATATAGTTCTAACAAAAGAGAGGAATGAATAGCTCAAAAATCCTTTGCCCGATTAAAAAGAAATGTGTTATTTATAATATAATGGATACTAAAGCCAAAGACCATTACTGTATATAAAACATAGATGTTGTAGGGGAATATGAGAAAATTATTTCTCATAGATGCAGTAATTTACTTGGCAGCAATGTAATGTGCGTGGTTTACCTTAAGCCAAATACAAATAGGGTGTTATTTACTTGTTCACTGTAAAGCACTTTCTTTTGAGTTGAAAATAGCAAGTGCATGAACACAAAGGTAGTATTTTATTTGAAGACTAATAATGGAAACTTGTGTGGACAGCAGTAACTTTTTTTTTAGCAATTTTCAAGTTATGACCAGAGAGAAAGCTACTAAAATCTATTAAAATTGTACTATGATGAATGTAAAGCTTTCTAATGGACTTTGAAAGAAGTCAGGAGAGTGCAACAAATGGTTTTGAGTGCTTTTGAAAGCGAAATACAATTATGCTTCTATAAAAACCCGTATAAAGATAATGCGAGTATCACTTGGCATCTTCATTTTTGTGTTTGAGGTTATGTAATATGTCTTATTTATTAAATCATATCTCATTTTTATATGTGAAAAAATTAAGGCAAACTCTTTATTTCTTAAGTTATTCATATAGCAAATAAATAGAATGACAGTGTCCTCATTATTTGTATATTTAGATAACTATGCAACCCTCTCTCGATTAATTGACCTGTTAAGAAGAGCTGGGAAATTAGAAGAAGTGCCAAGATTTCTTTTAATGGCTGAAAAACATTCTTCCCGAACAAAGCTTGAAGCCGGATTTCACTACTGCAAAGGACTGTATCTTTGGTACTTGCAATTACAATTAAGATAAGGTTTATTTGTAGTATGTATTTAAATTAATTTTTTAATCATCCATTATCATGGAAAGGTGCTATGTTGATTTAATTAAGGTGTCAGGATTTAAGGAAGGATCTCAGTTTCCCTGAATATCTCAGGATGTTCTTCCAGGTTCAGTAATGTAATGCTGTGTATCTTCAAATTTTAGAACTTCTCAGACTATTTTTAGTTTGCAAAAACTAGTTCCTTGTGATAGTATGTTCAAACCTTGCAGTATCAGTATGTGCAAGTGGGTCATCTGTTTTTAAATACTTGGGTTTCTTGGGATTTGGGTGGAATTTGGAACAGAGACTTTTACTTGCCCAGCTTTAAATGTTTTAATTATCCGTGTAGGTACACAGGTGAACCAAACGATGCGCTGCGGCATTTTAATAAAGCCCGAAAGGACAGTGACTGGGGACAGAATGCAGTCTACAACATGATTGAAATTTGTCTGAACCCAGATAATGAAACTGTGGGTGGAGAAGTCTTTGAAAATCTCGATGCTGATATAGGGTAGGTGAATTAAATAAATATTGCTTGGGTTCTTCTGTCATCTCCTTCTTCTGTTGCCCCTTGACAATGTGCCTTAAATGCTAGAACTTTGAGATCACCTAATGCTTTGAGTGTTCTGCGTTACTGTGAGAGACCATTCTATGCTGTAGTAAGTGAGTCTCAAGCAGAAAACGCAGAAGATTTTCTCTGGAATGCTGGTCACTTGCAGTGTTACAAACAGCTTGTTGGGTTTGGAATTGCTGTTGTTGAAGAGACTCAATACAGAATGCCTATATACCAGGGCCATTTTTTTACAAAATGGCATGTCTTTAGCACAGAAGCAGTTCTAACTTGTAATTGATTTGGTGTGTATTAAAAAACCAAGCTTTTATGAACATTTTCTTTCCGATCATAGTAATTCAACAGAGAAGCAGGAGTCTGTGCAGTTGGCTGTAAGAACAGCAGGAAACCTGCTGAAGGAGCTCAAGCCTCAAACCATTCAGGGTCACATTCAACTGCGAATCATGGAAAATTATTGTCTTATGGCAACCAAACAAAAATCAAGTGTTGAACAAGCACTGAACACTTTCACTGAAATAGTTGTGGCTGAGGTTAGTAACCTGTCTCATTTCCTCACTCTTCCCTTTCATACTTACTACATTTTTTTAACTAGTCTTGCAGTTTACATCCAGCAGTAGTGGCATGTGTTAGTGCTGTTTGCTCTAAGGATTATTTTCCTATCAAAGAATATTTTATATAAAATTTGAAAAAAACATTTCTGAAACAACAATATATTTTAGAAGTTTTCAGTTGAATTGCAAATTCAGAACACAATAAATGCTAATATTGCTAGTTAATGAAATGCGAGTAGGCTATTTGGCTCCTGGGCTTGCCAGCAGCGTGTCTTATGGCATAAGTCTATACAGTGCTTCATGGCAATTTAACAGAATTTAGACTACAGGACAAGATTATCCATCACCTTAAAATTCATCCTTATGATAGAAATCTTCAATGTTTTATAACTATTGGTAGTTACTAGTTTTAGGCTTAATAACGGATGTTCCTGTTACCAGCAACTTTCAACAGATTTTATTTCAGCAGGTGTAGACAGATTTAGTCCACCAGAATGTCATAAAATATGTAAGTTACTACTACTCTTTAACTGTGTGCTAAACTGCACCTTGTCTGAGGCGGGTATACCAATGCTGATCTTATGTGTAAGGCAGTTCTGGGAATCACAAACAAGGTGTCTCTCTGCCTCCAGTACTGGCTTCCCAGTCCTGCACTGAATTGATCTGAGATCCTGTGAATGTGGCATCTTTTTCATGTGGCAACAGTTCCACCAGGAAGAATGCTGCAGTTTATTTATTCTTCCTTCTAGGGTGGCATTAAAAATACAGCTTTAATCTCTTCAGACTTCTGAGGTTATTGATCTGTGATAGGTGGGGCTGTTGAGAGAGAAGGGGGATGAGCTTATGTGGAAGAGGAGCTTTTGGTAGGATTTTTTTTTCCCAACCCACTGTGACAAGTGTATTTACAGAACAACCTTAGAAGGAGGTGTAGGGGTAGAATACGGTGAGTCAGGAGCACTGAGAAGCAGAAAGAAGCATTTCAGGTAGCTGCTGATAGAACTACTTTCTGCATTTAGGAGGCAGTTGCAGTTGCAAGATGTGAGCCCCATTCTCATCCTTTACTAATGAAGGCAGGATGTCAAAAATCACACTTGTGCCTGCATTACTGCTTGCTTTTGAGGCTCTTGCATAGAATGGTGGCTTTTAAGAATCCTGTTTGTTTATATATAGCTTGGATGCATAGAGTTTAGACATTAAATTTTTAGGAGCTGTGCACCTAATAAGAGGAATCAGAGTCCCTTTCACTGATACTTGATAGGCACTTCTACAAGTGAGAAATACTACTTTTATTGTAACTTCAAGTGACTCCAGATTTTATCTGAAGTATTTATTTGCATATAAAAAGGATAGCTCTTAGTGGTATCAGATTTTTTTTCTTGTGCGATGAAATACCTTTGGATTTTTTTAGCATTTCTTGTGCCTGGTGGCTATCATGATTACAGAAATAATTGTAGCGCTAGGTGGAAAACATGTCTGTAAGATTAGATGCTCTATTTCCTGAGATTTAGCTTTTAGTTTAGTTTTTAGATACCTGGTGAAAGTCTTACTTAAAAAAACCCCTAAAATCAAAATTAAAAAGCACCAAGCAGTCACTGTACTTTTTACTGCAGAAGGATCATATACCAGCGCTTTTGGGAATGGCCACAGCCTACATGATCTTGAAACAGACTCCACGAGCCAGAAATCATTTAAAACGGATTTCAAAAATGAGCTGGAATCCCATTGATGCAGAGGAGTTTGAAAAGAGTTGGCTTCTGCTTGCAGATATATATATTCAATCTGCAAAATACGATATGGCAGGTGAACTTTTAAAACGATGCCTTCGTCATAACAGGGTAAGTCAATGCACATTGAAAGTAACCTCAGTACCTTTCTATTTGAATTCATCTAAATGTTTAGTTTTCCTCTGAAACAGAATTTTGAAATGTATTTATTTGTTCAATTGCCTGGTATTTCATTTATTAAGAAGTAGACCAAAACAAGACAGGAAACCAGCAACTTCACGCTGGATGGTAGTAAACAAACCCGTGAGTGGTGCTTAGTCATTTTTGGTCACATTCTGTTGCAACTTACCCAAGTTTTAGCTGGGGGTACTCTAAAAGCTTGGAGTGTTTATGAAATGTCAGAGATGCATTTTCCTTTTACTCACAAAACTGATGAAGAAAGATGTGGCTGTATAAATTTTGGAGTTGCTCCATTTACTGGTCTTTTCATATCTTATGTTTTTAAACATTTATGTTCATAAGCCTGCTACAGTGCAGGAATTTTTTTTTAATGCTGGTATTAATCTTTTTCTGTGGCAATACTGTCTGGTAGATTGTCAGGGGACAAAGTCTAATGTGTTGTTCACCTCAGGGTTCCTGAGCAGGCAAGCTGCACGATACCCTGTTTTGACTATGGGAACATGCACAGATCTTACTTTGTGCTTATTTTTCATTTTGATCAGCAAAAAGCTGATCATGTTTTTCTATCTTCACTTTCCTTCACATGAGGCAGTCCAGTAGGCTGGTCTTCCGTACACAGTATGCTGCAGGTTCAGGGTAGGGTTTATAGAGCACAGATTTGGTTTAGAAAAGGGCCCAATGCTGTATACTTTTTTTTATTAATTCATTAGTATAGAAGGTAAGGTTCATTATTCGGTCACATTTTTGCAACTTCCTTGAGAGAGAGATGTTTTTTGAACACTTTTTACTTCTAAATATAAAATTGAGAGACAGCTACAACAGTTCTTGGTATTATGGTATTATGTACTTCTGCAGAGAGGCCTCTTTAAAATAGGATGTGCTCAGTTTCAAAATCTATACAGCTGAAGGATAAACACCAGTCATCTCCCAAAACAAGACTTATCTTGAAATAGATGGTCTGTTGAGCAGGTATATACCATGAATGGTGCTTTGTTACAGAAATTACCAAGTGTAAAAACATAGCCTACCAAGTAATTTGTTTTCTTCTAAAAAGTTTGAGACCCTGAGGGACTTAGATAAACAGGCTCTGCTTTATAGCAAGGAGGACGGCAGATTAGAAGTGTGTATATCTGGTTCCTTGCACAGCAGCACAGGAAAGAGAGTGACTTCTCTCCAACTTGAATGCAAAGCTGGTAAGCAGGAACTGTGCTATACAAATAGATGTTGGAATAGTTTCCATCTTAACATATCATGTCAATTCACAGGACAATATTTTATGTGGTATTCTCCAATTTGGAAGACTTGATTAGATTGAGAAAACACGTTATTGTGATTCATTAGTTTTTAGGATTATTTTTAACAGAATTGAATGAGATATATATACAATTTAAGTAAATATGTTGAGTGAAAATTTCATAAAAGCCTAATGTCATTTAATAAGGATTTTTTGGGATTTTAAAAGACTTAGGATTGGTTAGTGAGATCCCAATGAGCAGACTGTTTCTATGAAACTGGGGCTTCTTACTGATTGCTCCTCTTGATTTTGAACTTTTTGTTTTGTTTATCACAAATGAGAGGGGAAGTATATTTTTATCCTCAACTTTCAGGCATTCCCATACTGATCCCACTATGCTGTGATTTGAAAGCTTTTCATCAGTAGATTTTGAAAGCCTAATTGGAAATAGCAAATTTAAAGATGGAGGGTAATTTATATATCAGTATTGCTTTGCGCTGTCTACGTAAAAAAGGTGCATATGTTTTTCTCTTGAAAATATTTGACCTACTGGCAGCCTGATAATAGAAACTGTTCGTGGTAAAAGCATACAGTAATTAGGTTTTTTAGAAATTACTTTTCTGCTTTATATACTAAATGTAAGATTTCTGTAAGAATTACTATATCTTTCATATGAAGTTTTATTATGGCGTCAGGTGGATTTATATGTATGTATAATATAAGCAAGGCTAGTATTTTCAACTAGTGCTTAATAGTTTTTTTGGAACCTGTTTTTCAGATGCTTGTGACTTACCACTTGGATTCATAAGAAATTAATTACTTAATGGTTGATTTTTCTCTTTAGGTTACTTGTGACTGTCTTTAAGCTTTAATTGGAAAATTATAATGTTAAACCATTTCCAAAAACAAAGCTATGAACAGACTTTCTTAAGGAAAAAAAAAAAAAGAAAACAGTGTTTGTGGAAGGTATAACACTTTCCAGATAGACTTGGAATGCATCTGCATAGGATTATTATAAACTGAGAGGAGTACCTATTTTTGTAGGAGTCATTGCAGTGGCCTCTGTGATGAACTCTGTACCTGACCTGGAGTAGTGCATAATTCCATACAACTCATTTGTAATACAGATACTTTAAACCAAGACTATTGTGTCATCAAAGTGAGCACGAGTATCACTTGTGCTTTCCGGTTGTATGGATTTGGAGTATTTTAGCAATTAAGTTATCAGTATTGTTATATGCAAGCTTACCTAAATAAAATTTTGAATTAATATTTATATTTTGCAGTCATGCTGCAAGGCTTATGAATACATGGGATACATAATGGAAAAGGAACAAGCATATAAGGATGCAGCAATAAACTATGAGATGGCCTGGAAATACGGAAACCAGACGAATCCAACAGTAGGCATGTATATATAAGTATGATTTTGGGCACTGTGGTAGGAATGAAACAACTACCTTTTACTGGAAAGACTGCTTCTAGTTTTCCATAGAACTAAAGTATCACTGGTTTTCCTCACATAAAAGCCACAAATGTTTAAAGGTGTACTGAACAGTCAGTTGGAAAGTCCCCATGGCAAGAGGTAGCAGTTTTATGATACTTCAGAAGTTTCTGCTTATTGTTTTACTACAGGGTTTGAACTGAAACAGTTTTAGTTGGCTGTTTGTGAACAATTTCTCTGTATGTACAGCATTAACTTTAATAGTGTATTTATAGTAATTGACTATATACTATTTGTAGTAGCGAGTCTTTTATAATTATATATATATGAGATGGTGGCAGGTCATTGATTTGATTATTTCATTTTTGATTTAAAATTCAAATTATCTATATGGATCAGGTTTTATATACATGAGTGAGGATTTAAAAAATAAATTACTTTAAATGTCTTAAAATATATCTGTTTTTAAAAAGTGGCCAACTGAAAACTTGAGGCACTAGTCAAATTCCAATTTGGATAATAAATTGAAATTTGCACTAAATTGTCACATATTAAGACTGTTTAAATGTAGGAAACCCTTTTTTGAAAAGGGTACATAGGATAAAATGCCATTTTCTTACTCATCACCTAGAATCTGTCCATAGGTCCCAAGGCTGGTGGTTGACACAAATTCTATTCCGGGTTTTGGGATGTGTTTATTGCCCCTTGGAAATACATACAACTTATAGTCTTTAATCTGTGGTCTTTCTTTGTGCCCTGTGGTTTTCTTAGTGTTAGGATGAGATAGCCTTTGGCATCAGCTGAAAAACCAGTGTTTTTTAAAAAGAGATTTTAACTGTTATGCACATGAAGAGCCAAACATTTTGTTTCTTTACCTGTAACTGCTGGCTGCTGCAGTGGTTTGGTTCATGGTTTTATCTAATGTGATCCATAGATTAAAGTAGAGTTTTATTAATGGGACTAAATGTTTGTGGGTTAGCTCCTGCTTTTATAACACAGTTCTGAAAATGCACATACATGGATGGATTACCAAAACTGGATGTTACCTATGTACTGTGAGTCAAAAAATTAGGAGGGTCAAACCAGAGGAAGGCTTATATCAAAACAGAAATAAAAATGACTGCTAGAAATCTGACTTAAGTTAAATGGAAAAATCTCTAGATATCTGAGTTTGGGTGCAGTAATTTTTACCAGATGTTCCTGTAGACTAAGCCATGGTGGTTGTTGCTAAAATATTACAGTTGTTAATCAAATAACATGTATTAGAAATAAGTTTTAATAGTAAAGAGTTATGATTTCTTGAGTTTGTACAGAACATAGATCAAGACTTTTCATTTTTTACTTTGAAATCCTCTAGAGAGTGGTAATTCAACAAATTACAAAACCTTTTGATGGAGATAGGAGAGTTCCTTATTGAAATTAAACTGTGAAATAATCTTGCGTACAAAAGAGAGTATAATATTGAAGATACTTTGTGCACTTGTTTGTAGTTTTGCATGACAGCATTGTGAGGATTGTCATGCATTAGAACAAAAATGGTTAAAGCAGCACAAATTTCCATCTGGCAAGTAAAGCCATACAAACTGGTATCAGATCCCGTATTTGCCAGTGAGGAGAAGTTCAAAAATGAAAGATATGAAATTTGAAATTTTGTAAATTGCATGCTTATAATGTTTTTTTTCTCAGACCTAGTCTCTGTCCAGGCTGATATACTTGAGCTTTACCTCTTAGGGTGAAACTATCAGCCTGGCATGTTGCTATGAGACTTAGCTATTCCATGTGACTTTTTATATCAGTGGTCTGCTGACAGTGGAACTGAATAGTATTTTAATTCCCTAGTTTGTTATCCAGGTTTTTTTCACTTTTGTCCTTTAATAATGCAATTACCTTTACAGAGGGACAGTGTATTGCAGGCCACAGTGAGAAACTCTGTGGGATACCATGGTAATTGAAAGAAGGCAACCATTGTGTATTCTCTGTAGTAACACATGCTCTCCAGAATAATGTCTCCTTTTGATTCAGACATAGCTGTCAGTGTGTAAAGGACTTTTATTTACTACTTGAAGTGACTTTTAGTAGAAATTTTGATCATTACCAGGCTTATATGAGAGAACGGTAGAAAAAAAACATACTAACTTTAGAAACACACAGTGACCCAAAATAAATTAAAATGTGATATTTTTGTTACTCAGTACAGAAACTGAAATTGTTGCTTTACCTCTCCCCCCTCTCTCCTCACCCCTTTAATTACAGGATACAAGCTGGCTTTCAATTACCTGAAAGGGAAGAGATATGTCGATGCAATCGATGTGTGCCATAAGGTAGAATTTGTGTTTGTGTTTAATAGTCTGTCTCCTGTAGCAACATTCTTTTACATAATGACCCTTCTTTTCGGTTGAGTTTCAATTTCTAAAATACACAATTTAATGTCAGAAAGGTGCCCTGTCTAATAAGTTTGATTAAATTAAATATCCTCTTCATATTCTGCTCCATCTTGAGCTCCATGGAACCAGATAAATAAGAGTTAAAAGTGACTGGCTATCATATGTCAAGGGATATTCAAATGGCACCACCTTCTTCTGGCCATGTGGTTGCAACTTGGTGAATCCATAACAGAAGTATAGCTGAAAAAGTTTATCAAATCAAGTATTAGTATCAGAAGACACTGTTAGAAAGTAGCTTGAAGTATTATCTTTGTATGGTCCAAACTTAAGTAGAGCGGATGCAGAATAAGAGGAAGGGCTACTATTAAAGAAGCAGAGGGAACATTATGAATTAATAATTGTTTGTATTAATAATAAAATAAATTAAATTTGCTATTTTTGGGAGAAATAAAGATAGCTAGAAAGGACAAAATTAATGGAAGAATAAGAGAGAAGAGGGAATTGAAGGGAAGAAGATGAAGTAGGTAGAATATACTAAGAAAAAGCCTAAGAGAGTGCAAACATAAAGGCAGTTCATCATTGCAGAGAAAGTATACTTAAAACCTCAGAAATGTCTCCAGAGGTCCCTTCTAATTCATGCATTTCAAGCCACCTGGAGGCTTTAACTCCCCTGTCTTTTGCACCAAGGTGAAAGGACAGTGGAAATGAAGCAAAGTGTCTTTGATAGAGCTGGTTTTGACTTGCATATATGGCAGTCTCTATCCACAATTAAATACTTGTACATTCTTAAAACAAACTTGTAATGTTGTTATTTTAGTTTTAAAATGTGTAAGCTCAGTGATGAGGGGGATTACCAACTCAGAACTTTTGGGTTGTATTGTTTTTTGACAGGTCCTTAAAGCACATCCAGACTATCCAAAGATCAGGAAGGAAATACTGGACAAGGCCCGTGCATCTCTAAGAAACTGAATTTGTTTTTTGTATGACTCACAGACTATTGTTAATCAGACTTTGGAAACTATGAATGAAATACTGCAGTGACAGAGACCATGTCAGCAAAAATGTACTGTGGATATGATGAATTTTACTATATTAGAGCTCTGGATTATTTTTAAGAAAAATCTGCAACCCTGAAAGAAATTGTATTTGTTCTCATTCAGGAAAGAATACCGCTCCCATTTGTGTTATGTCAAGTGTCATCCTAACAAAGTGTTATCAGCATTATAAAAATGTTTTAAACATATAACTCAATATTTTGTTGTGTTTACTTGAAATAACACTAAAACAACAACATGTCTTATGTAGCAGAGGTGCATTGTTAAGATGCTGGATTTTAGTTTGTGTAAACCATTACTTCATAATTACAGTGTAATCTTTATTAGTACAGGTATATTTCTAAATTATGAGGGGGTTTTATGTCTATATATATTAAAGGCATGCTTTATTTTTTAAAAAATCTTGAAAACAGCTATGTGCATTTTTCTTAATTAAATTTACATTTTTAAATGAAAATGTAACAGTTAGAAATTAGATCCTGTGTAAATATTCAGTAAAGATTTCCATAGATCATACAGGTTTTACACAGAATTTACTTTCTGCTCATGCTATTATCCACCTGTCAGATTTCCATGAAGAGAGGTGTTCTTAATTTGTATTGTTTAGTCTTTCAACATTGTATATGTAGAGAGTAGTCATATATGCAGAAATTTGCACTCATTCAATCTCTATAAAACATCTTTTTAGAAAAATAACTTTTGTTACAAGGGATTATGATCTTGTCTCACATACAGAATATACCCTTGAATCTTTAGGGGAGCAGTAGCGTGTCATGAATGAGTGAAAGGCAGGAGAAAGATCAGGTTTCTTTTCACTGATGCAGAATTTTTGAAAAAACACTGTTGCACTGCTGAATTTGGTTTTCAAACAGCACTTGTTATATGTGTCTTATCCGAAAAGTAATGTTTTGGTGTGAAAAGGGAATTCTTAATAGTACGGAATAAGTTTTTATATTTTATAAGCAATTTTGAGTTTTTAAGCTTTTACTGTTGACGTTGTGTAAAGTCACTTTCAGTTTGATTTTTGAGTTTCTTTTTAGGACAACTCAAGGTTCCAAAAGGGAGCCTGTTTACAGTTGTATGTAATCTTGCTTATCAATAACTGATGCTGTATCTTGGGTAACATTTTAGCCTTGTTTCCTGAATACTTTGAGGTGCATCACTTGGACAATGATGCTGCCTGCTGGTGGTTGCTAGGTCCTGCATTCCAGTAACTTTGGAGCTGTTGGTCAGCTGAACTAAAATGAATAGATGCATCTCAGGACTATAACACTTCTACAAGATTTGTGTGAATATTAGAATTGGGAAAAGACTCCAAAAAGTGGCCTCTTCTTCCCTAGGGATCCTTGAATCTTACGGTGTGGCTTTGTCCCTTCTGTTTGAGTGCTGTCAGTCACTGTGGACATGACTGTACCAGCACAATACAAGCCCCCTGTTTTTTGCATGTAAGTTTTGCAGCATGACAGAGCTCAGAGGAGGAAGATTGAGTATACTAGGGAAGAACTGATGGTATGAGAGTGCAATGAGGAACATGGAAAGATCTGGAAGATGCTGAGGCTGGGGGGAGCTCTGACAGGTGGGCTGTGGGGGTCAGTAGGCTATAAATTCTTAAACTATGCTCTTTGGTGGGGGTTTTTTCACTATCAAAAAGTAAGTACTTATTGAGGCAGTTTCTAGTAAAACAGCATTTCTTTGTACACAGCCTTATTCATGCGGGATCAATGTGTTGTTACGTCCTGGATAGCATAGGAATAACATTTAGCTTAAGTTTAGAATAAAAATAGGTGCAAGATGTTTTCAAAAAAGGCAAGACATCTGCATCTGATTTGTTTTTCTCACAAGATGGACATTAGCCTTTCATAAAATGGGTGGGACAGATTAAGTCATGACAATGGTAAGATACAGAAATTAGTTGTTAGAAATTAAACTGAGACTAGGCTTTCTGAGGCTAACTTTTGGTGAAGAGTTTTATGTATACACCATGCAGGTAAGATTGCTGAATTCCCATTAGCCATCTTGATCATATCTAGGTACCGGTGTCTTCATAGATGAGGTCTTTAAAATAAGAGTACAAACGAGACACGTCTTTGGATTTCGATTTAAAAAAAAGGCTCTAAGTAGTCTTTCAGAAAAAATCATGCTTTAATATAATCTCAGAAGAAATAAATGCGCTTTCCATATCCTTTTTGGTTTATATAAGCCAATTTAAGTTTTCCTGTGCTTATTTTCTTTTTTTACTTTCTCTGCAGAAGAAATGGCTTGGTGTCATTCCTCTCTGCTTTTACTGTTTCTTACTTTAAAAATGCATGTTCCCGTAGTTTGGTGGGGGGGTTTAGCTCCTTAATAAATGGGTTTGAATGGAAGAGACTTCTGGGATGGAGGGGAGTCAGTAATGCTAATTTCAAAGCCCTGCACTCTTCAGTGTGATGTTGCTTAGCAACCCATCTTCCAGTTTTGCCTTTGATGAATAAAAGAGGAGAGTGAAGCTGTGGTTTCTATTGATTCATTCACTGAAACTGAAAATCTAAGCATCTTGTAGCTATAGCAACATAAGCCATAGGTGTCTCTTCCTCTTCTCTCTTGACCCCCTTTCATCTGCAGGTACAGAATGCCTAGAATATCTTCTAGAGGAAATGACCGATTTTTGGTAACACTGTACTAAATAATATTTTCTGGTTTAATTTGCTACCCTTTTTTTTCAGATTTGTACCAATGCTAGAAAGATGGCCTAGGGAGTATCATTAGGCAAAAATAATTAGTATAAATAGCTAAAAATAACTAACCTAGTAAGACTCGTAGCAAAAAATAGAGTAGAAGGAATTTGAAGGTTTTTTCCCTTGTTCCTGGACTAAGTTTGACTATTGCAAGTAATTTCTCAAATATGGCTACAGTAATTTTTAGAAAGGCTGTAGACTTCCTAAAATCAGGCAGCTCTGGTTTGGTAACCTAAACTTTAATCTTTTTATTCATTAGATGAGTGAGTAATTTTATAAACATACTTTAAACAGAGCTTATGATTTTAGACAATTTGCTGAAGATTTTATGAACGACTTATCTTTGAAAGGTGACATTTCAGGGAAGTCTCAGTAGTGGCAGTAGATTCTGGCTCTTCAGAAGTTGATGATAAAGAACTCATTCATGTGTTCCATATACAATGCTTAACAGGGAAAAAATAGGAAAAGAACTTTAGGAAATATTTCACTAGCAAGTACTTCTCCAACAGCTTACGACTATGCCACTTTTCAAAGATCTCAACAGAGATTTTGCTATCTAGCTTCATTTGCTCTGTGGTTTTACCTCTTGCTTCATCTTGCAATGAAATTAGAACTCTGGTTTTTGCAACCTTGACCTGCCATAAAATGTTGAGAACTGGACCATTACTGCAAAAATTTCATGTTTTTGTCTCTGCTAAAAGTTGTTGCTAATTATGTGACGTGGTGCTTGCTAAAAGAGAAGCTATGTGAATGGTCTAAGTCTTGTTTGGAAGTGGGGGTTTTTTTGATACTGTTCGTGATATTTGGTTGGGGTTGGGCATTTGAGGTTTTTTGGGTTTTTTAAGGAGTCAGTATGCCTGTTAATGCAGCCTTTATTCTGGAAAACAGCAGGTTTTTAAAAGTCCACACTAGAAATTTGCCTCACTTGAATTTTGTGCTAAAAAAGTTGAGCACTGGCTATGCCTGTCTCAGGGGATGTGGTGCTTAGTACAGTTTAAGCATCAGCTGTCAAAGTCATAAGGAAGGATTTTAACATCCTAGAAATAACAGAATATATGAATTGTGAGAGATTTTGGCCTAAATCTTAGTAAGTGTGCCTGGGCAATGTTAATTCCTAAAAGAACTGGTATCACCATTTTTGGCACTGCTGTGACACAAATCAGTGTAACTACTGCCAACTCCCCTTGTACTTGCTGAGCACCTTTAGGTACCTGCGGTTCAGCAGCTCAAAGAAAGAAATTTTGAAGTGCTGGGGTGAGACTCTGATTGTGCTGCTATTATTTGAGAGTAGGAAGAAGGGGAGACTCTACACTCTCTTACGGGAGTGCAAATACTACTTTTGGGTTTTTTTCTCCCTGAAATGAAACCATTCTTCTGTAGAAAAGTGATTTTGTATCTCTCTCTCAGGGAAACTGCATTGTGAAGAGAGGGAGCTCAGTGTGATATCCCTTGTCCCAGTCTGTGATCTCACCTCAGAGGGATTTTGTGTTCTGTTTCCCAGCAGTGTGAGCTGGGCGTGCTTGGTCAACCCCTTGTTGCACACCGTAACACTCGGGTGGTCGAAGCAAGCCCCGCAGCCGCTGCCGTGCCGCCCTAGCTCGGCCGTGCGGCGCTGGGTGCGCGCTCCGTCGCTGTGCCCGAGCCCCGTGTCGCGGGTGGGGAGCGGGAGCGGTAGCGGGATGGGCGCAGCGGCTCCCCG
>VZTA01006952.1:0-131526 GCA_013398855.1 Mohoua ochrocephala | reverse complement strand
AGCCCCACATATTAAAACTCCCTCAGGTCCCCAGCCAAATGCACCACAGCATCACACACTCCAAAACCTGCCCACGCCACGGCCCTCCACACACCGCCCGCATGCAGCGCAGCCCCTTCCCCAACCTCAGCATACACCCCAAGCACAGGCGTGCACTCAGACCCATGACACAAGGGTGGTACTGGATGATCTTTAATGTTCCTTCCAACTGAAACCATTATGTGATTCTATGCTCATTACATACAACCTACACAGACACAGCAAAATGTTCCCAGTGGTTCGGAGGAGCCAGCCTGGCTCCACAGGGTCCATCCCCAGCCCCATGGCTCCTGAGCCACCACAGGGGAAGACGCAATCCCTCAGGTCACATCCTGCTTCTCACTTCGCCATCAGGTTTCCAGCAGCAGGTGTTACCACAGGAGCCCGAGGCCGCTTTTATGTACTCTCCGAGACAAGGCTGTCCCTCCTGGTGTTGCCTTGCCCATAACTGTAGGCATCCTCCTGCGTTAGAGCTGGGATTTTCAGCCTTACTCAGTGAAGGCTGAGCTGGTTCTGAGCCTCAGGTTACATTCCCTTGGTTTAGGTCTTTCTCAAATCCTAGGACCGCAGGGCTCATTACTGTAACTCTCCATGCGTAAAAGCGGCTCTGTCTGTCTCACTCCTGGCTATACATTGTCTAAAGCCTTTGGATACCATTCCTGAGATATGAGGGGGCAGTGGGAACCCAGTGCTTTGTAGGTGGATCAGATCAGAAGTCAGTCTCCAAGACTGAAGCCCTCTGAAAGGTGCACCCCAAGCTGAGAAGAAACTGGTCACAAGGCCCTTTGGGAAACTCCTGGATGCAGGAAGGAGGAAGAATTCATTTTATCAATTCAGCAAACAAGAGTTCAGCCGGGGAAAATTCCGAATCACGCCCCCTGAGTGTTACCAGAACTGTTACAGCACCTCATGGAGTAGGGAGGTCTCACCTGCCAAAAGAAGCCTGTGCAGATCAGCAACAGGGGAAAGGAGGGGAAAGGTGGAGAAAAGAGGAAATATCTGGTTTCGATCAACTCCTTAAAAATAGAAGTCTGATTACCTTTGCCCATTTCTGATTCCTCAAGGGAGAGCAGGAGAAGAGGAATCTATAAATAGTTTGCAACACAGAGAATCCTATAGCAAAGTTGCTGGGAAAGATCAATAGCATGATTCAAGGAGGGCTCCAAATTACATCTCAGGGGAGGGAGGTGCTGAACGGAATTGATAAATGAGTTGCAAATGCCGTGTGTGTTGTGTGTATCTAATTAACAGAGGGTGACTGGGATCAATAGCAAGGAAGGAGATGGTCTAAAAATAGGACTCAGGCAGGGACCGCAACCTGCGGGCAACAGCTTGGATGGAAATGTCCCCTGGAGTAATTAACCTTTAGCTGAAAGTGATGGTTAGAGTGGGGGCAAAGTGGAGCTTGTGGGCAACTGGGAAGGGATGAGGTTTCCACGGGCCTTAGGGCACAGAGCAGTGTGACATTGTGGGGGTACAGGCATGGCCATGAGCTCAGAGCCTTCTTCTGATCGAGCGGCAGTGACAAGATGCTCGTTGGTGTGGTGCTTTCTGGAGAAATACCTGAATATTAACATTTTACTTGGGGTTGTGGCACAGGAAATATTTGCAGTTCTGTGTACTCACAAAGGTTTCCACATTGCTTAGAGAAATGCAGCAGTCATTTTTAAAAATATCTATTGACATCCATAAGAATCTGGGATTTTCTTCTCCATCTCACTAAATGCATTCGACGAAATACCCACCACTCCGAGGACCAGTCTTTGCTCATCCAGACTCAATACCATATATATATTTGAGCCACAGAGAAAATAACTTGCAAAGAGGAGTGTCCTTCAATCCTTCCATCTACGACAGAGCTGTCAGGCAAACTCCAGGGAGAAGGATTGATGTTGGGCGGGATGGTCTATGGCTCAACTTACAGGCTCTGCTGAAGTACCAGGCTTCACCCCAGTGAGAGGCAGAGACACACCAAGGAACAGAAAGTCCATTTTCACACTGAGTGCAGGATTTGGACCTGGGCTGCACAGCATGACAGAAAGAAAAAGAAACTGTAAAGACTAAGACTCTAGAAAATATCTCTGTCAGGAAGGGATTGGAGGGGTAAGTGGTGAGTGAAGAGCTTTTCTTTAATATGGACAGAAGTGACTAAAAATTCCTGGACAAAAGTTTTCTCAATAAGATTTTAAAAAGTAATAAAAAAGCCTTTTATTCCACTAATAGATGGAGCTACCAAAGGGGCAAACCCCATTTAGTCACCAAAAGGAAAATTAAGTCAAAGGGACAAAACATAACTTAGCTCCTCTCGGGTTAAGTCTAGCTTGAGGGAGAGAACATAGGCTTGAAGACATCTCTGAGGTGTGCTGTGGGTGCCCTGGCTGCTGACAGCTCTGCTAACCCAAAGTTGCACCTACTGTCTCCACAAAAAGCCAAGGGGAATTTGAAATCTCCCACGTTTAAGGCAAGAGCTTGTGGGTGCTGCTGTGCCACAGCAGCTCCGCTGTTTTACCTTGAGCTCACTCCATGACAAAGGCAAGAGCCAGCAGCAAAGCACCTGGATTCTGAGCTGCTTTTCTGGACCTCTCCGCTCCATCCTTTGGACCTGACAAAGGTTCTCCTTGAGAGAAGTCTAATGTCTCTCTCTGTGCAAGAAGGGGCTGAGAGCTGCTGATCCATGAATCATCTTCCAGACGAACCACAGGAGTCACAACAAACCAGAAAAGGAAAAAAGCCCCCAAAACAAGAAAAATAACTGATAAAATGTGATCAATACTAGAAAGAAGACCTAACCTGTTTGTTTTTCAACACAGGTTATTAAGAAACCATTTTCTTTCTCTGAAAATGGTGGCATGAAGATGACCAGAACAGCAGTTCTGATTCAGGCTGAAGTTCACCGAGCCCACAAGCCCCTCATCCACAGAGGCTGTACAGGGACAAGGGAGAAAAGCAAATGGAACAAGTATGTGTGGTTCTTTTTCATCTCCTTAAATACTCTCCCAACCTCAGACTATTTTAAATCAGTGGATTTTCTGAGTTCTCAGTTAGTTGCTCTATCCAGTGACTCATGGCAGATCCTTCTCCCAAGCACTTGTCCTCCCTCTTCCTGAAAATAGCTGAAATTTTTTGCATCCTCAGCAAAAATTCAGGCCAAGACCAGGTTGGATGGGGCTCTGAGCAACCTGGTCTGGTTGAAGATGTCCCAGCCCATGGCAAGAGGGTTGGAATGAGATGATCTTCAAGGTCCCCTTCCAACCCAAACCTTTCTACAATTCTATGATTTTGTGACAAATTCTCATCTTCCCCAAAGATGAATGGACCAATGAATCTGTTATTCAGAGCAGGAAGAGCATTCCCTTTTATCTGTTTAGACCAAGCTTCCTTCAGTGGTCCCCAGGCCCTGGGCTGGAACAGAGAACACACTGTGCAATGTCCCCATGCCATCAGGGCTCAGTAAAGACTGAAGTTCAAGAAGGTAGCCCAGTTTTTAGCCACTCTTCCCAGCGTAGAGCCTTAAAATGACATCTCCATGTGGCTCTCCCATCTGTACTACATAAGAGGGAGAGGGTCCGTGTGTACAAGTGAGCAAGGCAGAGGTGTAGCCCTGGCTCACTTTGCCCCATAAAATGTCTCTGGCCCATTGGGGGTTTTCTTTGAATTACTACTATAAAAGAGTCACTGTGTTGAATTTTGCTGCGGATGTTCTTTTAAGTGACAGTTCACGGAAGGTGGTCACACACAAGGAGCAGTTGTTGACATTCTGTTCACATGAGAGGAGGGCTGCAAAACTGTAGCAATTCCAATACCCAGTGAGACTGGCAATACATAAGAAAGACACTGCAATTTCAGTCATTAAGAATCACCAGAGGTCCCCCATAAAAATTCTTCCCTGCAAGCCTATGAAATTCATTCATTAAATGATCTGGCCATGAATGAATTCTGTCCTTCACGATGCAGCTGCAGCAGCAAAGTAAATGTTGCAATTTTAAGAACTGGGAGGTGACTGAGTTAAAAATGCAGCGCCTGACTCAAAGCCTGTCACAGCCGTATCTATCAGTTCTGGTGGCCTTTGGATCAGGCTGCTATCAAGAATGCAAAGATTATGATGACAAGTATTAGTGACTGGGTTGTAAGGAGTCAGACTTCCCTTTAGCTTCACAAGCTCTCTTCATGTCCTTTGCTTCCACCAGCTGTGTGCATTTGCACAGTCACTGAAGTGTTTGTGAACCATGGACTCAGTCGACTGAGTGCAAGAGGAAGCGGAGCTCGGGTTACTGGGTGAATGCACCTGTGTCCTTAGAGCAGTAGCTCAGGAAAATGACGGAGGAGGGAACCTTCCCCGTGCAGCTCTCATTTCACTCTTTGTACCTTTTTCCCATTGATGTTCAAAGGAGTGCAACCTCTGTTGGATACACTCGGGCAGGACTCACATGATTCAACGGCGTTCCTTTCGTCAGGCAGTGTTTGTGCAGAAACAGGTGGAACAGGGGACTGGTCCTTTAATTCTTGCCTCCATCCCCCCCCTGTGCCTGCAACATGACAGTCCTCTTGAAAGTAATCAGCAGTGACAGAAAACATGCACGAAGAGTCTCATTGACTTAGGGAGAGGGTGCTTGTGTGAAGCAACTTCACACGTGGGAGAAAAAAAAGAACAGGATCAGACCTACGCTTCGTATTTTTCCCACACTGGTTTCTTTTTACAGGGAATTCACTAATATTAAATCCACCTAGGTGGCAGGAATGTGAGCATCTGGTCCAACCTAAATAGTCTCTTCTGTTCTATTTTTACCCTCATGTATCATTTTTATTCTGCAGAGCCTGTGCGTGGCAGAAAGGGTGAGTTCACTTCTCGGTGTACAAGCCAAAGGTCTCTTCCAGAACTGCTGTGAAGGATTTGGAAGATATTTCACTCAAGCACGGAACTTATATATAGGCACAACGCTTTCATTAAACATGAGCAGCCACGGGGACAGCATCAGTCACTGACGGTAATGTATGCACGTCTTGTAGGCACACTACAGAGGAGCGAGCTGCTCGGAGAAATTAATGCAGCAAAGGTGTTGGATACGGATGCATTTGTTACTGAATCGACTCCGTCTAAGTTTCCTGAGCCACTGCGACTTCCAGCTCTATTTGTAGATTACCAAATGCTCACAGTGTGACTGTCACTTTTGCATTTACTGCAGCTGATGCCTCAATGTGATATTGAATGCATATTTTAGATGAATACTTCACGTACCAAACCTGCCCCTGATTAAGAATAAGTCTTTGAGGAAAACCCTGGCAAGGTAGAAAGGAAGATCCCTGAACAGATACAGCCCTCACCATCTCCCCCGGAGGTAACTGAGCTGCAAAGATGCAGAGCTGTGGGAGAGACATCTTCCTGCAGCAACGGGTACTGTATTTTGGTGCAACAATTTCTGAATGAATTGGTGGAAAATGTGCATTTCATTAAAATCACCACTGAAGAAGGAAAGCAATTGCTGAGGGGGCTTGCTGGCTAGTGCAGTAAGCTGCAACTGTTACTAATGGAATGCCACAGTAAAGGCAAAATAGGAGCTATCGTGTACATTTGCTGTGGAATTGTCCTGTTCTGTCCAGAAAAAAATTGCTTAGAATATTTTGAATAACACTGAATAAAATGTGAATGAAGTATTCCGGTTTGTGTTCTGTCTGTTGATTGCTTGAGCAGTAGGATCCAGCTTTTATCTCCTTGGAATAAATGGTTGATGTATATTCATCCTTTTTTATTTGGAAGAGATTGAGTGGGGTCTTCCACACCTCCCTCTATTATTTTTGTCCTTTTTGAGGACAGATGAATACACTCACCCTCCAGTTACCTCCATAATTTTCACAGTGCATTTTGTTCTAACATATTTTTTCTGGCCTCTACTCCCATCATTTATGACCTGACTGCCTCTCAGTAATGGAAACACTTTTCTCAACCAACATTTTCCTCCTGCATATACCATTTTTGAGGTAGAGAGCAGAGAGTTTTACCAAAGCTGCAGAGAAAGCCTGTGGAAGGTGGGGTACCCATCTGCAGTGTTAGCCTAGATCTTACACAAACCCCCATGGCACCTGGTGGGGTGTCCCACTGCCTCCACTTGCCAAGCTGCCTCAGTGGTCCATGGCCTGAATATTCCAACACAACCCCTGAATATTCCAGTTGTGGGTGCTACTTTGAACTCCACCCAGGATGCCTGAAGGCCAACCAAGCCAACCTGTTTGTAGAGCTTCTTCCCTCATCTCCACAGACATGCTGGAAGTGTCAGCTTTATCTCGCCAAATTCAGACCGTGGTTGGACTGACTAGCAATTAAAAAGCTGGTGCTAAATACTGTTTTTACTGTATCTGACTGTGTTGAAATGGAAGTAAGACCATAGCAGCAGCTTAAACCTCAGCTAATTTGATTACATTTAGCTGTGCCAGGGTCTCTTACAGATATTTTCCAAAATAAATTCCAACCTGTATGTACACACAAAGCTAAACAGTTTCTTTGAAAGGAAGATTATAGTGTTACTGGTAGAGATCAGGCAGGATATTTACTGCAGTGGAAACCTTTCCTGAGAAACTCGGAGTCAGGGCAAAGGCAGTACCAGCTCATGGAGACAATTTCCCACCACCTCGTATTATCACTTAGTTTGAAACTGGAGGAGGGAAGGAAAGTGAACCTTTAATAACTGCCCAGATCTAAAATCAATTTCAGTGCTCAAGACAGCTTGTAAACACACAGTATGCTTTAAAAAGGATTGATGCTGAGCAAAGTGAGGTGCCCATTTTCCTGCTGTTGAAGTCAAACAAAGCTCTTAAGCAGCTTCCATTTTCGAGGGTGTGTAAATGGCTGCATTATTAAGAGCCTTCCTCTGTCTGAAGATGAGAGATTTGCTTCTCAGCTCTTTTACACACACATTTAAATCAGGAATAACCCACTGAGAATTGACCTGGTATACATTTGTTATGAGAAAAGAATGGGAAAAAAAAGTCCTGTTTAAAAAAATTCTAACAAGGATATAAATTATGATGATTTACACTTTTGGGCCAGGAGTTGAGATTCCTTTTAAAACCACAATTGATTGATGAAGCCTCACAACATGCTTGTGATTCAGTAAGTGCTACTCTCAGTTTGCAGATGGTTGCTCTGAAGCACCGCATTGCTATATGGTTACAAGCCCAACAAATGAATTAGTGGCAGAGCATGAACCAAATGCAGATTGCCATATCCTGATTACTACAGAGTAGTGCTTTGGGACAGCATTTCTTCCTTGTGGCTGCTCACAATGCAGCGACAATTTCTGTGGTTTTGTGTCTCTTGGCCACCAAAGTTGACAACTCAGCATAGTACTGCTGCCTTTATACCTGCATGGAGTCACATCTCATCGTCCTGAGACTCGTGGCTTTGCTTGACCATCCACAATACCCCCAGGGTTCAATACTGGGCCTGGTATTGTCTTGCTTAGTCATAAATGACTTGGATAAGGGGCAGATGCCTCCTCAGGAAGTTTGCTGGTGACACAAAGCTGGGAGCAGTGGCCAATACCCCAGAGAGATGTGCAGCCATGCAGAAGGTCCTCATCAGGTAGGAGAGATGGGCAGGGAAGAGCTGTCTGAAATTCAACAGAGGCAAATGGATCCTGCACCTGGGGAGGAATCACCCCAGGCACCAGCACAGGCTGGGAGCTGACCTGATGGAAAGCAGCTCTGCAGAGAAGGACCTTGGGGGTCCTGGTGGACAACAGGCTGTCCCTGAGCCAGCAGGGCCCTTGTGGCCAAGGAGGCCCATGGTGTCCTGGGGTGCATCGTGATGAGCATTGCCAGCAGGTCAAGGGAGGTGATCCTGTCCCTCTGCCCAGCCCTGGTGAGGCACATTCAGAGTGCTGTGTCCAGTTNACAAGAGAGACATGGAGTTCCTGGAGCAGGTCCAGTGGAGGACAGGAAAATATGATCAAAGGACTGGAGCATCTCTCTTACAAGGAAAGGCTGAGGGAGCTGGGGCTGTTCAGCCTCAAGAAGAGGTGACAGAGAGGGGACCTCATCCCTGTCTGTCAGTGTCTGCAGGGAGGGCTCAGAGCACGGACCAGGCTCTGCTCCTGGTGCCCAGCAATGGCACAAGAGGCAATAGGCAGGAGCTGATCTACAGAAGTTCCACCTGGACATGAGGAAGAGCTTCTTTCCTGTGCAGTGCCCGAGCACTGAATGGATTGCCCAGAGAGGGTGTGGAGTCTCCCTCACTGGGGATATTCCAGTGGACACAATCCTGTGCCATGTGCTCTGGGATGGCCCTGCCCTGAACAGAGAATTTGGTCCAGATGACCCCACTGTGGTCCAGCCTGACCCAGTCTGTGATTCTGTAATTCTGTGATTCTGTGTAATGCATTTTTCACTGAAGTTGAAAAACTGTACTTACTAGAAGGTTTAGAGATCCTCGACTGCCAGCCAGGCTCAGTAAGGCCATCCTGAAGGACCAGTCAAGAAAAGGGATGGCTGCCACTGGCGGCTCACAATATCCATGCGCAAGAGAGAAAAGATCAGTGATAAGGGCAGAATGCACAAAGAGAGTGAAGAGAAGGACAGTGAAGGTGGTCACGCAGGGGCTCTAACCTAGATGGGGGAAAAAGCAGACTGGAAAGAAGGTGTACGAGCCTGAGGGAGGAAGTGGACAGAGAAATTGGATGCTGAGGATGTGGGGCTAGGAGGGAGATGGTGCAATCAGTCATTTGACACTGGGCAGAAAAAAATTGCAGTCAGAACTCAGAAAATGTTTATCAATGTCCACTTCAGCTGTGTCTGCAGCTTTTCCAGCTGTCTGGAGACTCTGGATGAATCCTCTTGGCATTATCTCTTGAAGGCAACAAAGTAGAGGAGGGAACAGATAGCACCCACAATTTATTTTCCCCAGGGGTACAGATAGTCTGTCATGCAGTGTTCCAAACCCAGGGGATTCTTGGGAAAGGCACATTATGTCCAGTGAAGTTATCACTGGCATGATACTAAGATAATCAAGTGGGCCCTCAGACCCGAATTCTGTCCTGAACTGTGTGCCTTGAAGATTTCTGAGCACATCTCTTGCTAAGGCTTTTTTCTTGCATGGACATAACGCTTCAGAGACTTTTGCCTGTGCTTGCGTGTCAAGAGAAGATAGGTGAGAAGAAAAAAAAAGAGCCAGATCTCCACCAGCTCCTCAGTTTTCTGTTCCCAGTCTGCCTTAGTGCGGCTGGAGAATCCTTGTGTGTGCTGGTAGCTGAGGGGCATTAACCCTAACACGCCTCCCAGCCATTCTCCTGAAAAGACAGTTTAGGAGGGGAACTTGCTGTTTAAATAGACATTCCCTGAGAATAATTTTATGTCTGCAGTGGATTCATTTCTCTGCTGCTAAACTGTAGTGGGAAAGCATCTTTGCAAGTGTCTGCAGATGCCTGCCCGCAAAGCAGAGCTTTGCATAAGCTTAGTAGCTTTTCCCCACCAGCAAAGCAAGCTGTCTGACTGCAGCACGCAGCTTCTGCTGGATAACCGCACTGCTTTCAGGACTTGGTGCCAGCTTAGCTAGACAGTGACTGTTCACACCTCCTCACACCCCCGGGCGATGTTGCTTGGCCAGTGAAAAGCTTGTGGTTAGCGGTAGCCAAGGAGCGTGACTGGCGCTGGCCCTGGTGCTCCAGTGTGTGCTCGGGGCACTGCTGGGCTCTTCCTCGCTGAACCTGCTCTGAAGTCACAGTAAATAACCCACAAGAGTCGCAGGTCAAACGTCTGTGAGAGAATGGCAAATGATATTTCTGGCCTGCTGAGTCAGGCAAAGGAGATGGGGAAGGAGGGGCTTGGGACTTTTTGGTTTTCTCTGAAGATCAGGCCTCGGCAAGGTTAATAATTTCTGGCGGACTGAAAAGACTTATTGGGCAGATTGGGAAGTCTTGAAAAGGCCTTTTTTGAGCAGACTGAAAAGGCAGAAATCTGAGCTCTGAATACGAAGCTGCTTGATAGCTTCATAGGACCACTTACTATAAATCTCATCCTCTTAGCAACTGTATGAGCAGCAGGGCACATGATTGAATGTTTTTCATATATTGTGAAATAAACTGCACTCCACCTCCTACTGCAGCAAATGTCAGGTGTGCAAGACAGAGCAGGGGCTGAGGTACACTTCAGATCGCGGCACCTTCTGCATTTCAAACGTACGCAGCACCGTCCCTCCACAAGCTACACAAGATTAAATTCATCACACTTTCCAGCACACTGCTAAGTAAAACAGAAGACTGATTTACTACTAATAGTCGAGGCTTCTTATAGCAGCCTCATCTGTTATCACATCCTCCGCCATCGTTCAACTTCTACTCCCACCTCGCAGTTACTCTGGCCCTCGTACTCTGTTTATCTTGCTCTTCCTCTCCTGACTCCGTGCCTCTTTCCGTGCTTCTCACTGTCCTGGATTCAGCTTGCCTGCTGATCCCTGATGCCACCAGCTCACACAAATCCTCAGGAAAAATCACTTCTGTCATGACACAAGACAAAAGCTTGGGATGAGCTTTGTGGGGTGCCAGCAGAGGTCCGTGTTCCTGGCTCCGTGCAAGGTGGTGGTATGGCACGGGACAGCTCCTTGCACTCCTCTGGGCCTCAGGGCTTGATTCTCTGTGCGTCTGGAGGTCTAGAAAATCAAAGTCTGGTTTTGGTGGAAATGACTGGTTTCACTGGCAGTTCGCATGAGCAGAGAATGAGAATGAATGAAAAGACATTTAAGGTTTAGCCCAAAGCATCTATTATGAATGTCACTAAATCCATCCTAGCACAACTTCTGCAGTTAAGGAATAGGGTAGGAGCTCCAGGCCTGACCTGGAGCTGAATCTGGAGGATCTGAGGAGAGAGGGAGAATTTAATTCTATGTAAGATCACTATTAACTGACACACTGTCATGATGCTTTAGAGAAGAGAGAGGGGATGATTACAGAGGGAGAGCAGGAGCCACAAAATAGCACTTTTATTTTTCAAAATCTTCACATAGCTTGGCAGAACAAATGACAACAGAAGTTAAAACAGCACTTTTCAATTTTCCATTCTTTATTTCCACATGATTCTTCTGTGGAACTGCAATTAGGATATTTATTTCCCTGTCTTGTGCTTTTTCGACACAGAATGTCAAATGGTTCAGTAACAGATAGAAAAGCATGGCTCTTATCTCCATATAAATATAAGAGTGCATCTCTGCAGGACTAAATCCAGGTATTCATGATGCTCACAGTCATCATTACCCTATTACCCAAATGCCTTGCATTAATGGATTTCTCCTTGCATCACTTGACTGAGGAGAAATTCGGTGCTGAATAATTACCCTCATCTTACAGACAGGGAAGCGCATCTTAGAGAAATTGCAGCATTGGCCGGGTGCTCACAGGAAGCCTGCGCAGACCAGGAACCTCAATCAAAAGCAATGCAGACACGAAGGCCAAACCTGCTCCCTCAAGTACCTGTCCAGCACTTATGGGGACCAGATTTCCCTGAGACCTCTCCCCAGCCAGGCCCACACAAACAAGATTTCAAACTACTGTATGATAAACTCAAAGCCAAACCAAAATCTTTAGCTGACAGAAACTGGAGAAAATGAAGCTTCAAAACAGGCGCAATGTCATTTACACCTGCTGGGGATTTGACCCAATCCATTGACTGCATCCAATTACGCAGACAATAAACCACTGAAATTGTCAGATATTATATACCTTTAATGGAAGATCAAAGGAGTCCTCTAGACGGTAAGATCTCGGGGAATTTCTCTCTGTTGGATTGAGAAGAACAAAGATTTTAAATGTGAGGTAAATATTCTCTTTCTGCAATATTGCTATTAACTGCAAATTTACTAGAAACAAAGGATTTCTTTTGTAAGGAAACACATTCTCATGAGAAATTTCTGATGAAAAAGCTTTCCTCCAGCTCTGAATTCTCATCAGATACCATTCAGGATCTCCTGGTGAGGATGCTGATCAACAGCAACTTTCCCAGACCCGTGTTAGGTCTGGTTAGGGAAAGGCAGCACCAGGCCCCAGCTCTCATGGTGACTTGCACCTCTCAGCTTTTGGGCAAAGGTGTTGACACAGCTCACTTCAGTCAATTTACTTCTTGATAAAGACAAAAAATACGGTTTAAAATAAAAAAAAATTTGGAAAATCTGGCTCTACCATAAGGTACATAAAGCAGAAGTTCATCCACCTTCAAACATAGCCAGACTTCTCGCAGCCCCACGTCCATCCAAGTGCTAAATGAGCACCAAACAGGGAGTGACTGACACCCCTGCCACGTCTCTGCACCAACATTTTGGCCCTCAGTGAGACCAGTGTTAAAATTTCTGTGTCATAAGTTCACTTAGGGAATTTGGATGATTCATGTAAAGTCCGCACACCTCTCAAAAGGCTAAAGCAAAAGAAGAGCTCAGCCTGTGGAGGAGGAGGTACTTTGGTGCCACAATGGCTTGCAATTGCAGTGCTTTGGTAATTCTGCTCTGCTTCTGGTAGTGGAGGGATTGTGTAATCCTGCTTTTCCTTCTCTCTCAGAAACCTGTTTTCTGCTAACATTGTTGGAAGCCTGTTGTAGCTGTTAGCCTGTCACAATGAAAGCATGGCTTTATTTATTTAAACAAGCAAACAAAAAAAAGACAGACTGTGTGCCTGCTTCTCTTCTTGTAGGAATTTGATCAAATTTAGCTTTACAAATGCAGAAATAATTCCATTCAGAAGAGAATCCAGAGATATTGTTGTCTGTATGATATCCAATGCTTTGTTTCAGAACTGCAGGAAATGGAGGCTCCATTTTTCAGCGTCGAGATTCTTCCGGACTAAAGAAGCACATGGAACCTTTTCACTAAACTTCTCATGTTCTCCCAGCCTGAAGGTTTTTCCAGCCCTCTCTAGCTCCAGGTCATGTCCTTCTAGTGTCTTGTCAGCTTTCAGATTGTCTCACCTTTTCATTCCTATTTTCCTTTGCATTTGCTCATTATCTCTCTCCTTCATTCTCAGCAATCTAGTCCTTAGTTAAGGTAAATGTCAACTTTTCTCTCTACTGGCATGAAATGATATTTTAACATTTATGCTCTTGCTTTGCCTCAACTCATAATTAAAATGATCAAATTAGCTATTTCATTAAAGTCAATGGCCAGACCGTTAACAGAGCCCCTCTTTTAGTATAATTTAACATCAGCATACAGTGCAATGAAGGTGCCTAGCACTTAACATATGCCAGCTGGAATAGATACCAGTTAGCTCTGAACCTACCTGAAATAATTTGTCACCACTGAGCCAGCGAAGAATGCTTTACACTGGTTGCTGCAGTTTAAGTATCTGGGGCAAAGTATTGCAGTGCCTCCATTCGACGGCAGTACACAATTTGTCTTAGCTCCTGTTCCAGATGCCTGAATTAATCACAACAGCTGGTATGAACCAAGATTGCTTTAACCCACCTTCATGCACACCTGGTGCACATGGTGGCCCCTTGTCTGCTCACAGTGTTGGTTTAAAGAGACTCGAGGTAACTAATGGAGATCCCACTGTCCATGAAGGGCCAGCACCCAGCACGGCTCTGCCTGTGACCTCCTTTTCCCTGTGAGACCCATCACAGACTCCTAATGCATGAGCTGGATTGAGCAGTTCATTTAAAATCTCTTATTGACTCAGTGCCCAGGAGAGATCCATGAGGGTTACAGAAAGGCGCTAAAACAGCTGTACTGTAACGAGAATGGGTCTGATTAGTGACACACATGTGCCAAAAATTTCCTTGAAGGGCTAGGTCAGCACACACAGGAGAATAAGGGCTTTGGTATTTAACAGGGGTTTTTAACATTTGCCTATTCAGAAATGAATCACTTGATACTGGTGTATTCTTGTTTTTTCAGAAATTAACATCTCAATACTGACAGGAATAACTGAACTGAGCATGTCTTCTGAGGCATTCGGTGTCCTTTTCCAAGTGTGCCCCATAAAGGGTAAAACTAATTTTATACCAACAAGTCTGACTATTAATGAGCATTCCGGGGTCTTGCTGTTCCCAGTGTGGGAAAGGGGAGCTGGGACAGAGGGCTGAGAAGTCCCTTGGACAGCTAAACTTGGTGTTCACACTGCCTTCAGGAGGATGGAAAACTACCAACCCCGTGCCCTGCAGCAGCATTAGCAAACCCACGTCCCCCAGGGCTCCAGCATCAGCGAGCAGGCAGAGTGCTCTGCACCACTGGTACCATTAAAGCCCATAACTCTGTAACTCTATATCCCCAATGTCTATGCTAACCTCATCTGAAAAATCCTCCTTGGCAATTACAAGCATTGCAGGGACTACTGTAAACCACTCTGAAATTATCCTGCTATCACATTGCCTGTGCTGTGGCCTACGGAGAAGATTTGCTTCCCACAGAGTGAAGGCACTGCAGTTTCAGTGGGACAGGGTGGGTTTTTGCTTCCTTGTCTGTGATGTTCTATATGGGAATCTTTTAATGCCATGAAAGCATTGGAAATTGCAGAAAGTGGAGGGTATTTGAGACAGGTTCTGTGAGCACTGCATGCACACACAGTAGTGGCACTGGGGTGAGGGTGTTATGGAGAGGAGAAGGACTTTGCTGTAACAAGAAGCACTACAGACAGAAACTATAGTATGCATTCAATATGTCTTTTTATTCCCTTTACTTTCATGTTTTCATGTTCATTTCATCACAATGACATCTGTGCTGATGAATTTTGCCATTAGAAGCTAGGATAATATCCCCAACGATTAATTTCATAAGTAGCTCCCTTTCTGACATCATCTTACCCAGGCAGGTATTGCTTCCAGTATTTCATATTTGCCCTTATTAAAGCCAAAGACTTCACTAACTCCTGGTGTGTGCTTATAGAAATGAGAGAGACAAATTCTTTTCAGGAGTGCAGAGTGAAAAGGTGACAAGCATCAGACACGGGTTGCAGTTAAGAGAAAATTCTGCTATTTGCAAGGAAACATTTTTCACAACATTCCAGCTAAGCACAGGAACAGGCTTTCCAGGCAGATAGATATCTTAAACTCTGTTGGAGGGAACCCTCAAGCAAACTGGCCCCGCTATGAGATGAGTCTTGCTTAGAACAGGAGGTTGAAACAGAGGCCTCCAGAGGTACTTCCTAAACTACAGTAATCCCTGATTCTAAAATCTAAGAAAAATGTATTGTCCAGAGCATCCAGGCAAAGAGCAATACTATTCATTTTAAATGTCATGGAAGATGGATCTGAAGGCTTCTGGACTTGAGTTCATGATTTTCTTCAGCCTTTGAGAGTTACCAGGTTTCCTCTGAATAATGTCTCTTGGAAAGCAACATGTAATGCACTTCAAAAAGCTTAGACAGCAAAATATAATTGAATCAATCAGCAGACAGACTCAGAATTTGGTTTTAGAGCTGTTTTTCCAGAAGACTTTACTCTTAGATTTCCTGCCAACCAATGATGGAAAAGAAACAATGCACGTAACATATGTGTGTAGGCAAAGCTGCTTGACCTCAGTCAATCATACATTCATAGAAGAGAGTTCATGACAGACACAGTGGCAGAAGTTGTTCAGCTTCAGCACATTATTTCAGCCAAAACCTATTCATGGACAATTTGTGAAGAAAAGAAAAAAAAAAGAGAAAAGTAACAATTATCAGAGAAATTAATGACGGCAATTTACTCTCCCAAAACTGCCTGTTCTGTATCCTCCATTGATGTTACCCTCCTTCAGAGCTTGCAGGAAGGAAGGCTGATATACTTAGCCAGGCTACTGCATTAGCTGTCACTCAATAAATGAGGAAATCATTGTATTTGCAAACTCTGCAAGCAGATCACTGTAAGCAATCTTCAAGAACCTGCACTTTGACTTCACTCTCATGTAACTGTTGGCGTGCTGGCAAATAGAACTGGTGCTGTTTAATTTAAAGTTTGATTTATCATTGCTTTGATGGTGGACACTCATGTTCGGTGTTTTTGGGTTTTTTTAACAAAAAGCTAAATTCTTTGCTTTTAGCCTAAGTCTACACAAATATTTATAATGGCATCATTAGGTCTTTAAGGCCTGAATGACAACTAAGTTCAGACCAAAATTATAAATAAGTTTGGTTTTGCATTTTAAAAGCACCTGTTCTATCTAAGCCATGGTTACATAAGGACTTTGCCTCACTCTATCCTCCCCCAAAACCTGATTCTATGATTCTAATGTTGCCAAAACCCATGAAGTTTTACTCTGGGAGACATAGGTTGCACTGCGATTTAAAGGAGATCTGAAAACAGAGTTTAAAAAAAAGACGCTCAATAAAATTTCTTCATTGGATACATGGATCAGACAAACATCTGGATGTGAACTCCTCTCAGCTGAATTTCCTCACAGGGTCCTGGTTATTCTTGGGCTTCATGACATTATTGAACAGGGATGGGACTACTCACAATCTGAACACCGAGGTCTTTGAATATGCCTTTAGCTGAGCTCCAAAAATTGCAGCAAAGTACTAATCTATTGGACTATGCATTCACAATGCTGCCAAGAATTCTGAAGGGCTGGCAGTGCAGTTTTTGTGATTTCCAGCTCTAGCAGAAGTAAGCAGTGCTCAGAGAGCTGATCTGGTACTCTTGAAGTGCATTTCTCGTCAGTGGGTCATCGTTATCGTGTGTTAGCACCTTCTGCTCTACATTCCATGTTCAGCCTGTCTCCCTCACCGTTAGATCCCTGCACAAGTCCACTTCTTTTCAGGAGGCAGCAGCTTTTTCAGGAGAGACCCAAATGTTCTTCTGCACATTACGCCATCCCAGACATTGGCCAGAAGAGGATTCCTAAGAAAGAGAAAGAACTGAGTCAGCATGTGCTGACATTTGCCCATCTTCTGTGACTTTTCATCCGGGAATTCCTGAGACAGGCATTGTATGAATGCATTTAATAGTCCTTAGCACATGTTTTCTTCTATGAATCTGCCTAATCACTTCTTGAACCCACATTAACTGATAACATCTCCAGCATCCCATGGGAAGAAATTTCACAGCCTAATGATCCATGACACAAGGGACAGTATCCTCTTGTTTGCTTTGAACCTGCAGCCTGGTAGTTTCATTATTATCCCCTAGTTCTTGTACTGAAAGAGGGCATGAAGTAAACTATCATTTTCTCCATACCACTCAGGTTTTAAAAGGCCTCTTTAAGATTCCTTCTCTGATATTCACTTTTGAGGGAGAAGATTCTTAGTCTTTTAATCATCCCTCAGACAGTTATCCCTCACCGTGTCACCCTTTCCACGAAATTCAGTTCTACTGTACCTTTTTGAGATGGATGGGACACAACTCCACACAGTCACCAGGATGTGAGAAATGTGGGGTCACACAGGTACGATGAAGTTCTCTTTTATGATGTCAACTCCTTTCTCCAACATCTGATTTGTATTTTTGACCCCTTTGGAGCAGCACAGTTGTGTTTTCATGCAAAGTATTACTCTACTCTCAAAACTTTGCTTCCAAGCGAAATAACCAACTGCTCTGCACATGCCCAAACGTTTCTGTATCTCCACAGGCTAAGCATCTTCTGTCTAAGCCCTGCAAACTTTCCTTCACTTAGTTAGCCTAATCCTGACCCAGTGGTTATTTCTGCATGTTGATCCCACATAATCACAGAATCATTGAATGGTTTGGGTTAGAAGGGACATTAAAGATCATCTTATTTCAAACCTCCTGCCACGAGCAGGGGTACCTTCCACTAGACCAGGTTGCTCCAAGCCTCATCCAACCTGGCCTTGAACACTTGCAGGGATGGGACATCCACAGCTTCTCTGGGCAACCTGTGCCAGGGCCTCACCACCCTCACAGTAAGGAATTTCTTCCTGATCTAAACCTGCCCTCTTTCAGTTTAAAGCCATTCCCCCTTGTCCTATCACTGCAGGCCCTTGTCAAAAATCCCTCTCCAGCTTTCCTCTAGGTCCTCCTTAACTGCTGAAGGTGGTAAATTCTTTCTTCTGTCCACGATGGTGGAGGATTGCTGCCTTTTTTGCATCCACAGGACTCTGATATAGCTGTAGTTAGTGGAACATTTTCTTTGCGTAGAAAAAATGTGAGAGTTTCCAGAGGGGTTTAAAACTTACTGGCATGTTATAATGGAAAGGATGGAGCACCACCTGCAAAACATGCACAGAAATGTTCATCTGCGTGAACCAGAAACTTGCATTATTTCTTTCTACTGAACATCTGTATAAATCAGGTTATTGCACACCTTCCACCACATGGACATGCATTTCTGAGAAATGCAAGACCTGAAATGAAATGAAATGAAATTTAATTAATTAAATATGGATTAATTATTCAGTTGCCAGAATTTTGCACGGTTCATAACAGAGAGGGCACAGACCAACACCATCCGTGAATGAATCAGAAAAACAGCAGATGTGCAAGCTGGTCAACCCAACCAGAAGTGTGGCTGGGTCGGGTTTGTTTCTCTGGTTGTCTCTCTGCCCAATGGCAGCGGTGGGAATGAAAACATATGTGAAAATTCAAAAATGCAGAATTTTTGAGTGGAAAAAACCAACAATAAGGCTACCCAGGCTGAGTGAGCAGGATGGAGCTCTGAACGCTCTTGAACCGAGCTACACCTTCTGTCATTTTCTTCTTCTGCTCTGTTTAGTTCACTGCCTTGTTTTTTTCTGAAATATTGTTAAAAAGAAGATGTGGTCTCAGCAGTGATGGATTCACTGAACCACAAAGCAGGGTGACCACCTGAGAGCCCCTTCAGTTACCTGACAACTATTAATGTGCTATTATTCTGAGCCTTCTTTAAATGCATGTCACCCCTCTCTTCATAGCATCTCTGAGCTCTTCGGTCTATGGAAAACAATTTTTTTATCACACTATAAAGACAGAATCCTTGAAAGGTTAGAGCTTAAGCTTATTATCCAGGCAGACATTTCAATGTTTTGCAGAAGTGTGTTACACATAAGACTCACCTAACCTTAGTCCTATATACAAAACAGAGTATTGCCTGACCCACAGTTCATCTAAACTGGCAGATCAAAAGTGGAACTAGAATTCTTCCTGATCTCCTTGATCGTCTTTGTGTACTGTTCTTCAAATCCAGTTTATGCTGGAGTATACAGAGGTTATGACAGGGCAGCCATTCTGGATACAAATCTGCCACTGACCGTGGGAAGTGTGGCCACTCTGCAGGTGACTCCAGCGTAGACCATGCTGGCCCTGGTAGTTCTGTGATCGGGAAATGGGCAAAGTAAATTCTCTAAATGCACATTTTCTAAGTTAAAGGATGATTTTTTCGCCTAATATTTTTCAATGCTTCATTTAGGTCATGGTTATGGATAACGCTGGGGAGCCATGAACCCCAGTGTCACAGAGATTGCAGACCAGCCTTCTAGATCTTTCAACAGAAAGGCTTATCTTCTTTCAAAGCACCTCGGATCCATAAAATATTTCTAAATGTGGGCTTTTCTGTCTACATCTGATGAATGGAGAAATGAATTTGGTGAGCTCAGAGAATACTGGAGGAAAATCTGTGTCTGCCAAACCGCTGAGCTGGCAAAGAATTTGCTGAGGACTTCAGCAACCTGCAGCTGGCCAAAGGCCTGTTATTTATCTAATTTATTGACAACAGTAATATTTTCCTTCTTCAGGCATCAAGCTGAAAGATATCATAATGTACTTGGGCCGTAGCCCTGTGAAAGAGAGCAAAGATTGGATTTGCTCATCCTATGTCTTCCACAAAACTCTTGACAAGACTTTTCCACTCGCCCTAAAAGCAAATAGTTCTGGTAGATTTAAATACTTGGTTATCTGGTTTAATGTATGTCTGTAAGTTCCTTCATAGGTGATATTGGACATTGTGTCCTTGGAATTTCCACTGGGGTCTGACAAGTAAAAGTATTGCAGAAGTTCTGAATTCTGTGAAATGAGCATAGCTGGATATCAGCCAGTCAGTCAGAAGAAACTGAAGTCCTGGAAAACACAGGCAAGTATCTCATCCAGCTATTCAGAGGGCTTACTGAGGGCTGCAAGTGTGTGTTCACTTCTCTCTTCTGCCTGAGATGAGAAGCAGGCTGGAGGTCATGTCTGCTATCCATAAATGCACCTTCATGACTTCTGCCCTTTGGGTAAGGTAAGGGAGCAGCTCCATGCATCAGCTCTGTTGAAGTTCTTCGTGCTGTAATCAAAAAAAAAAAAAGATTCACTCAGTACAGAGACAAGAATGAAAATGAATCACCATTGAGGGATGAGTGTGTTCCACTGAGAGGGAAAGAGTTTGAAGCTCCAGCTCTTCTTCAGAAGGCTGTGTGTTTTATGCATTTGTGTGATGGACACTTCATCTCACATCCCAAGGCTTCCCCACTCCAGCACTGCACCAATTACCTGCCAATCAGACTATCAGATTAGTACACACACTTTTTTTGGATGCCACCTCTGGTTTCCATAGAAACTGGTTTAAGCCTCATCCTCTCTCTCAATTAGAACTTTTTATAATTTCTCCACCCTTATGAAATCATTTGTGGTTCCCATGGTAATCACTGAAAATTTGTTATCTCTCAAGTACTGCTTCTTAATCAGAGGCTTCACCAATAGCAATGTCCTGCTGGAGCAGTGAAAGGCACGAGAAGGTTCTAATCCTCTTTTGGAGTGAGTGGTGTGTCCTCTGCTCATCCTTAAGGCCATGCACCATAAATCCCTCCTGAGCCTCCTAACTCTGACATCACGGTTTTGGTCACTGTGGAGTTCCCTACCTTCACTGAGCATGCTGCTATGTCCCCATTTTATTGATTGCAAAGATGATGGGCACAGACTTGCACTCCCTTCGTCCAAGATGTTTCCGTAGGTCAGGTTATCTCAACAAAGCTTGCAGGAGAATTCGGATCTCCTTTGCTGAATTTACCTCCTATCTAATTCCCTTTTCACTGGAGCACCATGCACTCTCATGTAAGACGGGTGCCCTAAGTCCAAATGCCCCAGGTACATTCATTTCATGTTCAGGTGTTTAAAACACCATATAGTCAATGCAAACCAAATTTTTTATATATATACACGCACACATGCACAGACTACATTTATCACACATTTTATTCGCTCTCCATCAAGCCTACAGCAATTTCCATGCATGATAATATGTCCTACCACAGTCCCAGACTGAGGTTTGCTTTGACACTAAACACAGAGCTGCAGCTGATCTCAGCCTATCTTTTACAAAAATCAGCCCACAATGGTCCTCCTCTACAACAGCCCTGCTTGCAGTCCTGCTCTGAGCCTGTTATCAAAGTTCAGGAGCAAGTCCTGTGGATGGCATCCTCTGGCCTTTCTGACTCAACTCCAGCATTTCGGCAACTTCTATCTTTATCCACCTGTGACGATACCAGACAACTTTCCATCAAATACTGGTTGTACTTGCCTCTTGCAGCTGATTCTGGACTTCTCCCTGCACTGAGTCATAAAAACCAAATTAACCGTGTTTCAAATTTTCGTTTAATATAAAATGCAGATATGTGTGTATATATCTTCTGGATGTACAAGGCATCACTTGATGTGGTAAAACCTCATCCCCATCTGTTCTAGTGAGACCAGGACCTCACTCAGGAGTTTCAAGTTGAGAGAGGACTACTGTAATCGATTATCATCATTTCCAGCCAGCAAACGCTGCACTGAGTTTCTCCTTCCTCTTTGAAATAAGCAATACTTTTTGGAAAGATAGCCATTCTTGACTGAAAAAAATTAAAGTGAAAGGACACCATTTTTCCTCTACAGAACTGTCCTAATAGTTACTTGCTGGAAATTCATTTTTTGTTTGCAGTAAAATATGCCACATGACACACATCGATCCTACAGAAATTGCTATCTTGTGTATCCCTGTGTATTCAATTCCCTTTTGGTCCTGCTCCCTCAGCACAATATATCATCCCACAGAGACATATCAGACTTATTTTTTTTCTTTTTTTTTTTAGGAAGAATCTTATTGTGTACTTCAGATGTGGAATTTCTTTCTCAAGTGACATTAATCCAGGGTCTGAGCTGGTGGGATGTGATCTTGGTGTCACTATGTGAATATCACCATGCACTGGAGATTATGTTTGTGGAGAAACCTCGCATCTGAAAGGGGAAATGTTATCTGCAGCACTGTAGAAAGGGTTCGTTGATGGACAAGGTGATAAATAACAACAACCTCGTGGAGAAATGCTCCATTTTGTTCGTCAGATCAGGTTATCTCCCATACCCACAGAAACCCAAGTCTGTTCATGCCCCATGTCAGGACATCGACCTGGTGGAGCAAGCCCAGAGGAGGCCACCAGGATGTTCAGAGGGATGGAGCACCTCTGCTATGAGGAAAGGCTGGGAGAGTTGGGCTTGTTCAGCCTGGAGAAGAGAAGGCTTTGGGGGGATCTAATTGCAGCTGTCCAGTACCTGAAGGGAGCTGACAGGAAAGATGGAGAGGGACTTTTTACCAGGGCATGGAGTGACAGGAGAAGGGGGAATGGCTTCAAACTGAAAAAGAGTAGGTCTGGATAAGATTTCAGGAAGAAATTCTTTACCCGGAGGATGGTGAGGCCCTGGCACAGGTTGCCCGGGAAAGTTGTGGGTGCCTCACCCCTGGAAGTGTTCAAGGCCAGGTTGGACAGGGCTTGGAGCAACCTGGTCCAGTGGAAGGTGTCCTGGGGCAGGAGGGGTAGGAAATGCATGATCATTAAGGTTCCCACCAACTCAAACAATTCAATGATTATATGATTCTATGACTAGTACTGAGCAGGGCCAGATTTTATTTTAAAGCCATATATAGTATTTAAAACAACAGAAACTCAGAGTTGTTAAGACACGTCAGAATTTAGAAGAAACTTCTGTAGCCTTTTGTATTCAAAAAGGAGTCGTGAAGCATTTGACATTTTGGTGTGTCAAAAAGGTTAAATGAATAGCTGATAATCATGTAGCTGAACGCTGGCATCCATTTGATAAAAATATAAAGGCATTTGGAAACTATAACAGACCAAAGAGCACCAAAAAACATTTCATTTATATGTCGAAAAGCCACTGTGATGTCACACTTTTCAAAGGCCTTGCAAACAAGGCCTCAGAAGGCAAAAAATTGTTGCAGAGGCTTATTAGCAGCTTTAGTATACACTGACAGTAACCCCAGCTTGGAAAGAAAATAAGAATAAGAAATAAAAAAGAATTTTGTTGGCACTGCCTCAGAAAGTCAGTAACTCGTCGGAAAGAAAAATTATTTTCCAAAAACATCAGAGTTGTATGTGGTTTACATCTGAGTCTACTGTCTCCCCCGAACAACACATTTTACTGAAAGAGTATATGCCTCAAAAAGAAGGAATTAAGTCTCAAAAATCTCTCCCTAGTGCTTTGGAGGCTCCTGAGAAAGACTAGAATGCTGATGGCTCAAAAAATTAGGGAGTAAGCTCAAACAATAAGGGGGTAATGATGCACAAATTAATCACCCAGGTGTGGAGAGTGAGAAGACACCCCCCACCTCAGGCTACAGCTGGGTGTTGAACAAGGTAAGGGAAGAGGCTGATAAGAGGCAGATCCTTCAAGGCAGGATAGTCCTTTTTATCGTGCCAAAGTCCTTACACAAATGGCTCAGCTGTGAAAACTTCCCTCCTGGAAAGCACCGGGACAGTCACGCTTAGCCTGAAGGTTTTCACCCCTTCTGATGGGCCATTGTCTCAAACTCTGCTGGCTTGAGAGGCAGCTGTGGCACCTTGGGAGGTGTCATGGACCATCAAACGCTCACAAATTGTTCCCTGATCCACAGCGTTTCATCATTCAGTTGAAACTCCCCACCTGAGGGGAGGTACTTGGGCATTCCTACCTGAACATGAGTGTTTATAACCCATGGAACTTCGATGGTTCCTGGTTTTACTCCACCCCGACACATCAAGACTGCGACCATCACTTTGACCAACAGGCATTGAAACTGCTGCAACCTCGTTGTGAGGTCCATGGGTGGTGAGATCTTTCTACTCTTATCATTTCATTCTCTTTCTTACACATGTTCTTAACTGATATTTTTATGCTTTTGTGTTGCTATATTACTATAGATAATAATAACAACCAAAATAGCTACATAAGTGATTTTCATTCCAACCAAATTGTTCTAAAATAAACCCTACTTATATATATATATTTACAAGCACCAATCATTCAGTATTGTTTCACTCCAATCCACCTCAAGAGATCTAACAGGAACCCGGGTTACTCTTGCCTTCAGGGGTGGGTCATAACAGATCCCAAGGCCAAGTTATCAGAGAGTTTTAATGCATTTATTGGTATCCAGCCCCTGGGAGATGGGGAAGGGCTCTGTATACGTGCTGTTTGTGTGTGGATATGTTTCGTAGACAGTGATATGAAAACAGAAATACCTTTGCAATGGAAAAGCTTGCAGAGGATCAAAGGTTTGCCTCATTTCCACATCTTCTCTTTTCCACTTTCCATGTCCATCTCTTTGAAAATCACAGTCAAAAGGGACCTGTTTATACAAATGGAGCTGATTTGGGCCCACCACAGTGTGATTTGTGTAGCACAGCCATCCTGCTTCCATCCCACTCTGCTTTTCTTATTTCTGTCTCACTGAGAGGGACCAATATATATATGACTCAACATATGTCACAAATAAAGTGAAGGAAAAAAAAATACCCGCCAAAAATGAGCCCGCGAAGCTGAGTAGGGGGAGGAGTTTGGGGACACACATAAAAGCAACTGGCTGCGGTGCCAGGGGGTTCTTGGGTCTTTGTCTTCGTCTCTGGGTCTTTGTCGTGTTCTTTTGCTTTGGATCACTTGGAGGGTCAGCTTGGCCCCTCTGCTCCCACCTTCGCGCTCTCTTCCCTGTGGTCCTGCTTCCCCGTCCGTGCCTGCTTCGCCCTGCTGTGCTGATCCCTGGAGCTGCCTCGTGCTCTGCAGCCACCGCCTGCCCACAGCCTGCCGCCAGCACCCCGTGTTCCAGTCACCACTTGCAGCCTGCAGCCACTTCCCGCCACTTGAAAAATCGCGCCCAGCCAGCCACAGAAGCCACACAAACGCCCCGCGCAGTTCACGACACGCTCGCTCCGTCTGCCAAACACACAGCCGGGTTCTGTGGTAATGCTGACCCCTGTCTCCTGTTTCTCTTTCGTTTCTCTCTCTGCTCCCTTTTCTTGTTTATTTTTCCCTCCTCCCCCCCCTTTTGTAAGAACACTTAGTTGGTTTTCTTTTGTTTGTTTGTTTGCCTTTGGGTTTGTCTCTTTCATTTAATTTCAATAAATGGTTCTCAGATGTAATATTGTGGGATTCAGGCTTGGTTTCTCATCAGAAAAATCTATCAAAAGAACCTTTCCCGGTTTTCCCCTTTTATAGTGGAACGGGACACTCACCCAGCCTCAGTTTTACCCCCTCAGAAGTACAGCCCAGGCTGATGCAAAAAGAAGACAAAAAACCCCCGGGAGAGTACAAAATCAAACTTTTAATTAACATCTCAAATTCCAATTGAGTGCTAGCATCTTAAATTGCTGGTGTTTAACAGCATGAGCAATTTCTGGTGCCTCAGCAAGGTTTGGAAATAAGAACTGGCAGAGGCGAATGGTGCAGATGAATATGCACCTCACTGACATGAAAAAAGGATATTACAGCTATTTCTTACCTAGAGGTAAGTTTCTCCAAGGCTGAATTAACAAAATGACGGTGCTCTGATTAGATTGCCCTGTTAGCTCTGCACTGAGGTCACTTGTGGAACTTGGGATTTTTCATGGAAAGATTTAGGCAACAAAATACCTGCCTGGTTTGCAGGATCCCAGATCCAGCAGCCAGCACTGATTCCCTGTTTTCATTGGTCCTTCATCCAGCACAGGATAGTGTGGGGGTTCCTCTGTCTTCTCAGAACTGAAAGTCTTGAAGCCCCCCAACCATCCCTGAAGAAGCAACATAGTCCATCATCCAAAAGCAATGAGCAGGGGCTCTTTCCATTTTAGAGCAAAGTTGTAGCTCTCACAGATGTCATGCTCTTTAACAAAGGTGTCGGGATCAATGTTTTCCTCAAAGCAGGAGGTATCTCGCCCACGTCTGTAACTACAAGCTTCAGAAGGAGAAGTCTTCACCCCCTGTGTCAAAAGAAGAGGGGGCACAATCCTCATTGGCCCGTTGTGTAAAAGCACGAGAGGACTGGTCTGCTCTGATTTCATGAGGAAAGCGGAGGTCTGGGTTCCTCTCACTGCCTCTGTGCCTGTTAAATGTAAAGTGTTTGATAAGCTCTTGGAGGAAGATCACAACCAGATCCGGATCCCAGACGGACTTTGGTGCAGATTCCAGCAGCAGAGAACAGAATGTTTTGCAGAGCCTGGAAAACATTGTTATAAAATAATCACTGATGGATGTGTATGTTTCTAGTACGAGTTGAACACAGGGTTTTAAGCTCATAATTTTGGGCTTGGATTCTTGCCTTTCGTGTTTATATACTTACTGCGAGAGTCAACTCCTACACTTCTCACTTTCCAATAGTACCTCCTGAAGTCAGTGAGTCTGCTGAGAGAGCAGATAACCTTTTATTCAGATCATCGTCTGAACTGAATCACCAGGCAGCAGCCATGAAAGGGGTGAAGTGGGATTCCAATCAATGGCCTTAAGTCAGCTTGGGTTTCATGGTCCGATGAATTTCCCTGGAGGAAAACCCATCTCTACCAGATTCTGCACTGTCTCAGCTGTAGTTAAAATCCTTAAAAACCCTTCCCCATCTTCCAGTGTTGCAAAGCCTGCAGTAAAATTCCAGTTGCGAGAATAGGTAAGCGTGTGTTTACTTCTATAGAGCATGAGAGATTCTGCTGAAGATTTTACAGGTAATTTTATTTACATCTGTGTCAGTGAGGTCAGAATCTCATCCAAAACATTCTGGTTTTCGTGTTGGCTAGCAAAAATGTTCACACTAACTAAATCTATCTTATAAATCACCTTGACAGTCCTCATAATTCAACATAATAGGGTTCTTTGCAGAAAGAATTGTCTCTGAGCTGATGCAAGAGGATGGACAAGATAACCTAAGAGAGTTCTACGTCTGTGAAAAATTAAATTCTTGACCCTTTTCTTATTCCATTGGATTCCACCCATTCAGGAGCAGTTATATCCCTATCATTAAGGAGATTTCTCTCCATTAGCTCCCTGGATCTCTTTGCTAGTCAGTAAGCTGCTGCAGTCTCCTGCTTAACATTTTCCGTCTTTATTTTCTGTGCTCCGAGAGTGATTATTCTACATTTATCTGCACCGAACTGGATTTGTCACCTTTTTGCCCAATTACTTAAATGATCTAAGACCTTCTGTGTCTGACTGCATTGTTCTTCATTGTTTACCTCTCCTCGCCCACTCCTGTCACCCAGCAATCTTGCTTTAGATAATTTCCCAGTCATGTCTGCAAATAATAAAGCATTTAAAGAGCCACGGTATAACACTCATAGTGAAATGCCTTCTCACTTGAGACACAGAAAATAAACACAATTTCTGTATGTTTTACACATCCTAGTCTGATGCCTTCCTGTCACTCTCTGCTACCCACAACCTTCAGATGCAAAAGGCACATATTGAAGCTGCCAATGCAAACATTAATTTATGAGCTGACTACCTCAGGGCCATAAATCAAAGGAATATTTTCCACCTAACTGGACTTCCTAGGTTGGAAAATAAGCCTATGAGTACATTGGTGGCTGTGAGGCTTAGTAATTATGCAGATCTTTTCTGCCAACTTGAATGGCAGGGAAAAGAAGCGACGTGGTGACTTTCTTCAGAGCTGCAATTTCCCTTCTCCTCACTGGTATGGCACATTCAAGGATAAAGCCAAGCTGGTCAGGTCAAGCTCTTCCTCTTTCTCATGGTAACACCTCTGCAAATCTTCTGAGAGATGTTTTTGACTGCAGAAAAAATTTTCAGAACTTTTTACAAAAAATGCACGAATATTATTGGTCTGGACAAACGTATTGGAATTACATTTAGCCACCCACCAACAACAGATCAGTGCAGCATTACTGCACCACTCTTTAAGAGTTTAAACAGATAAACACAAACTTTGGACAAACAGCAATAAGCCATTAGAAAAACCAATAAAATAAAAAGTAAAACACCTGCCATTACTGCATCGTTTCTAAGGTTTTTTTCCTCCTCTGCCCTACAGATATTTAATACAGAAAGTCCTATAACATCTTAATTTCTAATTTGCTGCTCCAAACATTCCCTTTCACACATGGGTCAGTGGTGGGCTGATGAGCCATCAGAAGATAACTTAGCTCCCAGTTCACTTCTGGATCCTGGTCTATTCACAAGGAAGGGCTCAGCAAGATGAGAGACAGAGGAGGACAACTAGGTCATGTCCCCCCAGCAGAGTAAGGGTAGGTCGCTAAAGGGAAGCTGAGAGCTCAGCAAATTTCCTCGGTAGCTCTGTTTGGCTGCTGCTGCCCTAAAAACCAAGCAACTGGGAGGAACAGCCCATATCTGGAAGCTTATCTGGCTGCAGGTTTGAAAAGTTTGGAGCTTCTCTTGAACTGAAGGTATTAAGTCTCATAAAAATGTGACCAGTCACAAGAAGTTTATCTAAGGGGGAAACATCAGGCCACGAGGCGCCTGAATTTGAAAACAGAAGAGATACCTCCCGATGTATTGCCAAGAGGACCAGTTTTATAGTTTTGAAAGACGTGCTCCAGCAGTTAAAGCTCCTTGAAACCTTCAAGACAGACCTATAACACGTTTTACAATGCCTTTTATGATAAAATAACTGAAGACTATCCCCTTTCTACTAGAGTAGTCAAGATGGACATACTGGATTTGTCCACATTAGAGTTGTAGTGTAGATCAGGATTTGCCTTGGAAGTGAATTTCTCAGTCACACTTCCCTACACAGAATGGAATTGCATCTGAAATTTATTTCATTTTAGATTAAACTGAACCAAAAGAACTGAACAACCTCAGGCACCTGAGCCACAAGTAGTAATCTCTGAGATCAGTCTACAGACACATTGTACCGTGTGGATGTGAGATATCCAGTTTGGGCTGCTTATTATTTTATTTCTATGCTGGCAATTTAGATCTGAATTACATTTCCCAAGAAAACAAACCTGCTTACACCTATAAGGTGGTTGCCACCTCCTGATGGTTTTTATACTGATATGCAAAAAATCCCTGTCAGAAAAGACCAGCGAGGACATGGTGCTGTGAGGACTGTGGAGTCTTGTGAAGTCTGTGAAAAACATGAGAGAGGAGTTAGGGAAAGATGTTGCTACTGGGGGAAAAAAAAGGGATAAAGGAGGTACTGGGGAGTCAGAGGGACACTGAAGTAATGAAGAAAAGTTTGGAGCGTGGAAGTGCAGTAAACAGTAGGAAGAGCTACAGGAAAGATCAAATGGCGGATAAAGGAAAAAGTCCTTTCTAGGCTGCCAGAGAAGAGGATGCATTTTAAGATAATTTCTGTTCCTTGTGAATGGACAAAACCAGTCATTTTTATTTTCAAATGAAATATCTTGTTCTGGACATGGACAACACTGTCTTCCCCTTGTAAAAGGCAGGAAGAGTATAGCTTGGGTTAGCCAAGCTCGTTAGATTTGGATGCCTGTCTCATGGATGGAAAAGAAGGAGTAGCACAGACACACAGACACACACACAAACACCAAACTAACTCACCACAAATTCTGAGTACTTCAACCCTCCTCCTATTCTTCACTCCACTCACTGAGCATCGTGTTTAAATCAGGTTGCAAAGTCTTCCAGCATAGAAACCATGTCAAAACTATTACTTTTCTTTCCCTGAAACACCTCAGCATATTTTTTTCAGCTTTACAAATAAATAACCTTCACATCTACCTGTGAAGCTCAGAGCAGGCAAGTGTAGTAGAGAAGAGCAGAAGTCTGAGACACATCCTTCACTCGTGGTGACCAACAAATGAGATATTTCACCGTCTGCAGCAGTTCATTTCAGTCTTGATTCTTCCTCAAGCTTCCAAGCTTACAATCCCATGGATGAAGGGACCTTGAAATAAAATGCATGAGCAGATATTTTCCTTGACACCCTGCACAAACTCTCAAAGCCACGATGGTTGTCTGCATTGTTATGAGCAGCAATATTCGAATGACAAATTTTATAAAGCTGCCGATGAACCTGTTGAGGCTGCTGGAAACGCCTAGAACTGGCCAGTGCTACTGAATCCTAAGTCAAGCCTTTCCACATGTTTTTTTAGGGCAAGCAGTGGAAATATTGAAGGGACTGGCAAAGCCTGGCATTCATTCACAACTGAAGACTGTTTCCCTCCCACCCGTCCTAATGGAAAAAGGAAGCAGGAGCAAAGCCCTTCCCCTTGGTTCTCCTCCTCCCTTTTGCAGTCAGGGCTGGTAGAACACGCAGCACAGACATGCTGCATCCCATTAAGGGTTGTAGCAGCAAACAGGCTCTCCAGCAACACCAGGGATTGTCGTGTTCTCAAGTGCAGTAGCTAACAAACAGCTGAGAAGTTTCTGGATGAGCAGTTCACAGAGGCTGCAGCAGAGGTTACCACTTTGGTCAGACTTCCCACTGTCTGTCAGCCGAGATCTCTTCTCCCAGGCTCTCACTGCTCTGCAGATGCTGCTCATCGAGAGCCCAGCTTCCCCAGCCCTGAAATGCAGACAGATGAAAACCAAGAGAACAGGGGAGCACAAGCCATGTGTCAGGAGACCAGGGAATTTGCTGGGTGTGTATCTGCACCCTCAGGAGCAGATATTTTCACACAGCTGCTCATTTTTCATTGTCATCCTTAGCAGGTCTTTGGGAAGTATCTCTGTGGATTGACTGTCCTTTGCTCTTCCACTGGATTTGGGAGTGGAACATCCACTAACAGCTATTTCTTGTGCTGAGGGGGTAGGAGTATGTCCACCTCTAAAGAAACTGCATTTATAAAGCAGTTCTTGCTTTCCTTGACTGTTGGAGAAGAGAGGATCATCCTCAAGCTTAACTCTTTCTGGAGCTCACACAGGGATCAGAAACTGGGGAATGAACTCAATTTAATTTATCAGGCTTGGGAGAAAGGATAATGTGGAGTCTTGAGGCACTATTGGTGCTTCACCAATTACCTCTAGGGTGCCATTTCAGCCTTTTGAGTGCTGGGTAATGTCCATCATGAAAGCAGACTGGGCAGGGAAGCTCAGTGCATATGCAGAGAATGACTACCTGCAGGCTTTCCTGCTGTTAATAAGGCACATCCAAGTTAATTTAACAAGCCTATTAGTTCAGGGCATCAGCAGAATTTGAATCTAGGAAGTCCAGAATCACAATATAAACTGATACTTGAATTTGGTTGTCATAGTCCATTTAGACATGTATTTTAACAGTAGGCAATGCCACCTGAGTTTATGTGAGTCCAAGTCTTATATTTCCCCCTAAAACCAATTTCCATGAGTAGTCTCCAAATATTTTAACTCTTAGCATTTTTCTTAAAATACGTTCTTTTTTTTTTGAGAGAGAATTTTTTTTCTATCACAGAATTTCTTTTTCTATCACAGAAATATGAGTCTTTGTTTAAAAGTGTCAGTTTGTATAGCATTGTACATTTTTCTCTTAATCCTTGCACAATAAAAATTTTCCACTGGCACTTCACTGCATCTGGCTAGCTTGATGCTTTCGCAGGTTTGCAGTTTCTGTCTCCTTTTGCTTATTCCATCAGAGAAGCTGGAATTGGCCTGAAGTCCCTAGTAGCTCGAGTTAATTTGGGAAGAAATAGTGTCAAAAATTCCATCCAGAAATGATGCTAAACAAATGTTCAGGCAAGAAATTTCTCCCTCTAAATATTTCATCATGACAGATTCCCAGGACACATTCCTGCTCAATCCCTTCAGTACTGGACTAATCAGTTACTTCAGATGAAATTCATCTCCACCAACTTTTCCTGTCCACAGTGCAGATGTCTGTACCCAAGTGTTTAACCTCCCATGGAGAGCTCAGGGTTCAACATAGCTCTGGCCAAAGATGATCATTTCACCAAGGAGAGTGGAATTTATCATATCCTGAGCTCTACTGACCATATGGATCAGCTCTGCATTAGCTTTAGAGGACGTGGGGATGGAATGGCTGAAATGCAGATTAACATATTTAGCCACATGTATTTTAGGGAGTTGTACACCCAGTGTGGGAGCAGACCACGCTCAGGGTGGGTGGCATCCTAGCAGGCAGACTCCAACATATCCCTCCTAAGGATGTGCAAACATATTTCAGCAGCTAATAATTAAAATTAATGGGGATGAATTTTAATAGGAGTAGCAGAAGGCAGCACATTCCTGGCACAAGGGGGACATTGCGTCTGCTGTGGAACATCTGGATGCTCCACTTCCCAACAAATCCCAGGAAACTGGGCAAAATAATCAGTTTTTCCATTTCCTTCCTATATCTTACAGCCAAATCTTTTTTGCTAAAATTAAGGCAGAGGTTTTTGGGGAAAGAGATAATGTTTAAAAAAACAAACCTCAAACCAACCAACAAAATAATAACAATAATAATTTTTAAAAAAACCCCAAAAGAAATAGCTCATAAATAGGCAGAGAGAATATTTCAGTCAAAGGAGTTAAAGCTATTCCATGGTTGTATGAAAATCTAGCAAAACTGTCAAAAAGAGGGGTCACACAGAAGTGACAGCGTTGGGAAGCCTCATGGGCTGCACTGTGGGCTCTGGCTGTTCTTGTTCCCAAATAAAGGCCCAGCTAAGATTTAAAGCCTCACATTAAAACTGCTCTCCTTTGCTCCTTCATTTTGAGAGGGGCTTTTCCATAGACAAGAGGTTAATAATAAGATGCTGGAAAGGGTTCAGAAGGTGATTGCATGGTTTAGGTTAAACAAAGATTTACTGTGCACAATCACTTGCTGCTGTAATTGAATCCACGTGTATCTATATTTGATTGCCCAGCTTTTCTTTCACGGCACCTTTAAATTGTTGTTCCACTACCTGTGAAATGAATGGGACTTGATATTTAAAAACACTGTATGCTGAGCAAACCACTAACAAGGGAGATGTTTTTATTATGCATTAATTGGGATCAAGATCACCATAGGTCATCACAGTTAAGAACCTCCCTTAGCCTGAAAGAACAGAGTTTTAAAAAATAAATAAATAGAGTTTACTGCGGAAAAGCCAGCTTCTCGAAAGTTTGTGGAAGACTTTACTTACAGTTGAACCCACCTAGAGAACTGCTGTCTTTAGTTTTATTTAGCCCTGAAAGAGCTTCTTATTTCAGGATGGGTAGGCAGGGGCTGGCATCAAAATACGTAGGACTGCAGGGATACTGAGTCCTCTGTGTCACTCTGTGTAGCATTTGGTTGCACAGATTCAACCTTCTTCAATGCACAGAAGTCATGAGAGCAGGTGCATCTGATTTACTTGCTTTTCCTCCAGAAGGGTGTGGAATAGTGTCCTTTTTTTGGCATCAACCAGCATGTTGCTGTAAGAAACAGTCAAGGACCATGAGACAGCTACTCACAGCCTGGGAAGCTGTTACCTGTCTCACAGTGTTGTACCTTATGACGTTTTCCATGGTAATTTTTTTTTCAAAAAACTTCTGTTTCCATAACTGAGAGACCCAAAGCTTGATATCCACTTATCAACACTAGTCTGTACGTGAGTGGAAGGGGACAGAGGTGCAGGGCATGCAGGGCTGACAGATGCATGCATCACACTGGCCGCTACCAGGCTGAGTTGAGCCATGAGTCCAGTGTACCCAGAGGAATGCTAAGAGGATCTGCAGCACAAAACCAAATGGTTTCTTTTCAATTTGGGAAAAAAACCCGATGTGATTATGGAGCTCCACAAGCTCGAGGTGAGGTCTTGCCTTCTAAAAGAGCTCTGTGATGTGGAAAGCTACAGAGGGAGCAACAGGTTAAATGAGTGGGCAACGGCAGCCAAAAGGCAGCCTGAATAGATAAAAAGTAATACATGATGGAGGTGAATCTCCACTTTAAAAAGTTTAGCCCTAAATATGTCCTTCACTATGTCAAAGAACTTCATAGAGCCAGAAGTTTTTCCCCTTCAACATTTTTCTTTTAGCTAAAATTATACTGGAACTGCATTATTATATTATCACAATGGCGCATTTTTTCTTTCCCTTTCTCTTCTCTCACATACACAAAATCAATAGAAAGAAATATTGAAAATGTCCTATTTTCCCTCTTTTATTATAAAAAAGACTTTTGCAGCAGCCAGAGGTTGTGGGGTTTATGATTAAGCAACACTGCTAACAGGGCCTGGACAGATAGGAACATGAAATACAACAAAAGGTTGAAAATTATAACTGAATTTAGGGCTGTCTGAACCTTCGGTTTTCAATACTGAACCCTTTTTTGAGTCTCTCATGGCCAGTGAAACAAGTTAATGGTGCTAGAAAATGAAAAGTCCCTCTTCTGTTTTGTCTTTTAATAATTTAAGGGCACCTCCAGCAACCAAAACAAATATATTTATCATTGCACACAAAGCCTTTAGGCGTGAACTCTAAAGAGGCACATTAGTGTCAGTGCATCTGGTACACTGTCACTTTCCAGTTTGGTTTAACCCTTGCTTCTCCTTTTTTCCTCACACTTGTGTCTGAAGAGATGTTGCTTGATACTGGGGTTTTTTTCGGTAAAGAAAAACAAGTTAAATAGATATTATTTATATAAAGATACACAAGCATGCAAAAACCTCTTGGCAAAATTCAATAGTTTGACTATGCAGAAGACCATATTCAACAGTAATAATGGATGCACTTGATCTAAGACCTGTGAAATAACAGTATCTCATCGCTCCTCATCAGTCTGCTTGCATGTGGGCAGGGTGGTTTTGCTCACTATAAAGAAAAAAATTGTACAGATGAACAACAAAATAACCCCTGGAAGGAATTTTCTCAGATTAAGAAATACATGAAGGATTAGAGCAGCAGCCGTGTTGTAGACAACAGGACTGCAAGCTTAAATCTGGAAGGAGTGAAAAGATATAACCATGCATAAGAATCCTCGTGTTTGATATCTCTTCAGAAGCCGCATTTCATGGTGGAATTATATTACGGGGATCAGCTTGGGGCGACGATTCTTTTGCATCATTACATCCAGCAGCCCACTCTAGATCATGAAGCAAGTCAAGCCAGCAGTAAACGGGGAAAATGACTGCTCTGCCTGTTAGTAAACAGTCCTGCAAAGGTGGATCCCTGAGAGTTCACAAACCCATTTTTACAGAGGGAAAAATAAAGGCAGAGCATCTGGGACAAGGTCGTGCGGTAAAGTCATCGCTCAAGGCAGACTGAGATGTCAGCAGTTTTGGCTCCCGGAGCCGTGCTTTGAGTAGCGAACCAAACCCTCCCGTTCAGCAAGAAGTGAAATGTTAATGTCTGAGGAGCGGGGAGAGTTTACCTTGGCACATCAGCAGCGCCGCAGGTTAATCAGGGTAACGTCAGCACGGCGGCGCTCCCAGAAGCCAAGAGACGCTGAACTGCAGCTGCAGTCTTGTGACAGCCTGCAAGGGTCAGAGAGCCCAGCTGGCCCAAATGTCTGGGAGCCAGCCTGACCCAAGGTGGGCGGCCCACAGGGGAACAGCGCCTCAGCATCCACAAGGAGTCCCTCCCCAAAAAGCAGGCTGATCTGTGGCGCAGAGCAACCACCCCGAGCACATCCTCATTTTCATCCAACAGACATTTGTGAGCAAACCCAGCGCTGCCGGTCCTGGAGCCAGGACGTGCCTGGGAGGACTGATTTTGCTGTCTTTAGCCCTAGTTTCAGTAATCAGTTCCCTTGGCTTCAGTGGCATCAGCCATTATTTACCTTACTGTGAAAGAAGCAGCAACACAGAGGAGGTTTTCAGTTTCCCACTGGAGTTCTGTCTTGGACACTGTCTCACAGCCAGGCAGAATTATCAATCTCTTCTCCCGAAAGCTCTCCTCTCAGGGCTGGAAATCTTGAGATGCTGAAGGTCAGGAGATTTAAGGTACATTGGCAGAGCTCTATATCTCCAGCTTGCATTATTCTGGGCGCTGGCCAATGCTATCAGTCTCTTGCCAAAAAGGAATAGCTATTATGGCATTGATTTTCTGCCACAAAAAAAACAGAGAGAGTGACTTCTAGTTAAATGCAACAGTAGAAAGTGCTCCAGCCTTTTACTGCAAAAGAAGGCTGTGTCTTGGTCTGTGTGTCTTTGTCTGGGATGGTTGAGTCTGGACTAAAATACTTCCAACACCAGTTCTGCACAGAGGAGTTAGAAAGAGCCAGTAGAAACAACTGGTATGCAAAGAGCAGATTTTAGAAGTTGTTACAGATTGATCCCAAATACCAGAGGCTCCCAGTGACAGCAAGAAAAATGGTTATAAAGCTAATAATTGTGCTGGAATGGTAACATTCCACAGCAGGTTCAGGTCTGTAGGCTGTATCCATCAGAGATGGATAGGGCCACACTACAGCAGTGATTTTTTTTCCGTGTTTCTCTGTTGAAAATTTTATCTGCTTATTAACAAACATAAGCCCAGTCCAGGCTGCACCAAACACTTCAGCTTTAAACAAACAAACAAAATCCATAGTGACAATAAGCATTAGTCACTAAGTAATTCCTAAGCTTTGTTGACTATCCAGATCACTTGGCCTCTGAGAATATCTTTTCCTGCTGGATTTCTAGTACATTCACCCTGTTTTGGCTAAGAACCTATATAATCCAAGTTTTTGGTTTTATTTTTGGCATGTCTTTTTTTTACAGGGCTTGCCCAGAGTGCAGAGGAAGAAAAAGTATGAAAGAGATGGAGAGAGAGAGAGAGAGAGAGACTTGACAGTGAAACACAGGAGATATCTAACCTGCTCTGAACCCCAAATAATCATCTATTTCAATTCAGTTTGAGCCACTGAGGACATGAAAGGTCATGTTTTATTCTTATTTCTGCAGATTCAAAGAAGTCAGTGATAGCTTAAGCTCCCATTGTACAAGTTGAAAATGAACCTGAATCCATTGTAGCCAAAAGCAGCCTAATCCATTAAAAAAAAAAAAAAAAGAGAGAGAGAAGTCATTTAAAAATTCACAGTGACTTCTGCTGCTTTTGCTTTGTAAATAATGTTGGACTAGTGCCACAGAACAGAGAAAACATGAATATAACCAGCACTTTAATTCACACAAGCCCCAGTTTAGAAGGGTGCTTCTGGCTTTATCCAGGGTAGGTGAAATAACCTTCTCTTAATTGCTTAAGTTAGTCTCAGACAATCATGACAAACTCTGTTTCCCAGCTCTTTTACTCTCCCAAATGAAATTCAGTTTCGTGCACTCGGTGCAATTTTTGGAGTTGTCCTCTGCAGGTCCAGGGTTTGGACTCGATGATCTTTGTGGGTCCCTTCCAATCAGCATGTGCTATGATTCTGTGATTGGTTTGACCCTGTATTTTCACACAGGTCTGGTTCTCACTGTCTCCCTGGTGGTACCCACAGCAGCACTTGCACTGGGAGATGAATTCAGGTGGAGACAAACCCTCGGGAATGACTACGGGCAGCTACAGGTACACCTTCAAACCTTTCCATGAATTAATCTAAAACGTTTTCATCCTTCCCAGAAAGCCTGGCAGAGGGTGGGAGGAATCAGCATTCCCAGCCTGGGCATTCCCAGCCCCAGCATCCCCACCTGCTTGGGCTCTCAGTCCCATGAATGTGCCAGTGTTGAGCCAATTACTCCTCTTTGCAAGACAAAAATGAGGTGAGGCTGAGGTCACCACCCAGCCCTGTGCAGAGGCCTCACACCTCCTTCATGCACAGGAGTTGTGTTTCTCAGCCACAGCTACAAAGGTTGGCTCCCGAGCTCAGCCTGTACCTGTGACTCATGCTCTCAGCCCCAGCAGCTTTTAATTCAATCCCAGGTGTGCTAAGCACTGGCCATCATCACCAATATATGTGAAATGGTTGTATTAATCTAGTTACAACACACGAAGGCAGGACAGAGTCATTTCGCAGTAATGAATCACAGTCATGGAGATTTGAACATGGGGATTGAAAAGGAAATTAAAGTCGAGTTTCCTGTATGGCTCATTCTCCAGCCCAGCATCGGCTCAGACAGGAGAGAGATTTCTTTTTGTTCATTAATAGCAGGGGCAGATCCAGCGCCGCTTCCTGCCGACTGTACCCTGTCCTGGACAGCAGTGACCACCACACGATGCCACTCAGGATTGGTGTTGGAAGTTCCCCAGCTGCTGCTCTGCACTGCCTGTGGCACCAGTGTGTCTTCTGTAACACAGAGAAAGCATCAGCTTCTGGCTTCAGATGTAATTAGGCACAAACTTAAGGACTCAGATGAACCATGGTTCGTTATAAAATACTCATCTCTGAGAAAGAATCCTAAATTAAACCCCATGGGTCCTACCTGGCCATGACAGAGAGGGCTCTTCAGGTGTCCTGGTGCAGGAAGAATAAGGACACACCTGAGCAGCTACTTACCTTTGTAAGAACATAACAATTTCTGCTTTTTCTAGACCCCTGGATAATGAGAAACACAGTAATCATATTGAAAAGGACTTTAAGGGCATGACCAGCCACATTCAGTGTCAAGCATAACAGCCCTTGGAAGTGCTTAGTCACATTTTAACTCCTGTTATTATTTTCCAAGCCTGTGTTTAACTCAGAAAGAAATGTGCCTTTTTCTCACCCAGTGCAATATTGCCAGCATGTTTAACCATAACCTCCCACAACAGCAGAAGGGCAGGTGTTGCACCTTCTTTCACTAATGCAAAAGACGCAGGCTGATAAAATTGTCTCAAGGTTTCACACAATTGTTGCCTTCAAAACATCTACGCCCAGGGCCAGCTTTTGCACTGATGTCCCTCTGATACCTTAGGTGAAGAACTATCCCGTAAAAATTTGCTTTACTGACTGCTACAGGACTCGGGAGCTGTAGGGACCAATAAAGCAGAGAGATCTCTGGAGAGTAAACACAGGGTGAAGGAAGAAATACGACAGAAAGAGGAGGGAGATACTCTTGCACATGCCACTGAAGGGTGACAGCTCCTTTCCCAGATCATGTCACAGTCCTAGCCAAGGGCTATTCTTTGGATCCTACAAGGCTGAAGGTGTAGAATGAAGCCAACAGACCTGGGAAATCACAGTCCTAGAAAGGGGGAAGACAATATTAGATGAACACACCCAAAATGGATGCGTAAACATCCAGAAAAGTTCATATTATATTCATAAATAACAGGCAAAACTTTAGTGTCACTGTATGTTTGCAGTCTTTACTGTGTAAATCCCCTCTGCTCTGAAGGTTTTTGTTGCTCTAGCAACAAAAGGGAGGAAAAGGAGAAAAAAGACAAGGGGGAATGAAAGGAAGAAGCAGAAAAGATAGTTTAATTGATAGGAAAGTTCAGAAAATCAGAAAAGGGGTAAAGTAAACTGAAAGAACTAGTGGAGTTTTTTGGAGAAAAATACAAATATATATTAAAAAATAGAGCTGCAACTTCTCAAAAATATAAAACAGAATAGCTTTCAAATTAGTGTTTTCACAGCTGCAGGCTACAGAGTTTATTGCTTGCAGTATGAAACCTAATGATGCGATGAGAAAAAAATCTGCAAACTCTCCCATCCAGCCCTAGACAGACTGACAGCCCTAGAGATCAATGTCCATTATTAACTTGCTGACTTCATGCACAGCAAGGCTGAGCATGAAGTTCTCTGGTTCTCTTCACATTTGGCTTAATTGGATCACCTACAGGATGAGAGGGTAATTTAGCATGCATGGCCAGCCACATCTTCATTGCGCCCCTGAGCCTAGAACAAAGGCTCTGGCGAGGAGGGTGTGGACAGCTAAGCAGTAAGATGCCCTGGGACTATCTGTCCATGTCCTGAGTCCCTCTGATCACACAGAGGAGGACAACTGATCCAGTCACTGTTGTTCTGAAATGTCTCCAGTCCTGTGGCTCAGAAGAGAAATGCCCATGTCAGACTCCTTTTGATGGAATCCTAATGAGAAATCAAAGGGAAAGGACCAAGCTTCCACCTCCAAACCATTCTCCTTAGGGATTTAATCTAACCCAACTGAAAGTAAGGGGAGTTTTCTATAATTTCAGTTGGTGCAGTACCAAATCTACGTGGTCAGAGATGGGTTAGGGTCACGGATCACACGTGCTCTGTTTTCTTCCCTTGATCATCACTCAGGAACTTTGTCCTTACACAGGAACATCCTCCAGAAGAGTGTCCTACTGGAGTTTGCTTCTAGAAAATTAAAAAAGGCCATGGTTTTCTTAACAAATCATGCTTTAAAAAAAAATGTAAGCCATCACGTGAAATTTCACAGACTTTTGTTCACTAAAGTAACCAGAAGAGCTGCAAAGAGTTTAAACTATCATTTAGAGGGGATAAGACAATTTATGGTTTAGAAACTGGTTTCTCAAAGGGAGAAAGAAGCAGCTCTATCATCTCATCAGAGGGAGACCCAAGGTCACCTTTATCCCTGAACTGCACCCCCACCACCACCCACCCCCACCACAGCTTCGGTGTCTGGCTGCCCAAACAGATCTGCTGGCAGAAGTCTCTAGCCAGGCTTTGCCTGTGTGGCCCCTGTGCCTCAGTCAGTCCCTGCAGCCCCTCTTGTTCCACCTCCATCAGCTGCTTCTTTGAATCTATTGACCATGGTGTCAGAGTAATGAGGCAGGAGCTGTCTGTGCAGCCGCTGACTCCATTATCTCACACAACATCAGGAGTGAAAAAATGGCTGCTGGGGTTTTTAATGGTCTGCCAGAAGAGCCTTGTCAATAATAATTCTTTAGTTGAGTTTGCTGGAAATTACAGCCGTCTCCTGCGCTCCAGCACCTTGCACTTCTGCGGGAAATAGTTTTGAAACAGCTTGTCCAGCCTTAGAAAAAAAAGAATCATGAAAGAAAAAGCAAATTTGTCCTTGTTGAACATGCCTTCCTCTCTCTTAAGCAGCAATAAACGAGACTGTCTGGTTTCTTATCTCTCACTCTCCTGCCTTATTATTTAGGAGTCAGTACTAGCAAGACCCTCTCTGGTTCTCAGTTGTGGTTTTGGATTTATTTGACTGATCCCAGCACACTCCTGGATCCCCGGCTGCAGCTCACTAATGCACATCTCAGCAGCACCCTGTGACATGGGGCATTCTCAAAGGGACCAACAGCTGAAAATCCTGCTTCTGTCACGTTCCCTCTGAGCCACAGCCAGCGCAGCATCGGCACGTCCTGCTCCCCACAGAACTTTCCCCATGTCCCACGCTGGGCCATGCAATGCTCCATAAGCCTCTTGATCTCACACAAGATGCAATAATTGCCTCAAAACCCCCTCCCCTGCTGTAACTGAGTCTGTGCTGGGTTCCTCCTGTGTTACAAGAGTTCTCTGTACCACTGTTGGCAGCTTTTTCTCCCATGTTATTCTTTGGGGGAAAAAACAAAACCAAAGAGAGACCCCGGGTACGAACTGCTGGCTTGTTTAGTGCAAAACCAGTCCCATCTAAAGCTTGTATGAAATTTCTTGGAGGGCAGAGACTCAGTTGGTTTGAACCTGAGATCTTCCTTTGACTTAGATGGAAGTCATGCCACATTACACCAAGTGCAGCTCTGATCTGGGGTATTTCATTTCTCCTCTGGATATTGTGCTGGCCGTCTCCTGAGATATTTCTTGGAAGTTGTCCCTTACTATGGGTTCTCTGCCTTCTATTACTTTAATGGCATGCAAAACTCTTCTAGGCATTTCCCACCACTAATCAAAAGAAACAGACTCTCTCTTACCTCAAAATCTTCAGTAAAACAACTTGTGAGGTGAAGCTGGGACTGCAAGCGGTGCATCAGTGTGGTGGCCTGGTCATTTGGCAAGGGCAGGGTCTGAGGGGGAGGGGTGGCCAAACTCAAACGTGGCACCTGTGTTGTGGGTCTAAGTGATGGGAAAACAGTGCTGCTTTAGACCTGACAGAGAGCAGACCAAAAGTCCTTCACAGAACTCATCCCTCACAGCCAGCTCTGCAGCATGACATACTCGATTCCAGAAGCAGCTGTGAACCAGGAGGAGCAGTCTGAGGGTGGAGCACCTGCAAAACTTCCAGATAGAAATGTTCATGTCATCTATAGGATCCAGGGAAGCCACTGGTTGGACATATTGTGAGAAGGGAATGGATTTCTGTATGGCTCAAGTCTAAAAAGTGGGAAATGGAGGACAAAATGCATGCCAGCGGCATGGCCAGGAATCACAGAATGATAGAATAGTCTGAGTTGGAAGGGACCCACGAGAATCATCAAATCCAGCTACTGGCTTTACAAAGGACAATACCAAGAATCACTCTGTGTGCCTGAGAGTGTTGTCCAAAAGCTCCCTGAGCTCTGTCAGGCCTGGGGCTGTGACCACTGCCCTGGGGAGCCTGTTCTGTGCCCAACCACCCTCTGTGGGAAGAAGCTTTTCCTAATAGCCAACCTAAACCTCCCCTGACACAGCTCCAGCCATTTCCTCAGGTCCTGTCACTGTCACCAAAGAGAGAAGTGCCTGCCCCTCCCCCCTCACAAGGAAGTTGTAACTGCAATGAGGTCTCCCCTCAGTCTCCTCTTCTCCAGGGTGAACAGACCAAGCGCCCTCAGCCGCTCCTCACACAGCTTCCCCTCAAGGCCCTTCACCATCTTCATTCCCTCCTTTGGACACTGTCTACTGGCTTTGTAATTTTCCTATATTGTGGTGCCCAAAACAGCACAGAGGACCTGAGGTGAGGCAGGAGAAGACTGGGAGAGTGGTGTTTCGGGAGGGCTTGGAGGCAAGGAGTGTGGGACACATGAAGAAAGCTACAGGAGGGAAGCATTGCCAAGCCCTTATCTGATGCCGTGTGTCTGCCGTAGCACAGAACAGCATACAGAAAGTGGCAAGCAGTGGAAGGTAGGAGGAACCACAGAAGAGGGCAAGGGAGTGGTGATGGGGAAGGGATACAAGAGGGAAAAAGCAGATGGAGACACTTGTTCAGAAAGAAAAATTCCACCAATGCTTAGGAAGCCAAGAGGAACCACTTCCAGAAGGAACACTTTAGAAAACAACAAAATAACTTCCTCCAAATCAAAGAGCTTGCAGAGAAACTATGAATGACAGGGGTCAACAAAAGGCTGAATTTTGTGTGAATAAGTTCACCTCCTTTTAACTCTCAGGCTAAAACACCAGCTACTTGCAAGGCCTGTCAACCGCTCTCTCCTGTCCTCCAGCCAGCAGGCTGAACACAACACGTTTGATGTCATCTCAGCGCATGCAAAGCCAGAAAGGACTAAAGACTGTTCCCTGTCTGTGGACCTCTAAACATTGATCAGCTTTTAAACTTGGCAGTCAGTCTGTTTTAAAACTGTTTGCCACACAGCAGAGTTGGCAATTCTTTGCCTCATCTTTTATTCTACATTTCTTCCTGAGTTTTTCCTCAGACAGGGACAGACCCCTCATTGGTGAAGCCTCCCATCTACTTCCAGGCATTATGTCCTGGATCACAGTCCTTTAACAGGGTTGAACTCAAACCATTATAAAGCAGACTGAATTCAACATGCGCATACTTGCCAGACAAATTGAATTTGCTTTCACTCAGTTAATTAGGATAAGCTTCCATTCTCACATCAACTGTTTTGCATTCGTACGCAGACACGGCCTCCTCTTCTTCTCCCTGCAATTACCAGCAGGAGGCCAGCAGATCTGCGGACATACACCTCGTGGCTTCTCTGTGGCTCATTCAAAACCACCTTCTGGCTCTCACAAGGCTCTTCCTAGACTTTAATATCCAACACTTCCTGGAGAAGGCATCTCAGTTATCATAGTCACATCTCAGGCCTTCAAAAGAAAAACCTACCAAAAAAAAAAAAAAAAAGCGGACAAGAAATCGCTCAAGAAAGAAGAAAAAAAGTTGTTAAAAAAAGAAACATCTTTCTTTTTTTTTCACCTTGCCCCAAACAGATAGCTTCAACCCTCTTGTAGGCCAGCACAGATTAGTTTAGGAAATCAGGAGCAAGAAGTGGCCTAGAAAACACCCATCCCGGGACTTAGTGGTGCTGTGGTTGTCACCCCATCTCAGCAGCAGGGATAGTCACATGTACCTGTCTTTCAATGTCCTTCATTATATGCCAAAGCACAGAGCCACGTGACGCTATTAATTTTTTATTATTATTATTATCATCCAAAGTTTCCTGTTTGCTGTATCCTGAGGCACTCCCAAAGAGGGGTTATTCAAAGGGGGGAGCTCAGTTCACAATGAACACCTTTCTTTTTCAAAGCTTAAACATCATATCGAATCTTCACCTTTTCTGTCCCTTCTCCCCAACGTGTTCCAGAGCCCTGAAGTGCAATGTTATTGCTCTTAGCTGCACTAAGATCTGAAGAATAAGGCCAAATTCACTCATCTACCCTCATCGACCTAGCCCAGTTCTAAGACAGATGCAAGCGCACGGGAGCCTAAAGCACTGCAAAAGCTGAATCTTAATCAGAGATATTTGGTTATACCAAGGTCCCAAGAACATCCTTACCTAGCGGCAACCTTTGCCTTTCAACTCTTCTGCCATGTGTTTTCCTTTGAATCTAAGACCATGCAGCTTCTTAATCAAATCACAAAATAATCAGCTCGTGATTACATTTCAAGGGATAAATAGCACATGACCAGCATTAATCACTCATTACACCCCATGTGGGTGGCTAATTCCCAAGGACTTCCAATAAAATCCAGAAAGTGCTATGTTTTTCCTTGAACGCAGTAGCCCTCAGACGAATGAAATGGAATTTTTTTCTCACGTCTAATTTGTTAACACTGCAGATCTCAGAATAGATATTGGCAATGTTGCTAATAAAAACATTTTAAAGTTATTGCCCTCGTTGAAGTCCTATAGGATTTTATTAGAGCTAATGCAATTCCCCCAGACTCTAATGGTAAAACCACACTTTTCAAATCATCTTACAGGCGTATCATTGCCATTACTGTACTTATTGGTTTCCTTAAATACCAAAATACATCAAGCAGGAGAAAGAGATCGTTTAAGCAGGTACATTTCCCACAAAACATTGTATTAACCATGCTCTAGCATGGCTCTAAAATCGATAGATTTATATCTGGGAGACAAAAGCGGGAAAGGTCAGGGGGTGGGTTACTGTGAACTAGTTGGTGATCAATCCTGGCTGAAGACATGACTTTTCAGTTCCCATACTACAGAAAGCCCCAGCCCCCACCGCATTTTGTTGTGTTATGCTTTTCCCATTATGCAATGTAGTTTTAAGAAGTGCACCCTACAGATTGCGACTGCTTTACTAATATTCTCATCAAGCCAAAGTGTTCAGTTGTTGCAGTGCAGTGGGTGGAGGGGGGGATATAGTCTTTAAAAATAGATCCTAAAGTCTTTACTTAGATTGCAAAAAAAATTTCTTAAAAAAATATTTAAAAGAAATCCAAGCTACCACACACTCCCCCATTCGTCTGAAAGTGATTTGTTGGCAAGAATAGAAATTTGGTTTCCAAGGTGCAGTGAAAGAGCATAGAGACAGCCTGAGGAATGGGATAAATATGCCATATTTCTCAGTTACACAAGGTGCTGTAGCTAAGGGGAGAGGCAAAGGGGGTACCAGTACGAAGCTGCTTGCCAAAAACGCCCCAGAACATTTGCATGTAATGCCTTGTGTTGGAAAGTGGAGTACAGGTGTGACTCACTGCTGAGGCAGCCGTGCCAGCCACTCTGCACAGACCCTGCAGGGCTGAGAGATCCTTTACAGCTTGCTCAGACAAATTCCATGTGCCAGCTGCTCCTTGAATGGGGACAGGCTCCCTCCAGCTTTCACAGAGGGACCCAGTGACACTTGCATTGCTTGTGATCCTTCAATGGGTCTGAATCGAGCAGGAGTTTCTGGCAGCGCTGGTGCCTTTGCTGCAAAAATCAGTATTTGGAGAGATGCAGCCCTGCACAGCCCTTTCACAGACTGTCAGCTCTCCTTGCCTGCAGAAACACAGCCAGAACTGCCAGATGTACCAAGGGACAGGGAGGGTTTCCATATGCACCTGAGGCCAGGAGAGACATGGTGAAAAGTTGGGTGTAGGGGCATGAAACCCAGGTCCTTGGGGTGACTTTTCCCTAAAGAGCTCCTTGTAAGAGAAGGGGGATTTAATTCCACCTGATTTGCACATGGCTCTGAGGCTCCTGCTGAGCCTGGGGCAAAGCATCAGAGGTTGTGGGAGAAGGGTTGGATGAGCAGTCACTCACTTCACATGCTGAGATGCCTTGTGGGAGTCACAGCCTGTGGTGGGATGAGTTTCACAAAGACAGGAGCATTCTCAGAGCTGTTTTCCATTGAGATGTCTGTTCTCATGCTCAGCCTGCAGACCAGAGGCTCTCAGGTGGATGCCCACCCACTCTTCAGGTGCTGGGGTCAAGCCTGCCTGGGCTCCTGTTGCAGCTTGGTCTTTGCCAGTTCTCCACACAGGGTCCCTTTTGCTCCTGGGCACCCAGAGGGTGCTGGTACCCAGTTGCAAAGGGGACATTGCCACCTCAGATGGCAAGTGGGGCTAAACTGGATTGTGAACGAGTCAGAAATGAGAGAAAAGAAAACAACACAAGTGCTGGGGAGGAGAGAGCAGAGTTCTTCAGGCTACCATGCCTGGAGTAGCCCTGGGAAGGCTCCAGCACCTGAAGTAAAGACTGGATTACCTGTGTTGATCACTTTTTCATGCCTCACTGTGAGGTTCACTTTGTGATCCAGCTTTCTTTACAAAGTCCTTTCTCCAGGCACCATTTTTAGCATTAAAAATTGCTTCAGCTGTCAATCAATCAATCAATCAATAAACCAGCCTCATTGATGTTAAACCCTTACCCTTATTGGGATATTACCTGCAAACTGATACACGAAAATGGATAGAGTCCATTCCGTTTCATTCCAACTTCTTCCCTTCAGGAATAAGAGAGCTCAGCTCTTTCTTATGCAGAGAAGCCCCTCAACCCATATTTCCCATTCCACAGCCCATGTGGGCTTCTGCTCAAGCTTCTGGTGATGTGAAGGTCAACCAAGGGCAAGGAGATGCCCTGGATGCACTGCAGGGAAAACACCCAAAGTCACTCATAGATACATATTTTCTTCTCCTGTGATAACTACAAGTACTTTGCATTCCTGGTTTACCCCATAAAAACTCCAGCCCTGGAGCCTTTGCTTTTTCCAGGTGGGCCCCGCTGGAAGCATCTACAAACTTCTGTGGTGGGATAGGGAAAGACACCAACTTTCTGTGCGTCCTTCCAGCCTGTGGGAATGCTGGGGGGAAAGATGAAGAGGTTGAAAGGTATCAAGACCTAGACACATCTTTCTGTGATATGGTGTAGCCAAAGCTTCTTGCAGGTTTTTTTTGAATTGCATCCTGTAAGTCAATAAAAGAAAAAAGAGACAGACATAAGACACCAAACACGCTTCTTGTGCCTCCACCTAAAACCACAGCACAGAAACCCCCCAGCTCCTGCATGACAGTGGGCTGCACAGCCCTGATCTACCCCTTGTGCAGAGATATTTCTCAGGGTTACTTCTCGAGGCTGAGTCCCCTTACCCAACACCTGATATCTAGAAGGAGATAAGCAATATTTCACATTGGGCCTGCAAGTACACTGCATGCTAGCACCATATATCCAGCTATAGGTTAATTATTTGAAGTAAGTAGTAGAGTGTTTGACCACTTTTTTAATCCCTTTCGACATTACTGTCAAATCACTGTCTAAATTATCATTCAAATCATCATCTCAATCACTGTTAGATATTTGTCAAATCATTGTCAACTCATTGCTAAATCACTGTTTAACTAAGATTCAATTATTGCTTAATCACCAATTGACTTCCAAATAATCATCAATTATTTTCCATCTGATCATCATCTGATCATTAAGAAAACCTTTAAGTTAACCCCACAGCTATGGCTTCTCATCATTCCCCTGTGACAGAAGTCTCAAGGGCAAGCGGAGGGGACACGGTTAAGAAAAGCAATTTTGGCACATTTAGCCCCAAACCCCCAGCTGTGCCCAAAGGTCACCTCACTGAAACACCACACTCTGCGGAGCGTGGAACTCCGCTGAAGCTGAGCTGGAAATGCATATGATTCACAGCACAGATAGCATCTAACGGCTGGGTTATTTTCCTTTAATAAACCTTTCCTGAACCCAATTATTTTTCCTCTCTGTGTCCCCACCCCTCATCCTGCTTCTGCCAATAAAGGCATTTCCTACTGCAGCCACAGGAATACTCCATCACTGCACCAAAATTTCCTACAGCCTTCCCAACATTTGTCCTCTGAAACACCTGACTCTGTATGAAGGCTATCACACAGCTGAATAGCTCACAGGAAAACTAGGAGAAGAGTGCAGCAAGATGTTGAAAAGTCAACCAGGAGGTAGCTGGATCAGCTCTGCTCCTCGTTCCCTGACAGCTGTTGGTGTAAACCTCTGTGGGGTGGAGGGTGGAGAGTGGAGGAGGGAATGGGGCATCCCTATGTTGAAGCAATGCTCTGCCTCCGCTGCACTCAGCCATCACAACTTTCAGCCACAGGCTTTTGTTTTGAAATCCCTAATTTTCATGGTGTGTTTATTGATTTGAGCAGATAAAGCTTTGGGTAGATCAAATAGCTTATTAACTTTCAGGAGAGTTACATTTCTCCCTGATTATATAATTTGTTGCAGAGCTATACTAGGTTTGGGTATTAAACCACCCTTTTTAATTTTTCTTTTCCAATGAGTATGAACATGGGTTACTTCCGGGTGGAGGAACATTATTGTTGTGAGCCTGGCCTGTGCCCAGTCTCACCTGGGACACGGGGAAAAGGTGCAGCTCCGGTGACACGGTGGGTGCAGTCATTTGTGTCCTGCTCACTGGGAAGGTCCCACCCAAGCCCTGTTTGTACTCAGTGAACACGGGGTGTCCCTGCTCCAGAGATAAGGGGGAAATGGGTGACACTGGGATGGCACTGCAGGACTGGCAGTGCTCCTCTGGCCCATCCGAGGGCTGCAGGACCTGGCAGGAGGGATCAGTGCAGGTGATTTCAGGCTGTGCTGTGCAGCTCCTGGGGGAAACAGCAGCACTGCTTTTCAGAAGGATTATTTTTCATTTGATTTCACTTTTTTCTTGCCAGTAAAAGATTCCTGCAAACACTGAGCTTTTAAATTAAAGGGAGTTAATGAAAGTGTACCTGTGGTAACTATTACCAGATCCCTTGTACATTCAACAGTCGCATTAAGATGATTTCTTATTATCTCTAAATCCATTCCAGAGGTATGTTCTCGCTGTTACAGCCCTCCTGTGCACCATTGCAGGTGCGGGTTTGCTGCCCAGTATGGCAGATAAAATACTGTCTAACTGTGTTGCTACAGCCCTGACTTGGTTTTTAAATTTTTTTTCTGAGACAGATTGAGCTGGGGCTTATCAGGAGCCCTGCTCAACCTTGCCTGTGGATAAAGCATGTTCTTGTACCCACGTCCCTGGGGCATTCCTAATGCAAATGGATACTTCACCTAAAAGGAGAGATCTTTTGCTCTAAGGACAGCAATGCAGTTTTCAGCTGGGACTGTGCTGCGTTGTACGAAACGGTATCAAACAAGACAGAAATGGAATATTGTTTTGGTGTAGACAAGGCTGCCGCAGCCGCTCCAGTCCCCTGAATGGATTAGGCAGCGTTTACTAGCAAGGCAGACTGTCCAAAATACATTTGGTGCATTGTCAGTCACAGGTAGCCCATGAAATACACATTTCCATACAGCAGTTGCTTCATTTTGATTGAACCAGGCTTTTGTCCCTGAGCTCTTCTCTCTGATACAGACGGGGAGTTTTGCCACTCTTTCAGTTTTTGTCCAATTCTGAGTCATCGACTGTTCCTGATTCACAGAGCCTCAATTTTTTGGGGGCGGATGTTTCTTTACTGAGAAGTCAGGTCAAACACTGGAAGCAGCTTCCTAGAGAACTGGTCAGTGCCTCAAGCTTGTCAGTGCTTAAGAGTCATTTGGATAATGACCTTAATAACATGCTTTAATTTTTGGTCAGCCCTGAAGTGGTCAGGCAGTTGGACTGGATGATCATTGTAGGTCCCTTCCAACTGAAATTCTCTTCTCTTCTCTTCTCTTCTCTTCTCTTCTCTTCTCTTCTCTTCTCTTCTCTTCTCTTCTCTTCTCTTCTCTTCTCTTCTCTTCTCTTTCTCTTTCTCTTTCTCTTTCTCTTTCTCTTTCTCTTCTCTTCCATTCTGTATTACTTTTGTTGGACCCACAAGCACAAGGTGCACCACAAGCACAAGCTGAGGGTGGCTGGCCAATGTGCTCCCTTGCTCGTGTCATCGGGATTGTTACGCACTCTGGCTGTCACTGCTTGCAGCTCCAGAGCCTCCTCTCTTAATGTGAATTACAGTATTCACAAGACAGAGGCTTGAAAACAGCTAGGAGTTGCCTTTTTATCTTCAGGTAGAAGTGAGAAAAAGAGCTGCTGAAGTGTTTCCTCCTGGAAAAGACTCTGGAATAAAAATAAACTTTGGGTCGAAGTAAGCAAAGCCATATCTACACATGTGAGGCAGTTGTCTTTCACTCCTGAGTTCTGTGGGTTGGTCTGAGGAACTCTGTCCTTCCACGCAGCAAGAATATGCCCCCAGATCCCATCCCACCCTTCCCCGGACACAAGCAATATTTGGGATGTTCTATATGGCAGAGAGCCACCACTGTTTTGGTACCATGGAGCTGGGGGCTGGCTGTGCCCATCTTCAGTGCCAGGGCCTGATGTGCCCTAAAGTGTTTGGAAGAGGAGCTGGGAACCCCACCACAGTGCTGAGGGAGCTGTGGCATTTAGCAAAGCTTGACTTCTTGCTGCATGGCAGCGTCTCACAGTCAGCATTTCACATGTAGCGCTGGGACCGAGTATAAAGATGTTGTCACTAAGCAACAAAGCACGGATTTTGCAGGAGATTGTAAGGTGATATTAAACCTCCTCTCCTCCTGCCTCCTCTCCAATGCACCAAGGCCTCCAGAACCAGTCTTACCTCTGTGGTGGTGGGCAGCCAGCGGGAGGACTGGTAGGTGAGGGAAGAGAGGATGAGAGTACTGTGGACTGATTCAAACCAGATGCGCCAGGTGTGAAGGGAGAGCCCAGACAGGCAGGAGTCCTACTGTCCTCTCAATGCCTGACCTTGAAATCAGGCAGGCAGCTGAGCAGGGCAAGAGGTGGACAAGCCATGAGAGGCACTTGAACACAGAGAGGGGGCACTTCATCCACAGCACAGGACTCGGGACTCTCTCTGAGCATTCCAAACCCAGAAACCAAGGGCTTGAATGAACAGAAAAAATGGTACGGTCTACTTGCAGAAAAGTGACACTGAGAACAGTGAGGGACTACGAAATAAATAGATCTGATGTCAGAACAAAAATCTCTGAAACTAAACATCTAAAGCAAGGGGGAAAAGAGGTTTGGAACCGAGCAACAGAGCAGTGAGCAAGACTGGTGCAGGGACTTTGTCAGTGTTGAAAGCAGAGGTCTGCCTGGTCTGTGATCAGTGCCCAGCATCACTGCTCTTTGCATTGCCACCAAAACAACCAGCCAATGTCCCCAGCACGACGAGCAGAGGCAAACTGACCCCAGTGATGGTGATGGGTGGCACATTTCCATTAGCGTCTTGCATGTGCAAACAGATAGAGCGTCACCTCCCAGCTGCCAAAACACTGCTGCCTTATCTGTAGTGCAGCCAGGGCTGCAGGGAACAGAGAGAGGGAAAACATGACCATGCTCGTTCGGGAACAGCTCAAAAAGCCTCTCAGCCGAGGGTCTCACCAGGGCAGGTTTGCACAAAGCGGAGATAAAGCTGCCGCAGGTTTCCCTCTTTCCCCGGACATTTCACATGGGTGGTCCCCAGGAGAGCTGTATTTCCCCATCATGTGGCTCCTTGCTGACAAGCTGCCCGGTGCCCTGCTAGCCCAGAAGGTCACCGTGCACCTGGCCCATGGTGGGTGTAGTGGAAAGGAAAAGTACTGGGAATGAGCCACAGTCCTCGTGTTTGTACCACAGCGGCTGAAGAGTCCATGCACAAACCTGAACCCCACAGAGCTGCATCCTGGATGGGGAGGGAAAGGGGTTTGCTCTGTCTGATCTCCAAAGAAATGAGTCTCCTGTGTTCAGAGTTGGTGTTCAGAGGTATCTCCCTGTGTCCTTTGAAACTTTTAAACACATTTGCTAACTTCATCCATGTTTGATGGGACAGGACACAGCCATTTATAGGACAAGGAGAAATGGCTTTAAACTGAAAGAAAATGGGGTTAGATTGGTCATTAGGAAAAAATTCTTTGCTGTGAGGGGGGTGAGGCCCTGGCTCAGGTTGCCCAGAGAAGCTGTGGATGCCCCATCTCTGGAAGTGTTCAAGACCAGGTTGGATGGAGCTCTGAGCAACCTGGGCTAGTGAAAGGTGTCTCTGCCTATGGCAAGGGGGTTGGAATGAGATCCTTAAGGTTCCTTCCAACCCAGATCATTCTGTGGTTCTGGTTTATCTCATCTGAATGCACTGCTCTGGTAAGTGGATGCCTCCATCTCAACTCGTCACCGTGGCCTCTCTTTGCAGCCACTGGCAAAAAACAGGTTGGAAACTTTCCTCATGCAGGGTGGGTGTTTCCTTACAGAGCCCCCTTGTCCTGTGGACTTTTTGGGAAGCACAGATCATGTGGCTCCTGTTCATACCCAGTGTTTTTACATAAAGAGGTTTGTGTTAACAACACCACTGATCCCTCCTGTTGTTTTCCTCAACAGAGCTTGTGTGACCCTGAGCCCCCAGTATGGACAAGCTTTAGAGGACACGATTTTATACTGAAACCAACAGCAGCAACCTTTGGAGAGTACACAAAAAGGAAAATCTGGTAGATTTACCCAGTACTTGTGTTGAAAATAATATCCCAAAGCACTTGCACCTATTCTGTCTTATTTTTGTGCTAAATTAAATGCACATTATCCACTTATCACCACATGCAAGTGGCTTACATTGATACACAATTCAAATACTGCAGACCTGGGCCAGGTCCCTGCAGTGCCCTCCTCAAGAGACTTGTAAAGACACAGCCCTGGACAGGACTTCAGCCAAGAGTGGAAAGGCGGGAGCACCTTCTTTCTCTTCCACTTATAAAGAGAGTCTTGTGAGACTCAGCTCTGCATGGAAGTGAGAGATGGGATGGGATGGGATGGGATGGGATGGGATGGGATGGGATGGGATGGGATGGGATGGCTTTACGCCTTCCTCCAGGTTTATGGAGGATGCCATGGTAAGGAAGAACAATTCTTACCTGGTCTGCCTCGTGTTGGGGCTCTGCAATGGTTGCATCTTCTCTGGTGACATCTTTCATGTAAGCAAATGCCCAGAGCTGGCTGTAGGGTTTATTTTAATAAATTAAATTCTCCTGTTCAAGTCTTATTTCATGGCTCTTCTGTTCTTCTCTTTGCTTAATGTACATTCACGTTACCTTCGCTCTTGTGCTCTCTCCAGGGACCTGCAGACACCCTGGCTGGCAAGGTGACATCCTGCTGGGGTGACATCCTTCTGCATCCCTGGAGTCCATACCCCCAAAACACACAAACCACATTTTCAGCAGAGGGGAGCATGTCCAAATACTGTCTGTGTTCCATAAATCCTTTTAATTCTCAGGAGCCTGTGGCCTTTCTCAAGCCAGAGGTGAGGAAAAGCACAATCATTATTAAACTGGTGAATTGAGAGTTGGGGGGAGCGGTTGGTGGTTTTTTGTTTTGGTTTGGTGTTGGTGTTTTTGTTTGGTTTGGGGTTTTTTTAGGAGCAAAAAAAAGGATGAAAGGGGCAAAAGTTTCCTCTTTCACAGTTCCTAAGGTCACGCTTCATATCAAGGTTCCATTTAGAAAGAGCACATAATTTCTTGATACACGCTGAGGTGATTGATGAATCATTTATTGTGTATTGCTATTGAACTGCTGGTCTCCAGAGCTGTGATTTAACCATCCATAATACCTGCAGCTGCCGTGGACACGGCCATCGATAATGCTGGAACACAAAGTATTTGTGTGCATAACGTGCTTACCACATCTAACATTTATGAATGCTTTATAAACAATTTATAAATGAAATCTTAATATACAGCGTAACCTATTTTTAATGTTGTGGCAGTTACATAACCCATTTCACCTTGATTCATCTCAGTTAACTTTGGGCACCTCGTGGAGGTGTCTCTGTTCGTAGCCCTGTACCACTTCCCTCTGCATTTTTATCCCTCCCTTCCTCCCACTGCTCATTTACCCCTGTTCTGCCCCAAAAGTCCTGGTCTGGGATGCTGCAACCTCACAGGCTTCTGTGTGATGGTGCAGCTTCACATCAGCAACTCGCTCACGTGTGCACGGGCTAAAGGAAAACACTCCTCTGCCTTTTCTTTCCCCTTTTAAACCCAAACCCACTGCATGGGTTCAGCCTCGTGTGGCCACACAAAGAGGTCAGTCGGGCAAAGGAATGGGAAGGGAATGACATCTCTGCTCTGGATCTGGGCTGTTGGGAAAGGAGGTGGAACGCAGATGCCTGAATCAGACCATGGCATCACTTCAGGCACCAGCCTGGACCAGTCTGTAAGAACATGGGCAGACTTTGGAGAGCAGAAGGGCCCTGTTTCTGACACAGATTAGTGATGACACCCTCATAGTCATTAACAAGATGCTCATTGTTAAACTGTTTCAATAGTTGGCCCGATTTCTCTCTGGCAGTGTCTACATTGTTTTGTTCAAGCTGAATCCAGGCTGAAGAGGGGCTGAAATTGCCCTTCTCCAGTCATGGCATCGGAGAATGCTGGGCCGTAACAAATTGTTCTCTGCAGAGGATCCACTGCTCCCTCATCTAAGAAACGGTGCTGTGCTGCCTCATTGTGAACATATGCCTTCCCTTATGCCAAGTGATTTCTGAGCAGCTCCTGAGGAGTTTTCCTGTGTCCGTGGAGATGGGGAGGCTGGGAGGATGTGCAGGCACCAGTCCTTGGGAGAGAAACACTGGGAAGCGCAACTGCAAGCAGGAGGTGGCTGAGCACTGCTTTGCCTGGTGCACAGGGCTGGGCGCAGCACTGGGGACAACGTGTCTTCCCAGACAAGCCTGTGCATCTGATTTACCCCTCCAGGGTGCATTACTGAGGTTGGTATAGACACACACTGAGCACATCTTGGGCTGGAAGGATCTTCTGTACTCCCAGACTTGTACAGATACAGCGCCGGATTTTGGTGAGATGCCTTCTCCTTGTGCCAGGGTTCCGGGGAGTGGTGATGGCCCATGCAACACCATGGCATGTGGGCCTCCATGTCAAATTTGCAGGTTCAGACAAAGATTGCACATCTGGGCACAGGTTTAGCAGCTTTCCCAGGGAGATGTGTGACTGAATTAGCTTCCAAAACAGGGCCTATTAATGTGTTTCTGTTGATGGGTTTAACTTTAGGCACATGCTTGGATATCTTGCTGAATCAGGAACACAGGGACAGTAAGTAAGCAATGTCTGTTAAATGCCATTGTCACCTACACACAAAGTCCCACCGGTGCTATGGAACTGATGCATCGTGAATGCAGTGGCCTAAAGCACCCTTCCAACAAGAAACATCAGATTGTAACAAAATAGACAAGACCCTGTTCAACTGAAATAGCTCAAGATGATTTAAAGAGAGGACATGTGAGAGTCAAACTTCAGTTTAGCAGCTGAAATTGGGCTTGAAGAAAATTTTTCCCCAACATGAACAGAGTGTTAGGAGGGCTCTACCAGAGATGCAGAGGAAGGAAAAAAAGAAAGGGACAAGTTGATACTTTCTGCTGGGACCAAAGAAAGAAAAGCAGAAAATTGCAGTGAGTGGAAGTCAGTGGGAAGGATGAGGTGAGAAAGAGCAAGATAAGAAGCTAAGAGCTAAAAAGATGCTGAACAACCCAAGAACCCTGACCTAACCCCAGAAGGAAACAGCTATCATGGAACACTTGACACAACAATTTTGTCCAGATTTCTGTGTCTTCTATATTAAGAACAGAACACTAGTGTTTGCAAAGCTCTGTAAAGCAGCTACCTGTATGAAAGCCTTCAAATCCCCCCTGTGCCCACACAGCTGAGCTAAAGCCCAAAGCTCCAGGAGGCTTGATTCCATCCAGGGGAGCTGGCAGCACTGCTCTGGGGTGTGTAGTGCAAGCAGGATGGATGCACAGTCCGATTCCAGGGACAAACAAAGTGCCCACACCCAGGAAGGGAGCCAGAGGACTCAGGGAAGGGAGAGTGCAGCTGGGTCTCACTAAGGAAACCTTAAGAGCTTCTAGACTGGGAATACAAACACAGGAGCCCCAGGACTGTTTGATAGAAGGAGCTCAAGCAAGGCTGGGCATCAGATGTTTTTTAAGTGCTTGCAGTCATTCTTCCAAGGTCCTTCCAGCCTTTGAGCTGTTTCTTAGAGGATGGAAAGGGTGATAGAATCGTGGAATGCTTGGGGTTCCAAGGAACATTTACAGCTCTAGCTCCAACCCCCCAGCAATGAGCAGGGACATCCTGAACTGGATCAGGTTGCTCAGAGCCCGGAACAACCCAACCTTGAATGTTTCCAGGGATGGGGCAGCCATCGCCTCTCTGGGCAACCTGTGCCAGGGCCTCACCACCCTCAACATCAATACTGGGATACTGAGGAATTTCACAGAGTCACAGATTAAGCCAAATTCAAAGGGATCCACAAGACTCAGCACATCCAACTCCCATCTCTTCACAGGACCATCCCCAAGAGTCCCACCATGTGCCTGAGAGCATTGTCCAAACACTTCTTGAGCTCTGTCAGGCTCTGGGCTGCAACTCCTTCCCTGGGGAGCTGTTCCAGTGCCCAACCACCCTCTGGGGGAAGAACCTTTTCTTAATATCCAACCTAAACCTCCCCTGACAGAACTTCAGGCCATTTGTTGCCTTTCATGTGAGTGCCTCTCTCTCCCTTCAGCTGACAATGAATAGGCACTGACACAGGAGCCGCACTATGTTTCACCACCTCTGAGCTCATCTAGGAAGAGAAAGTTTGAGTGAAGCTGAAATTTCAGTTCCAGGGTCAAACACAATGCTTTCAGAGACACAACACGGCATCAAGAGATATGCATTATTATCAGCAAAAACACACAAGAACACAACCAAGAACTACAGACAGAAGAGACTGGCAGATGTGTAAATAACAAGACACAAGTATTTATTCAGTTGAAGTTACATAACTTATGCTTCCCCAGTGCATTCGTATATGGGACCAACATCTGCTCTCAGCAATGACCACTTAAATTGGGAATAATTCATTGCAACCACCGGTTCGTATCAGATTTACAATGAACAGTTCAGCTCATCATGTTCAAAATAATTGCTGGGTGTTTCAGAGAAAGAAAAAGTTGTTTTCAGTACCAGTAGCAGATAAGACAAGTATCATCCTTCTTTCAAGCACTACAAGGACCAATCACGACAGCAACCCCAGTGATTTTAAGCACCTTTCCCTCAACCCTTCTCCAAATTACACTAACACTTGAATATCTTCCTTCTGGACAAGTCAAAAATGATCCCCAGAAGGAAGAATTTGTTGTTTCATCTCTCACCAAGACAAGTAGAAGTGTGAGAAAATTGGGGAAGATATCATAAATGCCAAAAGCAACTAAGTATCCAAGTTGACAAGGGACAGAGTAGTCTACTACCTAATGAACAGACAGACCTTTAAGGGTCAGCTCACACATAAGAACTCATATTTATGTGCACATATGGCAGATTTATAATGGCAGGTTGGATACCTAGAAAATATGCCCCTTGCTTTTGTTATAGTAAAACCTGTTCCCATTCCAACAGCTTCAGTGCTCCGTGGATCAGGAGCCTTTATGAGTAAAAGGCACAGGAATGTTGCACCCCAGGACAGGTTTCACAGAACAAGACCCTCTCTTCTCAGAGAATATTGTCAAAAATTAGTTAGAGAACAGTCCCTTAGCTGGGTAAGTTGAAGCATCCTGACTGCAACAGCATCTACTTCACAATATTTTTATTTCAAATGCAGTGAGGTCCTTATAAAGCCTTAGCTGTATTCCTAGAATCTGCAGATTATCTTCTGGGAACACTGAATGAAACCCAATTTGGAATTTGCTGCAACAGTGTTGTGCAACGTAGTACAGACCCATGTCAAAACCAAGCTTTTATGGAGAAGAGGAACTGGTTTAGTTCCTGCTGTCCTTGGATCTTATTTTTCCACGTATTGCCTATCCAGTGACAGAGAATTCAGCCTCATGGCACAATCTGGTCAGCCAAGCTCCACCAACACAGCAAATCAGGCCCAACTCAGCTCTTGGACCCTCTTTCCAGGGGTGTCTCAGGCCCAGAGCCACTGTGCCAGGCTAAGGAACAGTTTTGTTGCTGGACATGACTGGCACCTGGCACAGCAGCAAATCATTGCAAAAAAATCTTCAGCAGGGCTCAGATTTTCATCAGGTCAGGACTGAAAACTTCCACTTTCCAGGCTGAGTACAGAGCCACAGCTCAAGCAGAAACATTGATAACACTGCCACAAGGCAGGTTTTTAGAGATAACACCCTGCATACACTGGAAATACAGCCACCATGCTACAGCTGTGGTTCCCTCAGGTGAGGAATATATTTAGGATGAACAGTCATTTGCAAGCATGCAATGAATGGAGTTTTGTCTTTCCTATGGAAAACACCAGTCACATCTAAAAGCACCCCTGGGCGTGGTGCAGAGAGCCAGAACTGGGCAGGAAGGGCCAGGCCAGGCATTCAGTGGGGGCCCACATTTGGATGAATTCTAAAGAAACAAAGAATCTGCAAAGACGTTGTGCACGAAGATTTAAATCATGTAGAGCTAACTGGAGTGTCCCTGCCACATCTTGGTGTATCCACCCCCAAAAGCATACTACCACCAAATTTAACTATGTATTTAAGAACAGACTGAGATAGGTTTCAAACATATGGTCCATGAAATAATGTATTAATCATACAGCTAAAACATCTCCCTGCTTTACATGGGGTAAAAACATGTCTCACTATACAAAAACATTATTCTGAAAAACAGGCTAAATTATCAGTACATTCAACAACTACTTTTACAGTCAGGAATTCCATGGCCTTAATTGCCTAATAATTAACTTTAAAGAAAACAAAAAAAGGAAAAAACCAGACACATTTAAAAAGCAGTACATTGCCATGAAAAATCTGAGGAGAAGAGTTTGCAAAAACTCATGAAAACTTATATTAATGATCATCTGATTAATTCTGGTGGATCTTTAAGTGTCTGGAAATGTTTCAAGTGACTGTGACTGTGTAAAATACAACTGTGAAAGCCTAAATTCACAGGCAAGCCTTAGGCAGCCCAAAAGTTGGTTTATTTCTTCTCTCAAGGACAAAACTCTTTTGCTCTTCCTCACCCTCTCTCCTTTCTAGTTCACAGATCTGCCAAACTAAAGGCAGTGACTTTACCAGGAGCAAGTGGCACTGGGCTCAGGGGAGGCAGAGAATAACTGGAGGCACATTTGCTATTCTTACTTTCAGTAACACACAAAAAAGCACCACTACTGCCACTTACTACCAAAGACACCAAATTCTCAGCAAGCAAATGAACAAGAACAAGCCAATGAACAAATCTAACAGAGATCTACACCCCAAGGGAACATGCCGTGGGTCCAGCATAAACCAGGGGGAAATTCATACAGATACACAAATCTCATTGAAAAATGGTCAAACAGGATTATTCAAATTGGATTTAAGACCTTCAAACACATGGCTAAATTCAGCCCTCAAGACCCTTTCAAAGCACTGATATCAATGGAGTACATTGAAGTATAATGCATACATTAGTAGTTACAAAGGCTTTCTGGAAACAGAGGAAAACTTCAGCACAGTTATAATCTCTCTCTCTCTCTCCCTCTGAAATTAGCTAAAGCAGCTGTCCAAATGACTATCAGCCAATTCAGAAAGTGTTCAGCTGTTCCTCCAAAGTAGAGACTGTGGCCTGGGGTTGGACAGAAACAAGCTGGGGTCAGGCAGAGGATGTGCCAAGCACTGCTGTGTGCTGTGGTTAATCAAGTAGCACACGCTGCATTTACAGCTTAGTTGGGGCCACGGGCTCCGTAGCACGGATGTGGACACTGGGAAGGCAGAGCCAGGACAGAGGCAGCTCCCTGCTGCAGTTGTCTTCGTGGAATTTGATATTCAGGTAGAAATCGCCCGTGTAGAGGAAGAGAAGTGCTCCGAAGTACACAGAGTCTTTGGTTGGCTTTACCTGGCGAAGAGAACGTGAAAATCAGTATAAATAAATCATCAACAAAGCAAATTAATTGCAGTTTGCAATTCATTAGCTCCTTCATATGGTCTCAGAGTACTCTAGATTCACATCTTAATAATGCTTTCATACAAAAAGGAGTAAAGATCTTGCCCCTATTCTAGTTAAACTGTTACATTAAAAAATAAATCCTGTTATTCACTCATGCAGTAAATCTGTGGCACAGCTCAAAACAGAAGATGAACCTTTAGGAGTCACTGATTCCAAAACAGAATTTGTTTAAGGTAGAGATCACCCCAAATCTCTCAGACTGCATTTACCAACATCTCTATTAAAGTTCTAAATCATGTCTCTGAATTAATGTTAAATACACGGTTAAACACCATTTAACAGCTTAGCAATAACTACATTCATTCTCACTTATTCTGAGACAGAATCTGACTGCAAATTCCAATCAGGAATTTTTAATATTCGCTGTCATTGAAATAATGAAGTTTAGCAAGAAACTTCCCAGAATCAGTAGCCATCCCGATTTTACTTGTCCAAATTAAATGCAGAGTTCACACTGTTTCTACATTTATGTATCTTCCTTCATCACAAATCCATCCACAATCCATATCTTCACAACAAATAATATATCTCAGTCCATCATTTCAGCAAGACACTTCGGTAATTTCTAACTTTAACACTCCCACCACTGTTCAGCATGTGATAATGTTTGAATTAGTATCTGCTTCCACAAGATGTTAAATCCAGTTTCAGGATGCCTAGAATTGAGATGAAGTTACAGCAAATGCAAAATACAAATCAACACAAAGCCATTCCATTGGACAGAATTTTTCCAAAAATTGTGAAAAGGCAACTTCATCCCAGCAGAAAAGTCCCAAGTAAGGCTGAGGCTCTGAGACAGGTGATCAGGACTGTTCCCCACCATAAAAAATTTCATCATAAGGTAAACTGGGACATGAACATGGGTTTGAACTGGGAAAGTGCCCATGGACACCCTTTGCTGAAGGACAACTTGCCACTGCATGGGAAGTCCAGAACAGGGACGATGGGAAGGCCATGGTGGGGAAGAGGGGGAAGGCAAATGATCAACGGAAGATTTCAGGGGTGCAGGGAACTCAAGAATATTCCATCATGCTGAAAACTTCCAGCCACCACCTTCCATGAGGTGGGTTCTTTGAAGCTTTCAGAAGTGAAGGGAATGAGCTGTTTGTTTCCATTTTCCCCTGTTCTAGGGGTTTTTTGGACTTTCACTGCTGGGTTCTTTAGCCAGATGTGCATCCTGCATACCCTGGGATATCAGGCTGCTTTGTTGAACCTCCCTAAACTGGAAGAAGTCCAGAGAGGGGCCATGAAGTCGCTAAAGGTACTGGAGCAGCTTTTCTGTGAAGACAGGCTGAGAAAGTTGAGGTTGTTCAACCTGGAGAAGAGAAGGTCGAGTGGAGACCTCTCAGCACCTTCCAGTATCTGAAGGGGCTACAGGGGAGCTGGAAAAGACTCTCCATCAGGATCTGTAGTGATAAGACAAAGAGTACAGGGGTCGAATTGAAAGAGGGGAAATTTAGGTTAGAAATATGGAAAAAATTCTTTACCCAGAGGGTGGTGAGGCCCTGGCACAGGCTGCCCAGAGGAGCTGTGGCTGCCCCATCCCTGGAAGTGTTCAAGGCCAGGTTGGATGGGGCTTGGAGCACCCTGACCTAGTGGAAGGTGTCCCTGCCCATGGCAGCGGGGGTGGATTGAGACAAGCTTTAAGCTCCCTTCCAAACCAAACCATTCCATGCTTCTGTGACTCTAAATTGCAGCTCCTGCGCAAGGGCCTGGCTGTTCACAAGCAGCCACATCCTCAGAGCCGGGGAGCCCAGGCTCCCTTTGGTCTTGGTGCTGAGCACTTTTGCTGACCTACAGCAAACTTGTATCAGCATCGTGTCATCCACGTGAATGATCAGAGCAGCCACAGCTGTTCCCCTGACCCCGTCCTTGGCATCTCCCCTCCTCGCTGGGTACAAGTTCTTGCCCTCTGGCACTGCGTCTGGACACGCACAACAACATCGAGCCATGTCCCCTCTTGCTTCCTTCCGCTCCTCCCAGGGCTGCCTGCCTGATTTCTGCCTCACTGGACTTGCATCCAGAGGAGGGCAGAGGCAGGCACTGATGCCAGCAGCTGGTGCAGGCAAACAGCAAATGAAGCCTCCTCAGGACCCTTTGGTTTTTCAAGCTCCTGGTCCATTTTTCCTGATCTCTCTGCACCATGAAGAAATATCTGTCACAGCACAGCTCAGAGCCCTTGGCAAGCAGGAAGGTGGCTTCAGGCTCAGCAGCATCAGCACCAGAAGTCACATTCATGGTCTGGCCTCTACCCACATCTGTTGTACCATCACCACCACGGTATCAACACTTGTGGCTTGTAGAAGAAACAGGGAAGCAAAAGGAGCTCGAGACCCTCGCCCTGCGGAGGTGCAGGTGGCTCTGCAGGAGTTTCAAGAAGTTTCCTTCAAAACAGGAACCAGCTTTGGAAAGTAAGGCTGCCTCTCCAGTGGGGCTGCCTACAAACATTCCCAAAAGACCCGACGTTCAGCAGCAGCAGTCAGGTCACTAGAGGGTCACATCCAGCCCAGCTGCTACACCAGGCACAGGACTAATTTTGGGGTTAAACCACCCACTTTTAGGTGTCTCTCTGCACACGAGGTATCCAAGCTCCTTCTACCGAAGGAAGATACCTAGTCAATGCAGACAGTGGAGCAAACACAAAATGGTCTCCCCAGGCAGCCTGCAGAGCCAGAACAGAGTTGTCTAAACACGGGTAATGGGATGGCCCAAGGCACTGGCGCCTGCACAGGACTGGGAAGATGCCCAGGATGTCTTACAGGATTTCTGGCAGCATCTGGAGGCTGGTAGAATACCCACAGCACCTCCATGATGGCAAACACCTACTTTTAGGCAATTGAATCTCAGCCCTGGTGTTTATAAGCCAGGTTCTCCCTGCTGCAGACCACATCTCTGACTAATGGGAGCTTAGTGGGCCAGCACCCCTGGTAACACCTTCTCATTCAGGTGTCTCAGTCTGGAACTGAAGCCACCCAAATGTCTGTAGAGCGGATGTTCACATCCAAGCCAGCTGTTCAACACAAGGATTCACCTGATCACATGCAGAATGAGGCAAAATGTTCCCCAAACTGCATAAGCTCTGATGACTTGCTCAGCCACTCAGAGTGGCTTGTTCAGGTGGTCACCACCCTAGCTGGCAGGACACACCACCCCACCGACTTCAGTGCATGACCCAGCTGAACTGCAAGGAACACAACTCGTGCCTGACCCAGACCAAATTCGTGCTGTCCTTCAGTCCAGCAGCACACAGCTCTGGTACTGTCACTGCCCTGTGTGTGTGTGGAATCACTGATCAGGATGCTGACACTCCTGAGTCGAGGCAGAGTTAAAATAGCTTTTACTAAAATCCCACCATTCATGGAAACCAAAGATGGGCAGCTTGTACCTCAGAAAATAATGACCGAAAATCAAGGAAGAAACATCCACGTTTACTCCTTTGTTCCACCAAGACAGAAGAAAAATTAAGTTTCTAGCTCCATCCTAATCCTTCCCTGATTTAGGCTACCATGTGGGACTGCGATTGCTTAGAACTAATTACTACTTATTTATACTGCTGTAGTACTTAGGGAGCTCAGTTGGAGATTAGGGCTGGTGCCAGCTACTGCTCGCTGCCCCAAAGAGTTTACAGTGTGAATAAAACAGTGCCAAGAAAAATAATTTGTTCCAGATGGGCCACAGAGGACCTGCCAGAAGTGAGCAAATGTTCATCATGGTTTCTGAGCTGATTCAAAATGACCATCTACAAATGAATTTCTCCTCATCTCCCAGCACCAATCACTTGAGCTTGTGTGTGATAACACAGGCAGGAAAACATCCTGCTTGAGAGTAAGTAATGGCACAAGCAGGGACAACAAGGGAGGATGAACTGCTGGGAGTAACAGGAATCCCCACAGGAGACAATATTTTTGGTGTTAATTTGGCAAAAAGCAACTCTGATCAACTAATTATTCAACAAAAAACATTGGTAAGAACAAAAAAAAAATTAATAATACGGCGAAAGATAAACGTTATGTTGTGAAGCGAGATAAAAAAAAATAAATCAATGCACTGTATTTTAATGGGTAGGTTCCACCATGTTAACTCATGTTTCAAAATCACCCACTGAACAAAAAATGTCAAATATTTAAATCATAATGGAGAAAGTCACTTTTTCTGTCAAATACAGACAGAGGAAAGTAAGGTTAGCCAAATTAGAAGTTGTGCTTAAAAATAAAGATTGTGCTTAATTTAAAATGCATGGAAATAGCTCAATATCCTTACAAAATTTCCAGAAAAGACTTTGCTTTTTGAAGTAGCATATCCCAGCAGAGACTTTGTGACACAAACTCAGGCTGCTGCATCGGACTGAGGTAAGAGCACAAAGAGGTGAATAAGCATCATTACATCACTTCTAAGTTAAATCTTCTAACCTGGACTTCAAGCCACAAAAAAGGGAAATACAAAATTGTGTGACTTCTACTCTTTCAACAATTTATATTCACACTGTGAAGCAGCATGTGCATCCTGAAAATTCCTGTATATATATCCTGTCTTCCAGATAGCAGCAGAAACCGCTTTGAGACTTTTTAGCCTGGAATCAAAAATAACAGTGAATTTTTGAGCACGAGACTTAATACGAAACTAACATTTAGGAAGGCAGAGGGATCTGTTGGGGTTTTTTGTACCAGTGAGGTTTCTGCATGACAACAGAGTGAATTTTCAGGGTGGGAGAAGTATCTGCCCTTGTCGTAATACCCGATGCTCCCACTCGTTCTTGACCACGCACCAGTGATGCACCAAACCATACTTGATTCTCCATCCTTCCTCCCACCCAGCTCAGCCCTGCAATAAATCATGTCAGCACCTCTGAGCCAGTGTCAGGGTGAAGTCAGCCCAATTAACTCAAACTGCTGACCAACGTAGTTTTTGCTAAACTGGACAACTTTGCACAAAAACAAGTGCTCGCAATGTCTGTCCTGATGGGTCTGCTGGGGAGAGGGGAGCATTTCTCCCAAGCAGCTGGGAAAGGGCAGCACCTCAAGCCACCTCCATTAAACAAGAAAAATAATCAAGTGCCCACGACCTCGGGTTAAAAAAATGATGGGGACATTTTTAACATCTTCCACGCAGCAGCACTGAGTTGAAAACCAGCAGGGAACCTGGTCCAGTATCTCAACTTTCATTTACAAAAAAAGAGAAACTCTGGTTCTCTTTCATCTCACCCAGCCATGAGCTTTGTTTTTTTAACCAGCATCTGTCTGACTTTTGGCCAAACTCAGAGCATGAGCACAACTCTGAGCGTGGTGGTTCTTCCCTGAAACATCAAATGCACAAACCAGGGCTTTCCCCTTGTCCCCCGAACGGGTGGAACTTTCTGAAATCTCTTTGCTATTCCCAAATTAGTTATTATGAGGGAAGAAAGGGCTTCTGACAGACATGAGATACACTGAAGGGTTTTCTTCCACGATCAGGGCTCTATGCCCCAAAGAAACATGACCAAGCATTTTCCCCAAAAGCCTGTGTAGTATCAACACCACGCACTGTGAAATGTAACACTTCTTGTCTAAGAGTCGACATTTTCTTCATTTCACCTTTTTGTATGGAAAGGAGGACAAGCAGCAGAAAACAATTCTATTTTTAACTTCTTGGAGATTGTGTTTACAGGAGAAATGTCAAAATACTGAGCAATGGGGCAAAGGCAGGGACCGTAACGTATGAGAAGGCTGCCTGGGCAGGCAGCAGAGATGTGACCTCCTGACTTTTTGCCCCATAGGAGACTCAATCAGAAGGTAAGGATACATCACGCTGACATCTCCCTTTTCCCTCATTAGCCTGGAGGGTCAGACCCTCTGGCAGCTGGGCATCCAAACACCACCACTCTGATTAAAAACTCCACATTGTCAGAAACAGAGTCAAAGAAAGCCATCCCTGGATGACTTCTGTTTACATGTTTAAATTATTCAGCTATAAGAATGCAGTTAGCCCCCATTAAAATTCAAGCTGATGGTATATTTCATGCTCATTAGCTTTTGGAAATATTTTCTTCCGTGATGAGTAATTGAAAAATATGCACGACGACTATCCCTGTGGTCAACCTTTAATCTCTTTCTAACTAAGGTTCACTTATATATTTAATTTTGACAGGTACATTTTATTACCAATCTGAAAAGCTGACCTAAACAAAGGTCCTAAGCACTGTCCCAAACACTCATCCCCTTCTTCATGTTTATTTCACGAGTCACCAGAAATGCTGCTCATTCCACTCTGCAGCATTGCCCGCAAATTTTCATTCCAGGTATTTTGTTGTTGTATTTTTGGAAGGGAAGGATGTGGGAGAGAGTAGCATTATCTGTATTTTCAGTGTCTTGCCTTACAAGCAAAAGGCTCTTAGACTTGAATTTTCTGGAGAAATTGAGAGAAAAATCATAATCTCAATTGTTTTAAAAAGGGGATCTTTTTTTTCTTTGTCTCATTTTAAGCATTTCATTGTGGTTTTATAACAGTATGCTAAGCATCCAGGAAATGAACCAGCTCATCAGATTGGCCATTAATGTTCAGCATTTTCTTCTTGCAGTCTGTTGCATTTCCTCAGGACCTGACTAAAACTGATTTGCTGAGCTCCTTGGCTGAGCCTGGGGAATGTTTCTTATGGACTAAAGAAAAAAAGAAAAGTTATTTAAAATCTATTACTGCAGGCTGCACCGGGTGACTCAAGGGACCGGCAATATGGTATTGAACATTCAGTCTAGGGTTACCCGTTCACATTCAGTCAGATCTGGAGAGACCAGAAGTTGCTGCCTCTGATAATTTACTAGTGGTTTACATGGCAGGAAATTGCAGTCTTAAACCATTTCAGAGAGATCATTCTAGATGAACCCAGCAGCACTGTTACCAACAGCTGCCATAACCACGGGGCTTTCCAACAATTAATCTGCTTTAAAATGCACAATAGAATAATGAAGCCCCTTTCAAATGCACATCACTCAAAATCCCGATACGTGTCATAAAACAGCTCACGGTGTCGATGTAGAAGGTGTTGGACCCCACAAAGGTGATGGCATCCTGCAGGTCGTAGTTGTGCACCCCGTTCTGGTAATCCTGGTAGGGCATCATGGTCAGAGCAAAGGGCCCCACGCTGTGCTTGCTCCAGTTGGTCAACTTCACCTGCAAGGGGACAGGGTCCCCCACCTGGCAGGTCACCACGATGTCGCAGTCACAGACCTTGCCATCAACCAGGATGTCTGCAAATCAAGGAAACAAGTCCTCATTAGGTTGGACACCTGCTTCAGAAACTGCATTCATCTTGACAGGAGACTCAACAAGAAAAAAGCAACCTCAACGAAACCAAGAGTGTGGGACAGTTAATTCTGGGGAAAAAAACCCCAATGCTGTGCTGTTGTGTGGGGCACCTACTTGAGAAAAAACAGCCCATGAAGGCCTGATATCTGTCCACTGCTGTTGAAAGAGCTATGGAAAAAAACCAATTATGACCTATACACAGGCACCAGAAGATATTTTCTTAGCCTCCTCCCTTGAACGCCAAAGCCACAGAGAATTTCTCATGGTTCTGCAAATCAGCAGCATCAGGTGAAGGGAAATACAAACAGGAACCATCAATACAAACAGCAGCCAGAGAGAGCCAGGGCTGGAGGCCCATGTTCATGTGTTACAACCAGAATAAATCCTTCTGTATGCAGGTGAGCTTTTGGAGCAGGACAGACACTGACAGAATTTGCAATGCAATACATAGATGAAAGTCCAGATTTTAAGGGAAAAAGGGATTTTTAAATTATACTGGAGTACTACAAGCTTCTTCACTCTTTGCACTTTAAATCACTCTGGGATTTCTATTTTTAACTTTCTACTTTTCTTTCCCTTACTGGGACAGCAGAAAATATAAAGCCTCTAAATTGGTTACTGCTGGGACAATGACAGCCAGAGTAATGTGTCCATTAACCTTGCCCATTTGCTTATACAGAACCAAAATGTTTCATTACCAACACGCTATGAAATTGCCAGTCCAATTCCCTGCTCTCAAAGGGCTCCCAGTTGTGCAGTATTACTGTATTTTTCAGATGAGGGTTATCTCCAATGCACTATTAATACAGGAACATTTCTATTTCACTATGGGTTCATGTTCAGAGATAAGAGAAAGCCCTGGGCACATGTAAGAAAGCATCCTTTGTGTGAGTACCTATCCCCACCATCTCATATGCCCGTGAGGCACTTCCATCACTCCAGCTCCTCCTCGGTTGCTTGCCTTTTGACATACATCATATTATTCCTCTGCATCGGATTTACATCAGTAATATCCCCTCTTCAAGGAAAGACACTATTTTTATGCTTCATGAGTTTTCACAGAAGAAAAAAAAAACTACACCAAAGTGATTTTTTTTAACTTAGTTTTGTTTTGTTGCCTCAGACAAAAAGTACAAAATGATGCATGTTCTTGTGATGCCCTTTAGCCTGGCAAACTGAACAAGCCTCAACGCAGCCACTGGAAAAAAAAATAAACTAAAGCTATTACCCAAGAAGAAACAAGTTCAGAAAGGAACATTTATTCCAGAGGTCAGGTCAGCAAAGCTGAGGTACCCAGATGAAAACCCCTCCTTGACCAAAGCTGCCCAAATGCAGTAACAAGTTCCAGACACAAGAGGCTTGGCAGAGAGAGCACAAAAAACCCTGCAGTGTTCAAGCTGAAGCTATCCAAAACCAGTGTTGGTGTCCCAGTTGGAACAGCCCCTGTTCCAAAATTTCCTTTCGGTTTTTTTTCTGACAATTAGAACATGGTGAGGAATACCGGAGTGCTGTATCCAGTTCTGGCCTCCTCAGTACAGGACAGGCATGGACACACCGGAGAGACTCCAGTGCAGGGTCATGAAGAGGATCAAGGGACTGAAGCATCTCTCCTGTGAGGACAGGATGTGAGAACTGGGACTGCTCAGCCTGGAGAAGACTCCAGGGGATCTCAGCAATGCTGACGAACACCTGGAGGGAGGGTGCAAAGAGGACAGAGACAGGCTCTTTTCAGTGGTGCCCAGTGGCAGGATCAGAAGCAATGTGCACGCACTGAAACACAGGAGCTTCCCTCTGAACATCAGGAAATACTTTTTTTTACTGTGAAGGTGACCCAGTGCTGGCTCAGGTTGCCCAGGGGGGTTGTGGAGTCTCCGTCCTTGGAGATACTCAAAAGCCATCTGGACGTGGTCCATGGCAAGTGGCTTTAGGTGGCCCTGCTTGAACAGGGATAGGACCACATGATCTCCAGAGGTCCCTGCCCATCTCTGTGAGTCTCTGAAAGGAAGTGATAATCACCACTGCATTTTAGGGAAGGGCTAGAAAACCTTTTTGGCATTGGTTTTCTTCTGCAACAGCACACTTTAATGCTGTGGGTTCTCCTGCCCAACATGATCAAATTGCTTCTTGCAGTATTGCCCTAAGATCATGGAGGTGAAGCAGTGGTTATAATGGTATCCCATTATCAGGGATTAACTGACTTGAGCTTCTCAAAACACAAAGGATGTGTGTCTGTGGATAACCTTTATGCTTCCCAGTCTCCTGACACAGAGCTGAAGTCCAGTTGCTTCCTTCAAAAGCAATGCATTTATATCAATTCATTACTTTATATCAGTCAATGTTTTCAAGCTTCTCCCTGCAAGGTGACTCCTTTCATTAACTAAAAAGAAAAAAAACAAGCCCACTTTTTTTCTGCTTTCTCCATCCCATGGGTTTTACAGCTGCACAAAGGGTTAGATCCCCAGACCAGCACAAACCTTTGGAAATACTCCCTGAGCTTAGTGGATGAATCTATATTTTCAAGCTGCTCATCAGTTGCCTTTTAGCTTCAATGGTCTGCCGTAGGAATTGTAAACGAACCCTTTGCCCTCTACCTCTACCTTTGTACCCAATAATAGCTCAGAGAATTTCTTCCTAATATCTTCATGAGAAAATAGAAAATCCAAACAAAAGGGAAGCAATTAAGTCTGGCTCAACCAGATTAATTTTCTTCCACATTCCTAAAAAAAACCCCCAGAAATTCAATTCATTTAGATTGATTTAAGAGAGAGTGTGTGTGCACACGTGTTTGTGTACATATTGAGAGATAATTTCCTTCCTTCCCAGAACACACTTCCCTCCTGCAGTACCGGAGCCAAGGATCTCAATGAGATGTCAGATGAGAAAGCACACATGGCTGGCGTGCAAAATACTATGGAAAGGAGTGTTTAAAAACAGCCCCCTTTCATCAGAGAGAACAGCTTGGTTTGACAGGCAGCTTTACTCCCTTCCTGACACAGAAAACATCTCACGGACCATACGGATTTGCTTTAATATTTTCATCCATGAGCAGAGGAAAAGCCATGTGCATGGGGTCCCGTTTCTGCAGATTCAGCTCACTCACACAGATGGCATATAAAAGCTGAGACTGCTCACACCACTGCTGTGAGAGTGAATCATTATTGGCTTCGGAATACAGGAGCTCTGAATCAGAAGATTCAGTCACTAGCACAGAAATCAGTCGTGGCTGCATCTCCATCCTACAAAGACTCAGATACGAGGGAAACAGCACTTCAGAAAATTAGAAGGACCAAGTTTAATTCAAATTGCTTATAAAAACTGCATTTTAAAAGTGGCAGCATAAAATCTGGATGATAGAAGGGGGAAAAAAAAAGCAAAGAGACCTAGCAATCTCCCACTATCCTTCTAATTAAAAGTTAAACCATTTGTGAAGTAATGCAAAAAGCCAACAGAATGCTGTTCTCCCCACCCCTTTTCCTGTTTATTTACCTACAATGCCCACTATGGTGGCATCCTTGGGTGCCAAAATTTCCCTGCAATGCCTGATAGCCATGAAAAAAGGACAGACATTGTCTCTCCCAGTCACTCATGAAAAGGCACAGGGCCATTCTGTTTTCTCTCCAGGACCCTCCCCAAGTGATTATTGTATCAAGGGAGAAAATGTTATCCAACACATTTTGGAAGGCAGAGGATGAGGCTGCTACAACCACTGAGAAGGGTGATTGGAAAGCCTTGCTTTTTCATTGAGAGCCTCTGCCAAGCCTTTTAGGATCTCCATGAATTAATCTTTAAGATGGAAAAATTACTTCATGGCCCAGCTGATGGGTGATGCTTATTGACACCACAGGAAGCCTGTGAGAGGCCATTATGCAAAAATAGCACATCAGTATTCTCATAATGTCTTTCCTTCAGGACCTCAGAACTGTCAAGAAAAGGGAATGAATGTTACTAACAGGAAGACAATGACTATTCCCCAAGAAAAACATCATTTACCATCACCTGCCAGGTGCGCTTCTGTCTACATCACCCAAAGGAGCCACTTGGAAATGAATACCAAACATTAATAACATTTTGTGTTATTTACTCCGCTCATATTAACACACAGTAAGTTGTTCTTGCCACTTTCTCAAGTTTCCGTGCAAGAACTCACAACTCATTGGCCCCCCTGTATGTCAAGAGTCCTGAGCCGTGGCTAATAGCATTTTCACACCCAAGTCTCTCTTTGCCACTGTCAAAGTTTAATTTTGGAAAGCCACATACAAATACATTTAATCTCTGCAGAAATGCATATTCCAGCAATGTTTCCTCTCCTCACTCATTTTTGAGCTGATTTTAAAAAACAGGCTGCAGACAAAGGCAGGGTGGTTTTGCTCATCTTTATGGGGTGGGGGAGGGGAGACAGAGAAATTTCCATTGGATATTTCCTTTTAAACTGGGTATTGAATCCCCAGCTGATGTGCATGCACTGGCCTGTGCCATTCTCTGCAGCTGGGAACTTGGCCCAAGACTTGGAGCAAACACCTCACAGAGGAATGGCTTTGCACAAACAAGGTGGCCCACAAAACTCAAGCCATGAGATGCCCGGATGAGTAAATACCTCTCACACACAAGGTCAAAGAGAGCTTTGAAACCAGAAAAGCAAGTCGTGCCTAGCTTTACTGTTATAGCTAGGGTACTCTGTCAAGCAACCATTGCTGTGCTGCTAGAACTGTTAATTAAAAAATACAAATTTTACTCATCTTGGTCTGTGAACCAGGAGAGCCATGGCCTGGGGAGGGGAGAGGAGCAGCAGCATCACTGACATCTCTGGATAATGTGCATCAGGTACTTTGCTGGAGGAAAGCCAGAGACCCAGAGCCCAAGCCAGAGATGCTGCAATGAAGGTCTCACAGAATGATTCAGTTTTTCTGTGTTCAAAAAATCTAAAGTGCTGATTAAAATGCTTGCCCAGGCCAGCTTTCCTTCTAATTGCCCTAAAAGAGCACAGAAAGGGCCAGCCATGGTGTCTGGAATAACTTCTTTATATTTGTTTATTTTTTTCCTTGTCCTTTTTCTGCAGGAGTGCTTGTTCAGGATTTTCCAAGGAACTTAACAATGAAAAGGGAACTATTTTTGAAATAATTTATTCAGTAATAGGTTGAACAATTCTGTCCATTTCTGATCTTACATTTTATGCAGGTGGAAGAAGAGATCAGAAAGGAGGAAAAAACCTGTACTACAGGCTCTGCATAGAGCAAGCTGATCCTGCCTGTCTCCAAACAAGCAAGTTTCCCATCCCTCCCCTCATGCTTTATGCCAAGTCAACAACAGTTTTACCAGCTTGTTTTTGGGGGCATCTGAGGGAAGCAGGTGACATGTGGCATTCTATTGAGACAATAGGATCCCTGGGTTTTCCTGTGTCTCCTCTAAAATATGAACCTAAACACTGCTTCTGTTTCCCCTCTTTGCACTTTTCTCCCTAATGTAGATCAGGTTCCTCTCATTTTTCAAACCATTCCTGCAAATTATTTGCACACAGAGAGGGAGATTTGGTTACATTCATTTGTCCATGATGAGGTCCTGCAGCACTTTCAGAGCTGAATACATCCATACAAAAGATATTTCTATGAATATAAAAACTGTGTTCCCTGTCACTTTCATCAGGAAAATGCTGAATGGTTATTCAATAACACAAGGCTCTCCTAGACACTTGCATAAAACCTTCTGTCTGTGATCTGGACCTGCTCCTCGCACCAAACCTGAGCATCTTTATTTGGAATACCATCCTCATGTTCATTCATTGTTATACTGACACAATACTGAGGTAAATCCAGCCCCTGCTAAATTTCCCTGCAGTCAGTAGTACCAGAGCACAGAGGCAGACAGATGTTTGTGTTGTAACGGGTACAAACTACACAGATATCTCACCTTGTCAACCACTGCTGGTCCTGTCCTAAAAACTGTCCTTACACTCAGAGCTTGCTGCTCCAAACCCTCTGTGGACCTGAAGAGTTCAGCTCCTCTTTGGGTCAAGGCCCTTGGACAGGGATGAATGAAAAACACAGGAAAAGATATGAATAAACTATTGCGGCTTCCTGCAAGTACCAACAACCCAGAGACCTTCAGCCAACATAGGGGTATGAACCAGAAAACAGGAAAGTTGGCAGAGGATGGGATAACTGGACGTGAATACAGGCTGGTGAAAGAGGCAATCGCTTTCACAAAGACCTCTGAGCTGCCCGGTTCCTGGCAGACTTCCCATTCCCAAACATTTCAGAATTGAATTAAGGACACTTTATTCGCTCCAAAAGCAATTAAAAAGAAAAACACATTTAAAATATAGTTCTAGAAACAATAAGCAATTAGTCTTTGATAATTGTCTGTGTCTTCCTATTTAATCACTCTTTTGCAGTGCCCAGTATGCTGATGACAGATCCCGACTGGTCCCATTATCCTTCTTGCCATATTGTTCCCAGTTTGTGTGTCCTTAACTCTGTGATGGCAATGGGCTGAGGATGCTGCAGCACCCCCGTGGCACTCGCTTGCAAAAGGATTCCTCAGCCTCGTCATCTGCCCTGAGTAAGATTTCTTCCTCCAAATCAGTACAATGTTTATGTCCAATTTTAATCTCCAAGACATGTGATCAGCATTCAGTTTTAGCACTACTCGATCTTGGCTACGAACATCTAAATGTGGTACAACCTTCTTCCATTAACTCCAAATAATAGGGTCACACTGGCTGAGGAGGGAGGCAGGAACATGACTCGTTCTCCAGGGCTTGACTGCCTCCAGCTTCTGCTTGGGACTTAAAATCTGAATGCACATTAACCACAGATTTATTTCAGAAATGTGTCAGTTCAGTTTAACCTCCCTGGTTTTGGTGGGAGTTATTTTACTTCACACATGCCTTTTATGACAGACATTTCTCCTTCCCTAAGAAATTGCTGGCACATGGATGGCACCTGCTTGTCTCATCTCTCCTCTGGCAGCCAAGATAACCTGTGATTTGGTGCTTTGCCCAATTTGCTATCAAGTGAAAATCACTTCAGAGTTTATACTGCTTGTGTCCAGTCCTAAGCTAAATGCACAAAGGCAGATCCCTAAAATTTTAAGATGCTCAAAGCTCTGTGTTTTCCAATAAGCCTGAGCTCCTTTTGACTTATTTTAAAATATTCCATGACACGGCCCCAGCTTGCTTAAATAGTCTCATCTATGAATGTGGGCCAACTCTTTTTCATCTGCTCATCACAAGCAGGTTTGACAAAATTTCTTTTTATTATCTGCTACACAGGCAGGAGGTCAGGCTGGCATACGGTGTGTGTCTTGTGTTTGAAATTTCACGAGCCTAGGATTTGCATGTTATTTTAGGTTATTGAAAACTTTACTTCTATAGCTTGTCTGTGTCAGGGCTACTTTCAGAGCATTCTTACCCTGTCCTGTAGGGGGGGAAAAAAAGGAGGGGGAAAAAAGCCCCATATTACATTTAAAGACAACTAAAACATATTAGGATGCATCATATAACACTGTTTTTGTATACTGGTACCTTTGTGCTGAAGGAACTGAACTGAATCATAGAATACCCTGAATAAGAAGGAAACCCATGAGGATAATTGAGTCCAACTTCTGGCTCTACACAGGACAAAAATCACACCATGACTTGGCTTAACCTACAGTTTACTGAAAGCAAATCACCTCTTTCCTCACTGGTTACATTATGAGACTTTAAATTTTCTCCTTTTCTTCTGCCTTTCTGCAGTGATGGATGCAGGACAAACCTCTCCCTCTGCAGAAGAGATTTTGAAAAGCCTCATGCCAACTTTGTCAGAGTTTCTGACTTGTGGCTGCAAAAGTTAATGGTAAAAAGGAGCCTATGGCACTTTGTGCTGTTTCGGGAGCATGTCTCAGCCTCAAAGCAGGTTTAGTCTAGACACTGGATGGATTGCAGACCTCCAGGGAGTGTGACCTGCTCTAGAAACCAGTGATAAGGGTGGTGATTGTGGCACATTTGCTATGGAGATGGCAGCGAACTACAACTGGTCACAAGAGAAGCAATGCCTCTTTAACAGCAGAGACACAAAACTGGGCTCCTGAACTCAATTCTGGGCATGCAAAGTCAAACATGTGGGTTTGGTCACTCAGTTTACTTACCCAAACTCTCACTGAATATGGCAATATGGAAGTGGAATTTTTTTTTTTTTTAATTTTCTACCATTTCAAGTGGAAACTGTTTTCTGCACTACCCATTCAACGAGCACACAGTGGTGCTCTGGACTCTTACAGAGGTAATACCTAAAAGGCAGTTGTTTTTTTTTAAGCTGCTAGTTAAACTAATCCTATGTGCAGTATAATTGTCTTATTTGAGGCTTGCATGAAGAAATCTGTGAGGTACTGTCTGAAGCAGAAAAAACTCAAATGCAGCTGAGAAGAGAGACGAGACAGCAGCATCTCCATGTCCAGACGTACAGAGACACCGGTGCAAGATGCTTTAAATAAACAAAAAAAACCCCGTTATACTGATTATTTGAAGAAAAATTGTGGGTCTGTGACTCCTTTTCCATGTTTGTCACAAAAAAGAACCAGGAAACACTGCATGAGATGTCCAGGTCATAAGAATTTTTGTGTCCTCGCAGATCAGCCGAAGCCTGGTACGAGATAATGTATAACCCTCTATTAACAGGCAGGTAGATGATTTACCACATTTCAGTGGCTGTGTAAATATGAGCAGTAGGACACTGAGCCTCACGGGCCTCCTTTAGCCCAGCCACGACTGAAATGCAATCAGCTGAGCTAAAGGAGAGATATCAAACAAGCCCAGGCACAAATGCTGCTCTCTGTGCAGGGCAGGGGTGACGTGTGGTTACCAGACTACCTGTGTCCAATGGCCACACGCCGGGGGTGCTCAAAAGCAGGGGTGCCCACGAAAATGGACATATTCTTCATGAAGTTTCTTTAAATTTCACTCACAGCTTATATCAGTCTGATGACTCTTAGTTGTTTCACTTGCCAACGGATTGAGTTACTTTTTTCCCATTCTTCCCATGATTAGTCACTTTTGCACTAAGACTTGAGACAATAATCCAGGCAGATGTGAGCTGGAAGCTGTCAAACCCTACTATGACATCTTTATTCTGACTGCATCCTGCTTCTATATCATGACCTATCTCAAAATCCAATTTGAATGCACAAAAGAACTGCAGTAATAGATATATGTAGATGGAAGTTTCCAGTCGTCCTCTGTGACACAAATCCATATTTTTCCTTGCTAGATTGGATATGAACACTCAAATAACAATCAAGCTTACAGAAAACAAGAAATCTTTAAGCCTAGAGTCATCAAATCAAACTACTTTTGGCCTTTCTCAGAGATATTTCTGTTAATAATTTACTACTTCTAAAACTGAACGTGCTCAAAACCTAGCTCCTGAATTTTTCATGAAGTCCTTTCCTCCCCATATCTGTCTTAATTTCAGAAATAAAATCAGACTCCTTCCTGCGAATCTCAGCATTCACTTTGACTTGATATCCTCTCATGACTCAGACTTCCAGCCTGTGATTAAATCCTAATGCCACTTTCCAGAAAACGACTCCAAAACTGACCTTTTTGCTCTGCCTACACTGCCAAGCCCTCCTCCGAGATCTAATTGGATTATGAGCCTTAACAATTAACATCACTTCAGCTCTGCTTCTGACACCTCCAAACTTTATTCTCCTGAAGCCACTGCACCAAATATCATCCTGTAGGTCCATGACCTGGCCATGTCCACAAGGCACCTTGCACGGATCTCATTCCCAGCTTTCTAGACACACAGTAAAAGCTCAGCCCAGGCTAAATTCCACATACTGACCCATCTTTTCCTGTGCCAGCAGAAACCTGTTGCTGAGGTCACACAGTAATTACCACAGAAACCTGGTGCTTGCTGCAGAGGGGGCAAATTGTGCTCACTGCTACCTGTGGGCTACAATCTGTGTGCAAAACTATTTCTCTCTAATTACTCTGTTATATTATTTTCCCTAGTCCTTCTCCCTGCTCACATTTTTTTTTTCCATATACCACATATATCTCTATAGCATACAACACACACCCATATATATGTGTGTATATATCTATATCTGGATCTCTATTTATAGAGATACAGATATAAGACACTAGACTATAAGCACTCAGGAACAAAGACTATAAGCTCTGAAGGACCACAATACTCATGTTCCTAAGAGCTTAGCAGAACAATTTGTATGGCAGCTAGAACTACACAAACCTATTTTCCTGGGATGTGAAGACAGCGCTGCTAGAGAATCAGAAACAATTAAATAAAAAAAAAACCCAAATCCTTAAATAAATTAAAAATATCTTTATTTTTGTATCTCAAATCTGGTTGGGCAAGGAAGTGAGCATTGCACCAGTTTTCCACATGGGGACACTGAGACATTTCAGGGAGGAGTTAAGCTGTCCTGGGAAGAGAAGTAAGTTCATTTCTCACTAAGCAGAAATGAATTAATAAGCTACCAAAAAGAACTGAGAGGGAAAGGTGACTTCCAGAAGACAGAGAAAAACATCTTAATTGTAAGCTTTCAAAATCCCCATGCTGGCTCATTGAGGTACCAGCTCCTTACGGGAATAAGTCACACAAAACCAAAGGTAAAGCCTGAGGATTTATAGGACATGGAGGAAGGGTGTAGAGGGGATAAAAGGAAACCCAACCACAAGGAACAGTAAATTGAAATACAAATAATGCTGTTTAAAGGAGAATTCTCTGAGAGAAGACTTAAATTAATAGCCTAGAAATCCTTTCTTTCCCATCGCTGCATTTTTAGGGAATGGAGACCTCAGATATCAGTACAACGGAGTGCACAGAGGATGAAAACTTTGTGTTTAAATAAAACTGCAAATATGACATTGTGGGGAAGAGAAGAAAAGAAACACTGAGTTCAGCTAGACAGAGTAAAAAATTAAATCCTCTCCATACCCGAGACTGCAAGCCATGCCTTGGGCTTCATCTGTCAAGTGCTGCAAAGCATTCCTGCAAATCCCTCTCCTTTTCATTGACAACCTGGGTGGCAAAACCTTTTTCCTCGCTCAAACCCTGCAACCGTGCTCCAGCTTGGAGAGCTGCTGGGAAAATGAGCAATGTGCAGGTGTCAAATTCTGTCCTTTTATCTCTGGCTTTTAAAAGACAGACACAATTATGTGCAAATCAGCATAGTGTGGCAGCTGATTAAGTCTCTTTTCTAAGAATTATTTTTCGCAAGGCTCTGTGCGCAGGCCAGCCAGAGCTATCAGCTCATCTGCAGACACAGTATGGTGACTGCTCCACCTTCTAGAGACCCATGGACATAGAAACAGAGATGGGAAATTATTAATTCCTCACCCTCCATGGCAGGCAAAGAGCCCTGCATCATCTGACAAGGCCTCTCTGGCACAATCTTCCCATGGTTTATGTATTTTGAGATTATGTGGGTACATTTGATACACATTAGTAGAATGCTTAGGAAATGAAGAGAGGTTGTAAAATATGGGAAGCTGACAAAGTTGAAAAAACTGAAGCTGAAAGTCTTCAAAATTCAGTGTATGGAAAAACTTCACGGCTCCCTTAGTCTACCTCTGAAGTCACACATCGTTCTGTGAATTTACATGTGAAGTGTAAAGAAGTGCATGGTGTTTCCACCTACAAAACGGGAACAGAAAATCCTCCCAAGTCCTATCACCTGCTGGGATCAGATTTTTAACTTTATAAAAATCCATGGATTTACACTACCTAGGGGTCTGGCAAATGTTTTTTACTTAGACGTGTAGGAAAATAAAGTTGAGAGGGTTGAAATTTTAAAAAGAAGAAGGATAAAGGAAAAATAGCTATTGATGGTTTGAACTGATCCAAGAAAGGAAGTTATCCATATCATATTAAAAGGAATTTTTCCTTGCAGCCTTAATACAAAGCCCGAGGGTGTATTTCCAGGGATCCTGGTTGCCACCCCAGCCCCAGAAGTTGTGCCAAAGCCATAGCCCTGGGAGGGCAGTACTAAACAAAGCTTCCTGATGCCATCTGCATCAGTGCTGCTGTTTGCACAAGCACTGCTCCAAACTCTGCATGCGGGATATGCCCCTCAGTGCTAACTTATCATCCTTACATCCAAACCAAGAGAGGCTTTAAATGCATCCTCATTATGCAAAGAGGAGAGGAGAAAGGATCATTTTGTCCTGATCCTTTCTAAACAAAAGAAGTAGAAATTTTCGGTGCCAGGGAATTTTTTTCCAGAATTTTTCAGGTCTCTAGCAACAGTTTAGGCCATGCTTTTCCAAAAATATCTTTGAAGTAAGAGAGTGGAGAGAAGCTCATGGGTTGCTTGGAAAGTATATAAAGCAAACAGTGACATATAATGGAAACTGTTCCCAAGAGCATTTGCGATTTCAGCAAGTACACAGCACTGGGAGTTAACCACTCTATTATGTGGGTTGTCTTTTCCAGCATTAATTTGTGAAAAAGTCCATCTTTTACGCACTTGCAATCTAAACAAAAGAACAAATTAGGAGAACTAAGCACAGAAACCATGCTGGGCAATAGAGCGCCGCAGACAAACGCTGCCAGTAATCTACATTCACATTGTATTGCATGAACTGACCCAGAATTAACTATGGCTGCCCTCTCCTGGAAAACTCTCTGGAACAAATGAAGTTCTCTCATCCATTTCCATTAATGGCATTAGCATGCTCGGTGGCAAGACTACAGCAGAACAACTGGATAACAGCTACAAGGAAGCAGTGACAAGCGAAATAGAATGGAACTATTTTTCCACAGAGGTCCTGAATAGATATTCCAGTCCCCCTTGTAAACCAGGGATACAGCTGAGCTCACCCAGAGCATGCAAACTGTGGTTCCTGGCTTTAAGTTTTAAAATGGATGTCAAATGCCAGGATGGGAGTAGGAAGAAAACAACTTGCAGTCAATTCCTAGAAGTTCTTCACATTCAGACACCTGAGAGCTTTAGGAAACTTCACTGGAAATCTTAATTCCCTTGAGGTTCACTGATCAAACTCTTGCAACACGAGCCTACGAGCTCCAAGGGACTAAGAGCTGGCACCAGGCTCAGCAGATCATCCCGCTGGTATGTCTTTGTGCACATCTAGAGAGCTCTTTCTTCACTCTTCAAATAAAGATGGAATTCCCGGAACAAATGAGGACGTTGTTACTATGAGTCAACAAAAATGTCCTGACCCATAGTCCCAATGTTATTGATAGAATGCAGGAAGGGGGCAGGTGGCTTCAGCCTCCCGTCCACAGCTACATAATCACCTATAAGGAAACCATCCACAGATCTTTCCTCTGAAGACATTTTTTGGTTGTGCCCACTCAACAAGAACCTCTAAAAATCCTTTCTTGAGAAACAACGGCGTAAGATGGCAATTTTGGAAAATCACTGGCTAAATCCAAGTTAGTACTTCTTCCATAAAGGTATCAATGAGTCATATCTAGTGATAAGAGCACATAATTACATGTTAATACTGCAGAAACACAGTGAGATTTCATTAGATTTAGTTACCAAATTGATCCACAGAGTATCCCTGATCAAAGCAAACGAAAGGAAAACCAGAGGTAAAGAATTAATCACCTTCATGAGAGGTTTGACTTTGAAAGGGTTCTAAAAATTGTATCAATCTTAAACACCCATCAGAGTAGAATAATCTATTAAATGGAGCATTTCACTCAAACCTACAAAGTTCAGTTCAAGCATTTTAGAAGCTCAGTAGTAAACATCTACAAATATAGGACTCTACTAAATTTTCTTCCCTGTTTTCCTCTTTATCCACATTGTTCCTGACCATTTTTTAATGTCTCTTGCATTTGCCTCTGACAGCATCTACAGTGCACCAGGCCCCACACGAAAACAGGCAAAATCTGTGCCCTTAAATAATCACTTTGTCACGTAATGACCAGCAAAATCTCTGTGTACACAACGAGCCCTTTCAGACGCCACATCCAATCTGCCTCAATGAAAAGTAGCTGCAATAGGAGGCAGATGCTCCCCAGCAAGCTTGCCAGCTGTTGAAGTGACATCCAGATGTTGTGCACACTGAACTCCAAACACATGACCTTTTAGGAAAAAGGGAACTCATTCCCTCTTAAAAATGCTGAGCCAAGACCTTTATCACCATAAAATGCAATAAAGTAACACTACTCCTGGGTTTCCTTCACAAGCAGAGAAGCAACAAACTCACAAAACAAAGCCCTGAAAAATTACAGAAAAATAGAGGAGAATTGTGCTTGACAGGAAAGATCAATTCCAGTTGTCTTTAATGATCTGAATGATATAAAACTCAACTGTAGTACCCACCTTCTTGTCTTCCCAATTTTATTTGTAGCTGGGCTCCATTTTTACCTTCCAGAGCACGGCAGCCTCAAGGAAAAAATGCTTTGCATAAGCAAAGGTTTATTTCCTCTGACACTTTTCTTTGAGATCTAATATAAACAAATATAGCTATCTTCTCTCTATAAAAGACTAATAAAATTGTTAATTGCTTGCAAATCAGGCAAGCTTGAGCTACTCTTAAACTAATCTAAGTATTTCTCTAAGAAAAGAAACCAGTTTCTGCCACAATGTGCCAACACTTGTTATTAACCACAATCTGAAAATCAGCTTTTCTTGAAGGTGTGGCACTAACTGGAACTGAATATTCTCTCACATCAAAGAACAACCACCAGTAAAGACCAGCAGGAGGTCTGTTGGTATTTAGAATTTTTATTTAATTTTTAACATCTCAAAGTCATTCAGCAGAATGGATTGCTGTCTTTATCATCCCAAAGCACCTCATTAAATGAGTGAGTTAATCAAGTATATTCTGCTAATGAGAAAACATGATTAAAAAAGTTCAGAGAAGTGGGAATGAGGAACAAAACTAATGAGAAGAAAACCTCCTTTCAACCTAGAAACATGCCTGTGGTTCATAAAACGTAAGCTGCAGTTTGGTTAACAAAATATAAGCGGTAATTATGTCTTCTGTGAGTAAATAGTAATTAACCTGGTCAAAAATACATGGGGATACTTTCTGAGAGGGGCCCATGGGGATCATTTCTGTCCTGTCCATGGGTGGATGGTCTAGAAAGGAAGAGTCTTCCAGCTTTAATGATAAGATACTGTAATTAATATGCACGACTGTACACCCTGCATGACTTTGGCATTTGGGCCATTTGCATTTACTGAAATTTGGTATTAGGACCTTTCTGAACTCATGATAGGTATAATTATCCATGTATACAGCCACTAGGCTTATAGGGAAATACATGTAGTCACTCATTCTGAGTATCAGGTCCATTTTCGAGATAGCTAATTGATTAACTACTAATAATAGTTAATAATTGATTAGCAGTTGGGAGCTATCTATACATAACAGCTACATCATGCACATTTAACCATGGCAACTTCCTTTGCCCTTTGACCACACATTCGAGAGTCACTTTACATTTCAGATCTTGGGAGTTCTCATACATTCCTTGCCCATCCTTGTCCACAGCTCACTAAATACAGAATTTTCTTCCAAATTATGCCTGTCCAGAAGGACTCCTTCCTATTCCAGAAATAGCTTTCCTACGCCTAAAAATACGAGGTCTAGTAATACCCGGAATATTTCTACCTGATACCAAGATGGAAAAAGGGCTTCATTTGCTCAGTCAGCCTTTCCCCTGCAAATGCAGGAGTATTTCATGCACATATTTACTCATGCATTGTGAATTCATGGACTCACAATAACCCCAGCAATATATCTAAATATTTGAAAGCAACCGTGGCAGAATCACTTTGGAAAATCCTTCTGAGAACAGCGTGACGTTCATTTTCTTGCAGTCTGCTGAAATATTTACACAAACCCTTGTTCTGTGATGCAGTTTGCCTGTTAATAACACTGAGCAGCAATCTACCTTGCCTAGACTTATCGAAATGGGCCTAAATACTTGAATTCTGTAATGAGAATATGCATTGTCTGGAACTTTGGACGGTAATGTTCTCTTGGATCATTTGCAAGCCTGGCTCTTTATTGCTTGGCCATGGCATGAAATGTCATCAAAGCCAGAAAATACCATTTCCCTGACTGCCCACTCACCAAGTCCTGGGTAGAACAAAAACATGACACAGGCTGTACTGAGAGCCCTGGAAAACCACCTGCCATCTTTGGCTCTGGCAGCTGAGCAATTTGTCCTGGGCAGTCACAGGAATGGCCTTTCTGTTGAGATTTCCAGGAGAGAAAAATACAGCTGTTAATTAATAAAACAGCCAAAGTTTATCTGCAGGTTGTTTCACTAATAAGCAGAGCCAGCATTACGACTGCAGCTTTTCCAGCCTCTCTGCTGCCTTGCAGAAAGAGACCTGGAGCAATGAAAGTAACAGTGATTATATGAAGTGTGTCCTAATACTTCTGAAAGAGTTATTATTCAGAAAGATCACTCAAGCTAGAGGGAGATAAAAATTCCTTTCCTCTCCAAAGACTAAATATTTGTTGACTTGTCTGGTCGCTTTCTCTTACACTTCTCTCCTTTCTCCTCACTGCACTGCTGTTATGGGTCTGTTCAATTGGCAGCACCCAAAGGAGGCCTCAGGTGTGAATGAATCCCTGCTGAAAGCTGGTATCACACACCCAACACATCAACGAGCAGCCATCACTACACGAGACTGTTAATGGGCTCAAAGAAAAAGACTCAAAAGTGGCAAAATAGCCTGGCTTTATGTCCTGGCCCATCATTCTGGTCATATGACCCTGTCTTTGGATCCTGGCCCTGACTGCCTACGCTTCACTGCAAAAAAAAAAAGTCACAGTTGCTGCTCAGAATCATAGAATCGTTTTGGGCCACACTGCTGCGCCCCCATCTCCATCCATGACCACGGCCTTGGTTTTCCTCAAACTCTGTCCTGCCACCAAGGTTGGTCTCAAATGCTTTTTCCACTCCAGCTTCTCCTAAAACACCTGTTATCGAACCCAGCTCTACAGAAAGGCACATTTCTCAGTTTAAGAATCAAAATTCAGTGTTATCATATAACAAATGCCATCACAGCCATGCAAAAAAGAGACCTCTTATCCTGCATTCTGCATATTTTGTCTCAAAAAATCTTGTTAACAATGGAAACAACCAGCCTTATTAGTTCTTCAGGGAGCAAGTCAGAGAACAGGCACAGCACTGCTCTCCCCAGCAGGTAGAAATGGAGAAAAATCAGAGCTCTGGTGCTTCTTGGATCCATTGGAAAAAGCCACAGATGTCTTTGGCAGTACAGCTTTCTCAGGTAATCCTCTCCACGAACACAGCAAACTCTCTTCTCTGTAAATTCTTCCAGTCCCACTGAAGGGGCTTGATACAGCAAAGGAGGAGAAATAGCCAAATTTGAGATTGAAAAGACAGGTAATCTCCAATTGTAAGAAGACTCTGATTGCTCCATGCACAGTAATTCTTCTAAATTATCCAGTCTAGTTTCAACTCAAAAATTATGAGACTGCAGCCATACCCTGTAGGAAATACCTCCACAGTTCAGTAGATCTTACTGTCAAGGCTCCTTCAGTCTCAGCTTAAATGTTCCCATCCTAATTTTACCCCATTACTCTTAGTAATAGCCTATATTCTGGCCTCAAAGTAATTCCACTCTCACACGGTGTTGGTATCCTAATATTTCCATCCTCCTCTACCCTCCGGCAAAGGAAGACATTAGAAAAATATACTAGAATAAATTAAAATTGTCAGGAAAGCCAATGAATGCCAGGTAATTTAAAAATAAATACAATCAGAGCAGTTAAAAATGGAGGAGGACTATTAGATTACCCAATGCATCCCTGAATACAGGATACCTTAAATTAATCCGATACTAAATGTGATCTAAGCCAAAAGGTCAAGAAGAATCTTGCACATCTTCTTTAACTTAGAATTTCCTGGATACAATATCTCAAAATGCTACACAGCAGCAGCCGAAGGTGTGTTGATTTATTTCTCAGAAATCCCCTTAATTTTGTTTTAAAAAACGATGCACTTTGTCTTACAGCAAACTCATCTCCAATGGGAAGACCTTGGGCAGGACTTAGGTTGCCTGTCAAGCCTGTGCTCTCTCCAAGCTGAGTGCAGAGGGAAATATTGCTGTGCCTGTCTGCAGTCAGGTACGAGTGCTGCATCCAACCTCATCTGAGCTGCAGTTTCGACAAACACACATGGGAATGCAGTACTGGAAGAATATTTGATTGTGTTTGTTTACCAACAGTGTTGATGCCAAGCAGCTCTGCCTGGCAAAAAAAAAAAAAAAAAAAAAAAAAAAAAAAAAAAAAAGATGAAATTTGATTTTTAATAATTCCACAACTCTGATAGGAACTGTGCTACAAGAAATACCATTTCGGGACCATCAGAAGACAGATGGTCTAAATGAAACAGCAATACATCAAAATCTCAAACCTGTAAGTCTTGGGAAAGTTATTTTAAAGAGAATATAAATTTAAATACATATTCCCAAAGCCAGACCATGTAGCACAACTGTGATCACCAGCAGTCTTGACTTCAGTTTGGTGTGGGGTTTTTTTAGTTTTCTTTGTGGTTTTACCTGGATTAGCTCAAGACACAAGGAACTTCACTTTTTTTCAACACAGGACCCTCAGGGAAGAACAGTAAAGTTGTTCCTAAACTTTTAAAATCAGTATATCATAGTCAATTTCCAAAATATCCATCAGGCTTCAGTGTGTTACTGTCTGCATTTACTTTTAAACATTTTTCTGAAGGACTGAAAAATTGCTTTGAAAATATCAGACATCTCAGTCCAGAATGAATTCTGTTCCTTTGAATGACATTGATTCACAAATCTAGACTCAAGAAAGCATTTTCTTGTAACAAAACTCTTCATTTTGGGGTCAATTAAAAATAGATTCAAGAGCAAATAAGGTTCCTTAGCAACTTAAACAAAGCACAAAAAAACCAGAGTCATTGCTAACCACCAGGGGAAAACCAAAGTGTCTCATCTCTCTGCTAAATTACCTTCCTTTATTTCATTAGCAGCCTCTTCAGGCCTGTTGTGTGAGGGACATTTGCTGCCATGTGTAATGATTTCAGTGAGGATATTTTTATTCTGCTAACCAGGCACGAGGCAGCCAGGCTGGGTTCAGGTGTCCCCATTTCTTCATCGAGGTGACTCTGCCCTTTGCTCTCGAGAGACCCCACCTTGAGTTCGGGAGTTCCCAGCATAGGAAGGACCTGGACCTGCTGGAATGAGCCACCGAGTTGCTGGAGGGATGGAGCACCTCTGCTATGAGGAAAGGCTGAGAGAATGGGGATTGTTCAGCCTGGAGAAGAGAAGGCTTTGGGGTGACCTAATCGTGGCCTTCCAGCACCTGAAAGGACCCTACAAGAAAGATGGAGACTTTTTCCAAGGGCATGGAGTTTCCAAGGGGGGATGGCTTCAAACTGAAGGACAGGTGGTTTAGACTAGATATAGGAAGAAATTCTTTACTGTGAGGGTGGTGAAATTCTTTACTGTGAGGGTGGTGAGGCACTGGCACAGGTTGTCCATAAAAGCTGTGGCTGCCCCATCCCTGGGTGTGTCCAAGGCCAGGCTGGATGGGGCTCTGAGCAACGCGGGATAGTGGAAGGTGTCCCTGCCCATGGCAGGGGTTGGAACGAGGTGATCTTTAAGGTCCTTTCCAACCCAAACCACTCTGTGATTCTGTGTTTTGCTTTGTGCTTTGGCATCTCATTTCAGAGGTCATTGCTTTGCTGTTTTGGTTTTCAGGCACTATGAACAGCAAGCACTTGAATAACAATACTCTGGTTTTTGAGGAAAAACTGGTGTATACAGCAACAACTATGACACCTTCTACTTGGAAACGGCAGGGAAAGAGATCTGATAGATTATGAATAAATGAAAAAAGTTGCTATTCGTGATGATAAAAGCCTGCAGAGTCCAGAATATATTTTTTTAAAAAGTTCTTTTTTCTCAAGATACGTCTGGCAGACTGTAGCTGGAACCATATGCCCCAAACACTATTTTGGATGCTCACCAATCTTTGGAAAGTCAAAGGGATCAATTAAGATTTTCAGAATTTTAATCCAGGGCCAATTATTTTTGCAACAAACCCTTAAACCAGGTCTGACTGGCACAATTTGGATATCAATTACAACTCTTTTGATTTGGATTTTGCAAATAGCCTTCTGAGTCATGGGCTGTGTTTAAGAAGCTGCACTCACTGTTGCCACACACTGCAGGAAAACAGACTACTTTTTTTTGGTGTCACTAGTTAAGTGCTTGCTACTTCATATCAAAGTGAGAATTTAAAAGTCTCAAACATGTGTATGACCTCACAGACTTTGGGGAGGATCCAACTGGCCAAACCAGATGAGAGTGGCAGAGAGACCACAAAGCGCTGGGAAGAATCCAGCCACGAGTCTGTTTGATGACAAAATATTTTAGAATCTCACAAATATTTATCTTCTTTTCTGCTGGTAAGCCAGGTTGAATCAGGTTGAGGGTTTTTTAACTTATTTATGTTAACTCTATGTGGAGAAAGGACAAAAAAAAACCCAAACGACCAAAAGCCCTGCTAATACGCCACAGCTCTGCCATCCTATGTATCACAGTGACTTCTGTCTGTGAGAAGGAGCATTTTCCTTGAATTTCTTTCCTAAGAGAGAAAGATGACTGGTCACTGCCAGCAGACCAAAGCAGAGCTGTGCTGCTGCTATTTGCCTCTTCCTCGTGCAGCTTGCACCAGCTTCCCTCCATTACTGTGCTGCACACAGGCTGAGATTCTGGTGAGCAGAGTGAACCCGCTGAGCCCTGGAAATGAGAGCAGCGTTTTCCATCACCCGCTGGATAAAGGAAAGGCTACTTTGCCTTGGTGTCCTTCTGCAGTATTTTCTATCATTAAATGTTAGACCACAAGGACTGATAAGGGAGAAGCAGATGGCTCATGCCTTTCTCCTCTCTTTTTACCTGTTTTCCAGGGGATGGTTCCCTTTTCATCCTCCTCCTTGGCAAAATAACTGTGTTCTGCCTGTGCCTCAGGATTTCAAGTAATTTTTAGATGCTACATCAAGGCACTTACACTAAGTAGCTCATCAAATAAAGGGTTTAATAACTGGTATGAAAAAGGCACCTAAGTATCTCTCCAGACTGAGACGACCAGACTTTGTTTGGTTTCTTTATCACCGTAGCAGAAAAGTATCATCTGCTACAATAATAATGATTATTATTAAGCACAGCTATTAGCATAAAACTAAATTGTCTCATTTTCCTGACTAACCTATGGCTCTCTTTTCTCCAGCATTTTACTTGCCAACACAAAAAGATCACACACACTTCACGATCCTTTTTTAACTGATTCTTTCAAATTTTTACACTGTTTTAAGGATCAAATTAATTTTTAGCCACGTAAAGTTGAAAACTCAATAAAAGTCATAAGCCAGCTGCACAGGGTCTGACCATGGCACAATGGGGAGAGCTCAGGGAAACACTGTGCTGCAAAAATATGCCCTTTCTTCCCCAAAAAAGGCCTGGGCACTGTTGCTGCAGGTTTTACATGGAAGACATGAAGCCAAGAAGCTGCAAGTGCTTTTAGAGAATCATAGAATATCCTGAGTTGGAAGAGACCCACAAGGATTATAGAGTCCAGCCCCTGGCCCTGAACAGGACAGCTCCAAGAACCACCAAGAGCCTACAATTAAAATTACAATTTTCAAGGGAGAAACGGAGTTGAGGGGTGGTAGAAGCCCTATGGTCTACCTCAGCTTCAGGCTGGATAAAGCAAGCTTTCCCTCCCTCCTAATCTGTTTTGTAATGATGCTTGCACAGAGCAGAGAATTATTTAATCCTGCCCCAGCAGCCACTGTGCTGGAAATGCACAGCAGTGGCCAAAGGGAAGATCAGATCACGGCCCCCCAGGTGCCTGGGGGTTTATCCCTGGATAAGCACCCCAATTCCTATCTCCAGTGAAATGTCCCATCCCTACCCATTAACCAAAAAGGTGGAAGGGAGGTGCTCCTAACACAAATAGCAGGGCTAAGGCCATATTCCCCCCTACCACAGTGTTGGATAAAGGGCAATTTTCCCGTTTGTCCCATTGCTTACAACATTTGCCATGAACTCTAATCCTGAGGGTGGAACATCCTAGCTGTTAAGGCTCTCAAATGCTGACTACCCTGCTCATTTTGACTAATAAAAATGAAAGTACAAGCAGCACACGTTGAATATATCCAGCCATTCTATATTGCTCACAAATTCCCCTGTATTAACATCTCATCTACAGTGCAACGATCTACAATTTTACAGCTTTCCAGCAGCAAAATAAGGCACTATTTGGAACATTCTGTAGAGTTATTTCACATCAAAATAATGGTACATTTGCAAACGGTTTTTCAATCCCTGGATAAGTTTTATCCATCTGCCCCTGAAACCAATCTAAGTCTTCATTTTTTTTCAGCTGATCCTCACCTATGCAGCAGTATAACAAGCTCCAGTCTTCTACTTGCAAAATGAGACTGTGATGAGGTACAAAGTTACAAAGGTACAAAGTTACAAAGGTACAAAGGAGATTTCCACGCCGTGGCATACGTAAAGATCAGGGAGGAAAAAAATCCCATTACTTCTCATATTAAGCTTTTTTGCTCTTTCTCTTAAAATATCCCCTGATGTGCCTCAGAAGTTGCAGGGGGAAGCTCGGGTTGCACAAGCATGGGCTGTGCAACTCAATTACCAAGATCTGAAGGAAACTCGTGTCCTCAGACAGCATCTCTGAGGTTTCACCATGAACGCTGCCTGATCTAATTAGGAAACACTCAGCATCTTCGTGGCAATTACTAAAGAAAATAATTATGACATGATATGACCACTGTCTTCTTTCAGCTGGAAAAGCAGCAGAAAATGACAGGAAATGGAAGTCGGACAGGAGTTAATAAAACAGCCTTCGGCAAGAGAGCAGAGAAGAGACGATTCCATGAGAAGGTACAATTTTTTTGACTGGAAAATGAGGAAAAAAGTAGCACATTGCAAGCTAAGGACCAACAGAAAAAGAGCCCATTTAGTCATAAATGAGCCACAAACTCACCATAATAAAATAGGTTATGCTTGCAGACAGCTGCCTATCACAGCTTATTATAGGAAAAGAGCCTTTAATGGTGCCACGGGTTCAGGTCATGGCTGTCCTACTGTCACACGCTTGCCCTCAAGAGATACCAGGTGACAATGCATTAACAATCCTACACCCATTAATGGCATGAATTAAATCTCTCCCAACTCAGAAACCAATCTGAATCATTGAAAATACTTAGAAGTCCCCATAGGAGTTAAGTCTGGTGGTTACAACAGGGAACAGGAAAGCAAAAAGCTCCAAAAATGGCCCAACCTTAATTACTGATCTGCTGTAAGAATTTTATCACGTGCACTTGACTGCTCTGCCTCAGTTTACCGATTTGTACAGTATTAACAGGTGGCTGTGGAGTAATCAAAACATGGCAGACACTTTCCAAAACAATGCAGGGCTCACGTAACGCAGAGGTGTGAGTCTTAATTAATGTTTATAAAGTGCCTGAAGAACCTGAGAGAGCTGGTGCCGAGGGAATACAAAGTATCATTACACTTACTTTGCAAAGAGGCATGAATATGTGATTATAATTTTATTACCCACGCAGATTTATAAGGAGGGTTTGAGCACAAAAGAAATTAAACTTTTTGACACTTTCTCTGCAGCGCAGGTTCATTATCAGAGCCGTGTATCAAATGTAAAATGTAAATTTAATAACTCACTTTTAAGATCAACTGTGAAATCATACCCAAACCCTCACTATCTTCAAGCAATGTATAAGCAAAACACTGTGTGACAAGAGTGTTTTAAAAGTCAGGATTGTTATGTGGTTACAGCATGACACAATCTCAGTACTTTCAGAGCATTCATTTACTGTAGCAGCTGTATTTTCCCCTATATTTTGATTATCTTGACATTTTCTAATCATGAGAGTTATAAAATTTAAAATTATATGGCAGGCTTGATAGGCTGCAGATTCACCACCTCAAGTGAAGTTCCTTTTTTTATTAAATGTTAAATTGCTTTTCTCCAGAAGGAGAGTTGCATTTTGGTTAATTTTTGCTTTTGAATGCTACCACAAATTTCCTCTGATAATAGAGTGGTCTGAGTGACAGCAGAGAGATTTTTCTTTTCGATAATCCTTGATAAATATTGACCAAAGATGCCAGTTCTGTCTTTCACCATTGAGATGAATTCATTTTGGCACAATAACAGCAAAGGTTTTTTTTTTTTAGTATGGTTCCTCGTATGACTCAAAAGTTTCTAATCTGATCTTAGAATTTGCACAGATTTCTTTTTCCTCAGCAACTCTATCATTTTCAGGCATTTCAGGCAGGGGTTGAAATTTGGCTGGGGAGGTACAGCTGCCTTCATGTTAAGCATGAGGTTTTCCTTCTCAACCCTAATTCCTATAAATAATACTCTCTGTAAAATACTGTCCTCTGTATTTGTAATCAAGAGCTTTTATCCAGATGCCCTCTGTGTCCCCTTTGCTGAGCAGTCCCACTTCCAGTACCAGGTTTCCCTCCCAAGCTCCATGTCCAGCCCAATCTCTAAGAGCTGGGAATCAACTCGGAGGCAGCCCTACAACTTCTTTCCTTTCAGACAGGTTTATGGCACAACTGAAAGCAATTCATTGGCATGACCAGACTACCTCTCTCCTAACCCGTTCCCTTTCAGAAATGATTTGACTAATAATAATGGTCTATTAAATGGTTTCAGTTAAGAATTTAAACTTTTAGTTTAACTTTTGAAGAGAGAACGCTATCAAGCCTCACTTCTTTACAGGGAACATTTGAAATATTCTCTTTATTTTTCATAATTATTTCCCTGCTTAGTAAATAGATATAAAGGATAGGGGAAAAAAAAGAAAAAGGAAAAAAGAAAAAAGAAACATTACTGCATATCCTGGCAAAGAAACACCCCAATGTGGAGTTCCAGTCCTCTGTGCTGAATCTACAGCTCACACATTGGACAATTGTGTATAAGACTTCTCTCTTTTGACAGATGCAATGTAAAGATGAAAACATATTCCAAGGTAGAAGGATTTGTAGCTTTTCAAACTATAAATGAGTTCTGGTTTTGAATCCCCCTAATCATGGGAAGGAATGTGACCACTGTTAGCCCCAGAAGCAAGACATGAATTTGGATTTGAAGCTCAGCTCTCAAAAGAGGGTGTTTGTGTACAATGAAGTCTTATTCTCTCTGCTAAAACAGCAAATAAAGTAGGTACAGACATCAGGTGGGTAACCAGGCCTGAGATCTTCAACCATTTTTCAGAAGACAACTCTTAGCAAATCTGCTTTGAATACCAACGGAGAGCTTAAGATGAGATCAACACACTGATTTCAATGCTGAGAGTCACACCCGCCCTTGCAGCAAACACATCTGAAATATTATTCCTTAGTCATCTTTTTCAAGAGATCACAGGTTTAGTCAGGCTGACCTACAGCCCCTCCACAAAGTCAGTGTACTGAGAAGTCTATTACTTTTACTCATCTGTATTTCTCCCCGAGGATCATCTCAGAAAAAGAGGTCGCATCACAAAGTCTGCCTTGTTTGCAGAACTCATTCTTCCTGCATATATTTACACTGACCGGGCTCTTTGTTTAGACACACACAGAGTTTCACTCAAAACACAGCCATCTCAGAAGGCAAACAGCAAGGCAGAAAGGGAAAACAGATTATCAATGCTGTCTCTGCAGCAGAGCTCAATGAATTCCCTAAAATACTTAACCCATGGATAAAAGTTCTGATGGCTACATCATTACCCAAGACCTTCAGAGAGACCAGCTTGTGATGACCAAATGGTTACAGACACAAGGAGCTCAAAGTTAGATTGCCTTTGAAGTAATCAGATCACATCACTCTGTACTGTAATAAAAATACAATGCCTTGGAGAAATAAAGGAAGAAAAGGACTATTTTTCATTCTTTTTTGGTAGGTCCTGTGGTGTCCTAGTAACGGAACCACATCCCTTAAACTGTAAAGCTTATGGTGCTGAAGCCTCTCAAAGCCACTGCAACTACACATGTTTTATAGCATAGCAGAAATAACCTCATTTTACATTCTGTAAGGAGAGGAAGGTGGTTTAGAAATACATCCATTTATGTACTCATTTCTATTCTTGGCAATTTAAAAAGATCTACACAGTCAAAAGAGGATGGTGGGTAATAGAAGAAATATCCTCTTCTACATATGAACAACCAGCCACATAAAGCATAAAAATGTGGATTGGGCACCAACTCCTTTTTATTTGGATTCTTGGGTCTTAATATTCCAGCTGCAATGCTTCATCCTAACTTTGGATATACATAGATGTGTCCTCTCCTAAATTTTAAAAGAAGCCTTCAAAATACTTTGCTGTGTAATAGCAGCAGGATATGTATATTTCCCAGCTTGGATCACCAACGAGACTGAAAAAGCTTTATGAAGGAAGGATCATTAGCCCTACTTAACAATGAGAAACAGGCACAGAGGGGGGAAACAATTTGCTTACAGTTAACACTGTCACCAAATCCATGGGTGGGAATAGGACCCCCAAACTCCTCAGCTCTGTCCCCTCTGACGCTGCCTCTAACAACAAATTCATTTTCAACACACATAAGAAATAATTGCTCCAAACTTCACAGAAGCAAAGAACTTGCAGCTAGGCAAAAACAATTTTATTCAGTTTTCTGCAGAAGAATGTCACCTTTTGACGTCTGTTTTCATTTCATTCGTAGTTTATTCCCTTTCAGCATAGCAACCAACAGACTCATCACTCCTTTGAAGTTGCTTTCTTTTTCCCACACTGGCATTAGCTACATAGACAATTCTTCTCTCCCCTCAACAGGGAAAGGTGAGCTGTAGTAGAGCTGTCTGGCATAGACTTAGGATATTATTTTCTATGTCTCTGTAAATACTGTAGCACATCTACTTTCACAGCTAACTTTCAAAGCAACACAATAATAAATAATAATGGATTTTCTAGGAATCATCAAAGTGGAGACAAGGAAATACAGCCCTGCACAAAGCAGACTTGATGAAACGAGGGTGACAAGAAGAAAAGCAGAAAGAGGTGAAATTTTGATGTCAAGGTGAAGAGACGTAACAGAGAGGGTGCAAGAGTGGAGACCCTGAAATGATCTTCCAATTGAAGGCCAATAGGGCAGGTTCCAGAGGGAAAGGGAAAGTGGTCAGTCCCTGTCAGTGACAGAGTAATGGGACAATGAAAAATAAGCAAGGTAAGAAGGAAACCTTGCTGGTCATCACATCAACACTGGCCAGAGCTTGCAATTGGAGACACAAGAGGTAGGAGGGAGGCTGTGGGGATGAGCCACCATCCACACTTCAGGAATTTGTGCAAGAAGATGGAACAGACCAGGCCGTCGCTGGGTGAGTGGCTGTAGCTTTGCTGCAAACTGGCAGGACCTTAATGGCAGCTGAAAAACCCAGCACACAATTTCACATCACTCCCTCACGGGCGATCCTGCACCCCAGAGGCACATCCCAGACCTCCTTCCCCGGCACAGCAGGAAAGAACTGATCCCATCTGTCTGCAAGGCAGCTCTGCAGCACCTGGCAAACAATTCTGTTTATTACAGCTGCTCTGGTCGAGACTCTGGCCATCTCATCTACCATCCAACATGCTTCTGACCGACTGCTGGTGAGTTGGATGAATTTCTGAATTTCTGAATTTCTAAAGAAACTTTATTTCCAGGGCTGCCTTCAGTCCAAAACATGACTTTCTTCAGTTAACCAGGTTCTACCATGACACTGACCTTCCCTTTGCTACCGTTTCTGATTTAACCAAACAGCTTCTTTTTCTGTGTTCCTTGAATGGTCCTTAAAACATTCCCACGAGTGTTAAACCTACCTATCTAAAATATCTTTAATTGAATAAAGTGTATGAATGACTGGACTTGAGCACTTAGAAAATGACCTACATTGAATATAATTTGCTTCTGAAATACATGAATTTGTTACTCATTTTATGCTGCTCCTTTCAGAAGAGATGTTAAAGATCTTTTCAAAGCGTTGGTTTAAGAATAACACCAGCTATTGTCTGACAATGAGCCTGTGAAGTCTTTTCCTTTGTCCAGTTTGAGCTGAAATCCAGATATTTACCATCCAGCATCTGCCTGGTCATTCTCTTCTTGCTTTCCTTCCTCCACCTTGCAAGGACATCACATCACTTCATCTCTACCAACTGTACCAAAATGCTGTGGCCTATTCCGTCTCTGGAAGATTTCCAACACTTTCAGAAAGCAGATTGCAGTGTACCAGTAATTGCAGTTAAAAAGAGTACATAGCTCCAGTAGCTGTTATTTATTCATTTGACATTCTTAAACATACACTTGTAATACCTGCAGAGTTTCAACAAAGCTTCAGTGAAGTCTAAACCTGCACTTAGTTTTTTATCCCTGTAATTTGCAGGTCGGTCTTGTGGTTTCTTTTATTGCCAATAATTAAGTGATTCAAGGCAGATTATTTCATTCATGAAAATTTACATTTTGCTCTGAGAAAATATGTCCTGGAGAAGTTGTGCTGCAAACCATTCCCACTTGCTGTCTCTTCCTGGAAACTCCAAGCACATTCCCAGAAATGACACAGCTTGCTCCTCATGGCTGTGTGGTATAAAGGAAAAGAAGGAATGTGTTTTTTCACAGAGCTGTGGAGTCGCTGAGGCTGGTAGGGACCTCTGAGCATCATCCAGGCCAACCTGTGCTCAAAGCAGGGTCAGCCAGAGCAGTTTGCCCAGGTTTGAATAACTGCAAGGAGGGAGATTCCACAACCTCTCTGGGCAGCCAGCGCCAGCTTTCAGACACCCTCATCTTAAAAAAGTTTTCTTATGATTAAATGGCATTTCCTGAATTTCAATTCGTGCCCATCACCTCTTGTCCTTTCACTGGATACCACTGAGAATCTAGCTCTGTCTCTACATCCTCCCATCAGATATTTACACACACGAATAAAATCCCCTTCTCTGGGGTGCTTTCTTCCCACTGTCCACAGAAGGCCTCATCTCCTTCTTCCTTTACTGTCAGTCTGTGGTAAATACTCACCACTGCACCAGCTGCATTGCTCAGCTGTCTGACAGTGACCCAGCAGCTCCCAGCTGATCCATCATCCATCTCAAGGCAGAGCTCCATCCATTCTGCCTCCACTCTCACCTAGAGTGCAAAACCTGCTCTGGATCCTCGCTGCCCTCCCCTGTCATTCCTGTTCCTATTTTTTGCCCCACTTGGCCAGGCAGATCCTGTCTCTCTGTAGCCATCTTTGACTCCCAAAGAAGATCCCATAGTCGTGAAAGCCAGATCCTCACTGCTGACAACAGCTGCTGACCTACAGGATCTGTCCACTTCTCCTTTGGTCCTCCTCACTTAAAGAGAAAACAGAAAACAAAAATCTGGGCCACATATGCTCAACCACAACCTGTGAAACCATCTGGAAATACCTGATATGCTCCAGGTTTCCTTGACTGGATCACTGGTGCCCACTTGGGAGTGGACAATTGCCCAGTGGCTGGACAGGCCTCAGCATTCAGTCTACAACACCCCAGAACTGAGCCACTGGTCAGCAGAAACATCCCAGGACAGCAGGTCAGGCTGAGAGATCTACAACCCTCACAGGAGGGAGTCACCTGCTGCTATCAGCCCCCCCTTCCCAGGCTCAGCTGGCTCAGATGCTTCACTGCACAGAGCTCCCAGCCCCTCATCCACACCCAGAAGCTGTTCCGGAGTTGCAGATCTGCAGGTGGAGCAGGAGCCTTCCTCCAGAGGCCAGAAGTCACAAATTTCTGCGTTTGCCATCACAGAAATCTTCATTTCCCAATCTGATTAGCACAGACTCCCAGCACATCCTTCAGTACAGCTGGGAACTCTAGCTTTTTGCAGCTTCAGGGTCCTGGAGTCGAACCAGTCACTCTTTCTGGAGCACTTCTGCACCAGCTGCTGCACATGGGAGCTGTGCTTTTAGGCCAGCACCCATATAGGCTTCTCCATAGCACCTGCTGAAAGGGTGCCTGATCTTCCCTGACCAGGAGTCAGCTGGAAAAAAAGAAACTCGAAGCACACTTTGATCAGGAATGGCTGGAAGAAGCTGCTAGAACCTGCTGGAAGACAGGCCTCCTGTAGTTATCCTTCCCCAACCCTGAAAATCCCAACCCAGCACCCTGAAAATCCTTGAAGAGTTCCCAGGAGACCTCCGACAGCCCTAGAGGTTCCCAGGAGACCTCAAAGGAAAGCACAGAAACTGCTCATCTGTTGGCTGCCTCTTCCAGCTGCACTCACCTCCTGAATTTACTGCTGAAAGCATCCCTTTTTATTTGGAAATAGAGGGGAGAGTACAACTTTGAGGATAAACAATACAAAAGCCATCAAGTGGAACCTTCTCAGCTTGCAGTGGAATAGGGTTGCTAAATCCTATCCCATTGCTAGCCCAAACAGTGCAAATTGACATTTAATCAGAAATGCTGCAAATTTCTACATTGCTCTGACATTATCCATTTTTCTTGGTGCCTTTATTTTCCTGTGTAACCAACGGCTGTTACAAATCTCTGTGCAAAAAATAAAGTGTAAATACTTTAATGATTTTTTAAAAGTGATGGGAGAAGCGACAAAACAATTAAGTTTGCAATGTTGCAATTATTTAAAACCCATCTACTGAAACTCAAACTTCCAAACATTAAGGGGCCACTATGGTAGATCAATGAGGCATCACATAAACTCTGAAAATGAGGTGCTGATTTGAAACTGCACTAGAGAGAACAGTATCTGAACTTCCCATGGAATAGATAATGATGGCAGACAGATGACTGATTTCTGTTCTATAATGCTGACATCACTTGCCCAGAAAGAAAGCATTTGTAGTTGTTCCTGTAGCAGTGGTTGTTACTCTTCTAGGATTACAGGAAAAAGCAGACATCAATGCATTGCAGTGCTGTATTTATGCATTTTTGCAGTAAGTGAAGAAATATCTTATTCTCATCCCTCTGTCTTTCGCACTTAGAAAAGAAAAAGTAATGCCAAGGGTACTGGTTGCCTACAACTTCTTTTTCTTGTAGTTGATTGACTCAACATCAGCTTCTTTTGTGAAGAGGAGGCTAAGGGGGACTGTAATCTCAGCCTACCACTACTCCAAGGGGAGTTGCAAAGAAGATGGAGACAAGGGCTTCTCAATCATGGGGAAAAGACCAGAATTTGGAGGTTCAGGCTGGGTATCAGGAAATGATTCTTCATTTGCAGAGTAGTGAAGTGCTGGAAATGGTCATCGAGGGACCAAATCTCTGCTCCCTGGTCAAATCTCCAGCCTCAGAGGTATTTGAGACTCATTCCAGGCAAAGCTGACCTGATACACCTTGGACTGGAGAACTTCCAGTAGCCCCTTCCAAGGGACATTTTCACCTTCTATGGCATGGGCTTGGTGGTGCTTGCAAAGGTTTTTGCCCAAACTGCAACTTGCTCATAAGTGCCTTTCCCTCATTCTCTCAAGTCTGTCTCCTCTCCTCCAGATTTTACAAATTTGCAGGAATTTCATTGTCACTGAGCTCTCTACCTCTCTATCAAAATGCATAAAAACTGGTGAACAAATTCAAAAGACATAGGGGGAGACTGAAGGAGAAAAGAAAGTCAGGAATGCAAACACTCTTTCTCTTTTTTTTCCATACAGGAATGATCACACATTTAGTTTTTGTTTTGCTCCCACAAAATGGTTCTAGGGGCCAGTGCCTGTGGTAATTCCTGTCCTTTTCAGGATGTCCTGAACACAGACATTTGAAGGCACAGAACCACCATTCATCTTCCCAACACATGTACAGTCCTCCTCTCCTGCATGCTCCTTTTTCTGAGACCTATGGGGCCAGCTCTGCCAGACAGCATCCCAGACAGGGCAGACAACTGCTCTGACCTGCTATTGTAATGCCTGTGTTCTGGCTCCCATGTAACATTTATGTCCATGACCTGATTTGCAAATCCAGATGAGGATATAGGGCAGGACAGAGCAGATGGAACAGCACGTTATGACCTCCTGGTGGTATTTCTCCTCATGTAATGACTGAGTTGAGAGAAAAAAAGTTACAATGTCAGGCTATCCAAAATGCTAAAGCTGAGATCAAAGTTAGCAAATAAAAATGTCAAGTGAAAGATGTTCCTGTGCATCACAAATAGCAGCACTGTCAGGCAGAGTCCAGTGGGACAGATCGAGCTGCCCATGTTGGGAAGTTGTTGAGGAGAGAAGCTGGAACACTTAATGCTTCATGTATTTAACTGGTCATTTTCACACTTAATGATTAACACAATGTGCACCCACACAGTGCATGAATGATGCCTGAAATACCAGCCATTGCCTCAACTGGGCTGAGAAAAGATCATTTTGGATTGCTTGGAAGAGATTAGATGTCCATTATACGCTCCCAGGCAGAGATGCTGGCCCTGTTGCAATGGGAAAGAGGACATACAGGACTCCAGCGAGTCTTTTGAGCTCTGACTCCATCATAAAATGTCTTTTATTTACCACCATCTTTCACCAAAACCTCCTCAAACCTTCCATGTCAAATAAATACCAAAAGTCCTTTGGGTTTCTTGACAGCAACCCCTGTCTTGATAACAACCCTAAATGAGAGAGAGCTGTTTGATCTTTCTTTTGTTTCACTATTTGACGAGGTTGGCTTCTGCCTGGCAAGCGAGAGCAGCAGCACTGTGAATGCCATTCATTAATTTCCTCTTTTGAAAGAAGTTCAGTCCAATTTCTGAGTGATGGTCAAGGCTTGTGTGGACACCATCTGCCCACAGGCACATTCCAGAGGCAGATCTCTGCTGTCACAAATTCCTCACCTACAGCTGAACGTGTCCAGAGCTTTCTGACCCACCTTACTCCTTCCATTTGCAGTGAGGAATATCAGAAGTCTCATTATATTAAACCATTCAAAACTAGGCAGGTCTTTTTGTGCCTCTCTGAGCCAATCAATGTGGGATCAGAGACTGACAGCATTCATTTGCTTGACCTCAGGAGTCCCACTACAGAAAAATATCTGATGAGGTTTCCCCCTGGACTCGGGACTCTGTATTGTGCATCGCTTGTCTTTCCTGGGTTTTATTCCTCCCTCTGCTTTTCACTGTTTTAATTATTCCTGGTTTTGTTGGTGGGATTGCTATTTTTATTATCGTATTTTACTTTATTTCAATTATTCCACTGCTTTTATCTCAACCCATGGATCTCACCTTTCCCTACTCTCCTCCCCATTGCCCCGGGGAGAGGGGAGTGAGTGAGTGCTACACAGTTAAACTGCAACACAGATAACAACAGTACTTTGCTCATATTCTTTAAGACTCAGAGTATTAGTCAGCTAAAACCCACTGAGCCATTAGAAAACCACCCACGAACTTCCAATTTTTTTTTGTTTTTTTTTTTTTTAAACCAAGGGGCTAAAATCATCATTGTCAGAGATATGCAAGAGAATTGTGTAATGCATGTTTTATTCTAGTCTTCTTAGCTTTTCCTACGCTTCTGAGCTCAAGCATCCCCATTTTCTCTATTCTTTGTCTCCTATTTGCACAAGGTTTTTTTTCACCCATGAAATTCATTAGACATTATGGAACACAACTCTAACAACAGCACACCAACTAAAGAAGGGGGAATAAACCCAAACAAGGATGAGTGAGCAAAATGGACCCACATAGGACAATTAAAACATGTCTGTAATTATTATTAGTGCTAAAATTTTACAGCTTGACAATGAGTTAAAACCAACATACAACTAAAAAAAGCAAAGCAATGCAAAACCACCTTGACAACGAGCAACCATATGAAAAAGAGAAAGAGCAACAGTGAATAAGTGAGTTCTGCTAAATGTGTTCATTGGCATCACCATTATCAGCTAAATAAAATCCTACTTGCAATACAAGGACTTTTTTTTCTGCAGTTCATTTCACTTCTGTTTTATGGTTCCTGACTGAACACTTAGGGTTTTCCTATCGTGCATGACTCAATCCTTGCCCAAAATATGCATGGGCACTGGGGAAAGCACCATTACTTCCTATTTTCTCCTTATATTTTTTTCCACTAAATTTTACCTTAAAGTTAACCAGATTTTCAAGTTCCTCCACAGCTATTAAATTAGGAAATCAGAGCCAAGCAATCTGCACGCTTCCATCCTTTTGGGTCTCCAGCTGTTTCAACAACCTTTTTTAGTTAAACCGTACAAGAACTTCCTTCCATTCCTAAATTCAGGGCTCTATTCAGAATAATCTGCTCCCAGTAGCTAATTTAGGTATCATGACTGCTCTTCTGCACTGACAGCACAGCCAGCCTGGTCTGGCAGCGCTGGATTGTAGGTGGCCTGAATCACTGATCACTTTCCCAAATTCAGATGCTAAAGATAGGCTCCTGTAGAAAAACAGTCTGAATCTGGCCCCACATCTCCACCAGTTTTTCTCCTATGATTTGTGCTTGCCCAGCCCTGAACCTCTCAACATCTCATCAAGGATGCTGCAAGAAACACTCACCACTTCAGTGTCTCTTTCCTGGAACTGGCACCATAACCGTGTCTCTGCTTCACAGTGTCTACCCCTCCTTCTTAGTGTTTCCCTTGACTTGAATTATGCAATCCCTATTTGGAAATGCCATTTGTAGATCCTGTTTATATTCTATTTAATACAATTTATAGACTATGCTTAGAATGGGGCTGGTGCTGCACAAAGCATGACTGACCATGTAATCCAAGAGCCCTCCAACAGGACAGAAATGCTCTCTCATTCAAGGCATCGTCTCTGTTTGCCTAAGACCTTTTTTTCTTCCTTTATCATCTCTTCAAACTTTCCCGATTTAGTCGAGTTCACTATTAATTCATCTACTTTCTATTTGCCAGGCTTTGTTGCAGTCAAAGCAAACACAGTCAGGTGACTGACATGAAATTTGGTCTGAAATACAAATGGCTGTGAGAATTTTAGTGCTTGATTTTGCCAGCCTTCATTCTAAGAAGAAATCCTGATTTATAAAAAAGGTCACCTTTGAATGAGCAGCAGCAGCGCTGATAAAAATCTGCAGGACTGAGCCTTATAAATGCAATTTTTTGCAGGTTATTTAGAGAGAACAAAACAAGCAGACGATCAGATTTAGACATCTGTTTTAAAGACAACTCTGCAAATTGTCTGGAGACCAAAATAGATTATTAGCAGGAAATGGAGTTTTCTTAATATTGAATTTGATCCTGCCCTACTGAAAATCAATGGAATTTTGTCGCAGACTTTCATGTGAAAGGGACTTAACAAGCAACATATACAAAAGCAGGGTTACAGCAACTGTCAAGGAGAAAGCTCAGTTAGGATAAACCTTAAATTTCAATATAAAAGCGTTCCTGCTGGAGAATGAAAGGGAAACACGGGAAGAGATAAATGTCTGATTCGAGTGGAATTGCTGAATGCAGTAGTGGAACCATTCAGCTTTCTGCATAATCCATGAAGAATAAAAACTAAGGGAAAGCAAAGAAAATCCAAAAGACTTAGGTCCACAAGGGTGTGGTTCCACGCAGAAATGTTCACATGGAAAGCGCTGGTGCTTCCCTTAGTGATGCTATTTTCATTTTGGTATCTTCAAACAAAAATATCAGAATATTTTACCCACATCAATTAAGACTCAGAATCCTTCTGGGACACACATGCTTATTGCACCCATTTTTGCAGACTACAATGACACAGAGTTTGACTCATTAAAGGCCAGAAAATGAGTCAGCAAAGAAAAAGAACCCCAAAGCCCCCATCATCCACTGTCTGTGATAACCACTGAATAACCTCTCTCTTCGTCACTAGTCAGCCTTGGGAATAAAGTCACTTATCTGAGAAATAAAACCATTCCTTACTTGATGTTTGCCTTTTTTGTATGTTTGTTTTCCACTATGATTGCCTCCCAACATTTCCCAGCCTTGCACACAGACTGATGCACTTAATTTTGACAGACACAAAATCCCTCTTAAATCTGCTGCAGTGTTTATACTGGGATGCATAAAAATGACTTTGTGAAACAGTCTCGGAATAGAAAACGAGATTAAAAATATTTTGCACATGAAGACTTCTCTAGGCTATGAGAGAAGGAGCAGAATATTACAAACCTTATTCTCTTTCTCCAGATCGCCTAAAGCGGCCCCTACAGCAGAACTATTATCTTTAATCTTATTTTCTCTTTTCAGCATGTATTTTATTTTCTTCTCTCTGCTAACAATACCCTGGCCTCTTAATAGCTCCTGAGTTCACCTCCTAAAAAGATATTCTAGGATAAGGCTTGTCAGTATTAGATTTGCAAAGGTTTAGAAACAGCTCGGGTTCTCTCTGTGCTAACAAACACTTAGTGATAAATGCCTTCTCCAAGAGTGTATTGCAGAAGTGATTTGGTCAGTGTATGAGCCAGTTTGCTTTACAAGCATGAACCTCCCTGGCCTGCCAGTATTACTGAAAAATAGAATCATTTTCCTAAATGGTTTCATTAAAGGGACATTGTGAGGCTGAATAGGCGCTATTGAATAAAAATGGACAGAACGAATTTTTAGCCATGCCAGACCAGTCTGTGGCATCAATCACAAAGGTTTCACTAAAAAAAAAAAAAACCAAAACAAAAATGTCTCCATCGCTTTATTTGGAGTTGAACTCATTTGCAATGATTCTGAAAGATTCACTGCCACTGTGGCTACAGAGCCCTCATCAGCCATCATCGAGCCAATCTGTCAGAAGAACCCAGGATGAGTTATTGTCTGACAATGCCAAGACTTTCATTTGCTGTGGAAAATCATCATCTTCCCTTTGCTTCAAACAATTCCCGCTGAATTGCCACCCCAACTTATTCATCCCATACAAAGCCATGATGGGAATATCAAGAAGGAAGAGCGAGCCACACGGGGCAACCACAGCCTCTTCTCCAAGGGGTGTCACACTGAGCAGCAACAAATTCTGCATTTTAATGAAAACCAGGAAGACGAGGGCCAGGAGAGCATCATGTGAGACAACTGTTGCTATTTTTAACCTACAACGATGCTGGAGCACAGACTGTGCCTCCCATGCTTTGGGATTTTTCAACTTTCTCTGGAAGAAGGGAGGATAGGATATCCTGGAGGAACTCCACCTACACAGTAATTTAACAAGGCCCATGGGCATGGGCACCAGGATTTTTCTTGCTTTTTTTTTTCTGCCTGAAGCCCACATTTGAATTTCTGGAAGACTGAAACATATATCCCTCATGTCTTCAGGCTGGTAATACTGTAGTTGAGTGACACTTAGTGGGCTATGACAAAGAGAGTTGATGAGCTGTCCTTCATTTCTGCTGAATCTCTGTGTGCAATTCCACACAGGAGGGTTCTTTGGTCAGGTACGATAAACGCCTTCCTCAGACTTGCCCCATGAAACAACTGCAATTGCAATGTCTTCCACATAAACGGCATATAAACTAATATAACCATTCCCATCAACAGGATTCATCTCCTCAAACTGCAGCCATACAAAAGCAAGATCCTCTCTAAGTTCATGGAGATAAATACGCTTCCAAATGTATTTCCACTCCACCTATCCTGGGCAGCTCTTGCAGGGTGGGAAGAATTGCCCTGGGACTGTACGTCTTACTCCACTGACAGTGGACAGAGCCTGGACTTTCAGGCATTTCAAATTAAAGGAGATTAATATCTATAGCTAGACCTACAGTCCACAAGTGAGCTAATTACGCACAAACTCCTACAGTCACAACCTTAACAGTAATTCAGTGGGCTGCCTTTTTATTGTTATCAATATTTTGAAGGCACTTTTCTAACACCAAATCCATTTTCAGATAGCATGGGCATAAGAAATATGAGAAATATGTAGGTGTCACAAGCGTAGGTGGGGTTTCTGTAATTCATCTTGTTACACATCCATTGTAAAGATAAATATCAATGCATGGGAATACTCTTGGAACTCGTTTATCTTGCTGCTGATTCGTGGCTCATTGGTCATTAAAGAGAAATCAGGGGCATGAAGTTATATTTCTGTGTAAGTAGTAAGCAATGCCAAAACATAATGAGGACAAGCAGATACAAACTTTCAATAGCCTAGGGAAAACAAATGGTTTAGCAAATACGTGGTGTTAAGCACAAACTCCTATAAAAACAAAAGGAAGAAGAGAAAGAAACAAAGAAAGAGAAAGAAAGAAAGAAAAAAGGCTGCCTTACTTCCCTGAACTCTCAGCCACCTTTCCTTCCAGCTCGCTCCACATTACAGATCCCACATGCATCTCTGTCAAGCCAGCCTATGTGGGCTCAGCGTAAGCTCCTGTCATCCAGGCTGGGGCCTGAAACAAAGCTGAGAGACCAATAAATCATGCTACAAAAGAGAAACTCAAACACCACATAGTGGACTCTTTTTTCCTTCCTCTTTTGATTTCCGAATGCTTTTTCTTTTTTTTTTTTTTTTGGGTCTTATGTGATGCATCTTGCAAAGGCCTTTGGCAGATCAACAAAGCTCATGCACAAAGAGAATTAATCCTCATCATCCTTAGTGTGACTTGTGCTAGCCAACTAAATCTAAGATAATTTTCTTTGTGAAATGGGATTGAATCAAAACCCCGGTATCAGAAAGTGACTGAACTTTCCAGAAGTTCGCCAGAGTGAATTTTCTTGATATTAACAGTTCCAAAATATGACCTCAAATATCTACTGATGGAATCTATTCATTCCATAGATTGATTGAACCTTCCAAGTACTGTGGGATGGCTTTTTCGTAGACTTAATTCTGGTGTTACCTGCAATAATAATATATTTGTGCAACTGCTGTACATCTGTGTAGTTAATGAATTAACAGAGCTGAATCAGGCCAGTCATTCACTGTGTCTGCTTGTCTAGAGACTGAATTTGATAATAGACTGTGCTCTTAGCAACAGGATGAGTATTTCAGGATGGATTTATTATGGGGGGAAAAAAAAAACCCTAAATGAGATGACTACTGACTACAGCACAGTCAGGGATGGAAGAAGGACTGATCCTCGGCGAGGGCTTTAACTGAGCTAAGCAGGAAGCTTCAGCTACACACAGGGCATATTCATAAGGTATAAAATAGAAACAAATTGGCATATCCTACCCAATGTTTCATTCCTGTTCTTAACAGATAATGATCAGTGCTAAAAATACATCAGGAAAAAAGGCAGTCTTGGTACCCAAAGGTTTCTCACTTCCATAGAAAACATTTCAGTGGAGCCTCTTTGCTGCTATGACAATTATATCCATAGAGAATTTAAATCTCCAGCACTTTCAAGAGAACAATCTTAATCAAGACTAAATTTTCTCCTCCCATGCAAATCATCGCTACCATGGCAAAACCCAGTTTTATCTCTGGGCAAATATTCAAACCATTTTTCTGTGCTGGTTTTTTTGGGGGGGTCGTTTGTGGGGTTTGGTTTGGGGTTTTATTTGTGGTGGTGGTGGTTTGTTATTTTTTTTCCTCTGTACCTCAAAGGAGTTGCCCAAGAGGCTGCTCAGAGCAGAGTTCCACGCTCCTTACTCCAAGTCCTGCACTCTCAAATTTTAGACGCAATTACTCCACTCTGACCCCTGGAAGTGAGAGGAGTTGGACAGAAAAATCTCAGTAAAAACCAACTCAGAAGTGGGTGATATTTACAGGCAAACAGTAATTTGCCAAACCTGTGGTTGTGAGGCAATTTCACACATTGCTTTCCAGGATCCAGGGGCCTCTGCACCATGTTTTATGCAACTGCAGCTGAAAGCCTTTTGTGCAGTGTGAACTGCCCAATTTAGTGCAAATAAGTTAGTTTGCCTTCTATATCAATACCTGCCAATGTTTTAGCATAAAAAGAAATGAGGATATTAAGACTATTTCTTTTTCAGACAGCATCTGGTTGGCTATTGTGAAAATGCTAGGGCAGTTGTTCACACCCATTTTCCATTTAGCCTAAATTAGCCTTTTAAATTTAAAAATACCCTCGATTTCCCCAGTTTATCATTTTTGCCTTTGATACTATTCCTGAACTGATGGAAACTTCAATCAGAATGTTCTTAACCTCTGACAAATTGAATATTGGGAGAGTATATTAAGCAGAACACAAAAACTAAATAGCTTTTTGGAAGGGTTGTAAAAGGCAAGAAACAAACTAGAATAAAAGATAGCTGGAAGAAAAAATAAGATCGATTTGTAAGACTGAAATCTGATTTAGGGCCAGCACTCATTGAGAAAGAGTACCTTGTGTTGTAACAAAAAAAGAGGTAATGCTTAATGTTAAAATAATAGTTTCGATTTCAATTTGTGTGGGCACAAGTAAGTTTAAAAAATGTTATGCCTTCACAGGGGTAAATTAGTGCATTTTGCCCACACACATCTTTAAAAAAGAAAAAAAAGACAAAGTGATATAAAACACCATTTCCCTTTTGTAATGCCGAGTCACCCAGCCAGGTGCAAAGTTTTAAAGCTCAGGATTCTCAGCCGTGTGTTCAGACCCCAGAATTAAATGACATCATCTCTTCTTTCATTTTCTTAAACCCAAATTCAAAAATACCTACTACCTCAGGGTGCCTGTTTCATATTGTCACAGATATAACGTTTTTATAGGTTACCTGCTTTTAAATCCTCACTCTGAACTCAAAAGGCTGGCTGAGGCAGGGCTACAAAATCGAGCTGACCCAGACAATAATTATTGATAATCAGAGAATTTCCTGCTTTCAAATGGGATGAAAGAAGAACAGCGACAGCCTTTGCCACAGCACTTCACTGTCTGTCTTTCCATTTGTGATCTGAATCTGTGTGTAATTAACGTGATTTAAAGATAATGGAAAATCTGGCTTCAGAGAGAGATCACTGAAAATGTGGTATTTATTTTTCCAAAAATATTTCAAAGAGATGAAACCCACGAGGGTGAGCCCTGAGATCTAGCCAATATTTCCATTGAGAATTTAAGTTCGAGGAGGTAGGGAAAAAATAACCTAAAAAATTGAGGAAAACTAATTCAACTTAGAAGGTGCTACTGATGATTTGGAGCAGACAATAAAATTCAATAGGATGTTGATGACAGCCGAAAAATCAGTAAAATGCAATTAATTGAAGATGAGGACAAAATGCTACTACACAAATCTTCAGCAAGAGAATGCAAATGTACATATCTAGAGGCTAAAAAAAGAAACCTACCCAAAAACCTGGCTTGGGGACCAGCAGCTCTGGTCCAGATTGCGTAACCAGGCACGAGTGGCTTGTGAAGGTTCCTCTGGGCTGTGCTGATGTTCTAGATGTCAGAGAGTCTGAGAGGGCGTCACCCCATTCCAGGCAGCACTGATGGAGTTCCAGCACCAACACAGCTTTGGGCTTGGCCCACACTGTGAGACTCAGCAGAGATCAGCAGGAGAAGTGGTCAGAAAGATGAAAACAAGAGAGGTAAGAGGCTTTCACTTCACCAAGAGGGAGCGTGTTTACTTGTGCTAGAGAACAGGGAAAAGCTGTGAGTGGGAAGCCAGCTCCTGCCAGAAAGGCTTTTAAACAGGATGGGAACGGAGACCCCAACAGGGCTCAGATGTCCAATGAGAATCTGGTGTTTATTACATCTTGAAAGTCTCTTTCAGGTAAGACTGTATTTAAATCTCAGCTCCCAGAGAGACATAAATTCCCGCTTCTCATATAAATTTTTAATGTACTTCCATTATTAAAGCAAATTTTATTCCAAGGAGCTTTGCCTCTAAAATTAATCAAAAGATTTTTGTTGTACCCCAGATGAAGCAAACGCATAATTCCAGGAGCCTAACACAGAAACCAGACTTCTAAAAATAGAAGTGTGGAGCCTGATTTGCTGCAAGTCGAGGGGGTAAGTCACATATCACATCCATCCAGGCTGATCAGCATCGGTCAGGTATTGCTTGAAAGGCAGCCCGAGATGGAAAGCAAATAGATTGATTCAACACCAAGCTCAGAAACACACACTGCTATGAAATGAGAGCTGAAACTCCACGAAATGCACTGATTTCTCTGTACATTTGAAAACAGAGTTTGAGGTGGCTTTATTTTCCCCCCTGCCTGTTTATCATTCTGCATCCAAATGCTGAAAATAAATCTTGTTGGTTATGAATAGGTGGAAGTTATATCTCCATCCAAAACAAAAAATACACCCTAAAACATCTCTCTTGGTTCTTCTCAGTTTGGGCAAATTAATTCCTGTCAACAGCAGAGGTATTTTGCATGAGCAAAAATAACAGGAGCCCCAGCTGGGAACACTAAACCCAATGGACCACGACCAAGGTGTACCCTCTGTGCTAAGGCAAAGCTCAGTAGAAGACCACAGAAGGGGTCTTCTGGTTCTGGACCCAGTGTCAAGGCAGAGATGTCCAGCACAGCAGCACTCAGACACGAGCCAATGAAGGGAGGAAGATCTAAGGGAGGCGACAGCAAGGCACAATAAAAATGTCTGCAGATAAAGAGAGGTCGTTTGCCTGTCCCTCCCAACTGTTTGTGGGGTTACACAGAGCCATGCTCACGTTCAAGAATTTCATGCTATGGATTTTGTTGAAAACAGGCTTAAAAATGCCATCCCAATCCTCTTTCACAATGCCTTTTTTGGTATGTGACAAATAGTGCAGAAATACCCAAATAGAGAGCAAGATACCTTTAGTGAGAAAATCTCTCTCCTTGAGAGAAGGCATTTGGTCCAAAAATCAATTTTCTCATTAATTATTTGTATCAACAGAAATGCTGACATATCAAACAATTTACTTGGCTTCTTATATATTACCCTCAGGTCACAGCCTTTTGCTCAGTGCCCAGAAAAGTATTTCAAAGATTTCAAAGCTGCTGCTTCTGGGGACCTCTCCCCAAGACTGCAGAGATGAAGCAGTTCCAGGCACCTGGCATTCAACCACTGAGCTTCACTCGCTGTTTTTGCATCCTTTTCTTTCAACCACACATCCAAAAAAGGCAGAGTCATCTTCTAACCCACTGCTTCAGAAAGGGAGAGGGGAAAAAAGAACATTCATGACCTTCACTTGAAGGTTTGTTCCACAGAATCTCTTTTGTGAGACTGAGAGTAAATGGGAGAGTGAAAACCTCCATGGATGCTCCTTTGATCTTGCACCAGGAAGCCATAACACCCTCTGTCTGACTCCATTTTGGCTAGACAGGACTGGCTTTCCTCAATGTAGGAGACAGTAGAGGAGTTAGGTCACGTTCCTGGTTCAATTCCAGCTTCAATCCGAAGTTGCTCTTGACACAAAACCAGAGAAAACTTGGCAGCATCATCTCCCAACCTTGGGTTGAGTCCCGAGCAAAATTCCAAATGAAACACAAGGTCCCAGATCTGCGTGGAGCCAACCAAAGGAAATGCTGGCACCGATGCCGGCAAGACAAGCAGCCAAGTTTTGCTGATATCCACATGGTGTTTCTCTTTCAGCTGCCCACAAAGAACTAATATTGCTTTGTGTGGGCTATTTGCCCTGTAAATTGGGATCTAAAGCCAATGAGAGGGATGTCATGGGAAGCAAAGCTGGTGTCAATCCTTGTGGCAGGGTCACGATCTCCCAGGCCACCGCACACACAAGAGATCGGAGTCAACCTGCACTGGGCAACGTCGAAAATCCCAACAATGAAAACCAAGAGGAAAATTTCAAGAATGACTAAACAGTTGATCACATCAAAGAAAACAGCTGCATTTTAGCTCATGAGGATGAATGGATGGATGAATGGATCACTATTCACATCGTCTCTGCGTACGACAGAGGATTGGGGCCTGATCTTTCCTGAACATTTCCGGCATGATTAGGCCAAAATCACCTAAACTGCGACATCTTTGCTCACATCAAGCAGGATATTTATGCAGGGATTGAAACAATGCTCAGAATGAGGATGCCAAATTGCCCCTTGATGCTTTCCATGATTCAGCCCTGGCTGCTCCCGGAGATGCAAGGCAGGACTGGTAACCACCCAAAGTCAAAACAGCCCCTCGCAGGCCTAAGCGCCATGAAATCATAGCACAGATTACGCTGCACAGACACTAAATAAGCCTACAAGCAGCTTCTTCCTCAAATACACTCCTTTTTTCATTAGTCTAAACTAAATGGTGCCCACAGAATGGAGTCAGACCTCAACGGACAAGCGCTCGGGAGGACAATGTTCTCAGTGCACTGGATTACAGATTGGGAGGAAATTTTTCATTCCCTGGAAGTGGGCAGAGAATCAATAGCTCATTTTTCATGTTATGGTTATTATGCCCAGTGCTTCACGGGCGCTGTGTTATATACAGCCTCTGTAGCAACGGCTCAGATTCCTCACTCCTGTTTGCTCTGTCAGTGGCAATAATTGCAAAAAATCCCCAGGGCTCAGGAGTGTTTAGCTCCAACTGGGAAATACAATAGTGGACCCAGTAAAAGTAAAGTAATAAAGAGAGGCCACACAAATATGAAAACAACTGCAGCATGACACCTTTCCAGTTCCATTAGAGTGATTACCCCAGTGGCAACCCAGCTCCTCAAAAAAAGCGAGTGGCAAATGGTTGGGGTTTTATTAAAAGTGCCTTTCACCATTCCACGAGAATTACTCCTGAGCACTGTAGCAACATCACAACACTGCACACACTGCTTGTAGGCATCCCCTGCATTCCTTGAGCAGGAGGGCTGGGAAGCTGATGATAACCCAGAGCATGACTCTCCCCTCCCAAGCTCACCTTCGGACCAGGGCAGGGCAACCTCATCTCTGCACTCAACTTTTATCAACCTGTGAGTGCAAAATGGACATGCCATGAGTATCGAGCTGAGAGTTGAGGGGAGGGGACAAATACTGTCTGGTGAAACACACCAAGCTATGAATCCCCCAGACCACAGCACAGAACTGAACTTTTTTTTTTTTTTTTTTGGTTTGCAAAAAGCCAGAGCATGAAACCTGACAGCTAAGAGAAACATTAAGACAGCAACAACAGAAACAAAAGCAAGCAGGCTGCTAAATACCCCTGAAATGGGCTTGTCTTTCAGGCAAGTGAAACAAGGCATTGAATATAAAATGGCTCTTTGGTGGCAAAGACTTTCAAGCCCATTTAAGAATTGTAGGATTGTTTGGGTTGGAAGGCACCATTAAAGGTTACCCAGTCCAACCCCCCTGCAAAGATCAGGGACATCTTCTACTAGAGCAGGTTGCTCAGAGTCCCATTCAACCTGATCTTGAATTTTTCCAGGGATGGAGCATCCACCACCTCTCTGGACAACCTGTGAAAAATTCCAAAAGCTGGTCTCAAAGGCTGATTCTCAAGAGTACAGACTGGGGGCTGGACAGGCAGCTCCCTCTGCACTGAGCAGGACTGTTATTGCAACAATGCATCATCAGCAGGTAAAACCACCCTGCCTCACAAAGATCTAATCCCAGCTCACCTTCCCTGTCATGGGTGAACAATCCAATGCTTGGTGAATTCTGTTTCACAACAGGAAGAGCCAAGATGGAAGGATCGAAAAGCGACGTTGCTATGAACACTTGGCTGCCACAAGCCAGTCACCCCTGAGGTAACTTTGCTGACACCTCCTGCTTAAAACACCAAAAGGCAGAAGAGTCATGAGGCCCCGCTTTCACAGTCCGTATTTGTACTGAAAATGGACATCGAGTGGGCTTCTGCCCTTCTGCTCCGTGGGAGGTTTCTGTCCCCACTGAGCTCCCTCAGGATGCCCACGTCAGGCTGTGACAGCTGTGCCACCCCAGTCACACCCCAGCCTGCTCTGTCCCTGCAGCAGGTCCCTCCCTGGCACGTGCCAGGCTCTCGGTGCCAGGAAAGGAGCAAGAGGCAGCAAGTTCTCTCACTTCACAGGGCCAGTGAAAAAACAATCAGAATGAAGAAGGCGTTGAAGAAAGACCCCTCCCAGCTTTCTCCATGTTCCCCTGACTGCCAACTTCTGTTTGGGACTGCTTTTCATTCACTGCAGATTTGGGGATATATAGAAGAGAATCTTTTTTTAAGAGCTGCCTTGCAGAGACAATGACAGTGTACACTGCCACTGCTACCCCTCCACCTTCCATTCCTAACCTCTATAAAAGTTCCTTTGACAGCTTGTGTAGCAAATAGAAGTAATTTGCTACACCTTGAATTCACAACTATAAAATTCCAAAATTTCTTATCTCTGCAAAACATACATATTCATATATATATTCTCATATATATCCTTAAGTGTAAAGAAAACAAGAATATTTTATTTTCGCCCAGATATACAGCAGGAAGGTTGAAGCTAGACCTAACAAACCTTTGCAGCCTAAATGAAAGTTGCCTGGTTGTGTTTACAGGAATGCAGAAAACATTTTCATCAAATTCCTTATAGACAAGGAATGAAAAAATGCTGATGACAGAACAGCAGAAAAAGAATGAGAAAGCTGGTTAGACTCTCATTTTCTCCTGACTACACAAGCAAATGATCTATCAATAAAACTAAAAGATAAAAATTGATAGGATGAAGCAGCACACACAGACTCTAATTGAATTAACCTGCAGAAATCAGTGCCAAGAGTTTCAAACCAGGGCTGATTTTCATGTGTATTAACACAGTTTTCACCATATCACTCACTAGATTTGAAATGTCGGAATAATTTATAGCACCAGAGAGCAAACCGATGGTTGTCTCTGATCAAAAACCTGCAGCACTGTTCTACCACCGTCTACAGTATTTACAATCGCTGATACATGTTTTTCTTCTGGTACAAATATTTAGCTTTGGCCACTGCTGGAGCAACACCAATTTGGTCCTGGAAAGAGGCTCTAGTATGTGGTTTATGCAGTGTCTTAAAAAGGGCTGTGCATATCCATAAAGGGTATTGATGAAAGTTTTGCAGGCTCAGGAGGGGCCAGTTTTAACATCAGCCTGTGCTGAAGTGGTAACACGTGCTCCACCCAGGTTGTGTTGGGCCCTGTGTTTTCGGGCAATGGAAGAGGCTGGAGTGCCAAATTTCATTAATTCACTTCATCCAGCAACTGCTTTAAAAGGATTTAGCATGAAAAGCAGAGCACAAAGCTATCAGAAGAACGCTGCACGAGTGAATAGAAATTGAAGAAAAATGAGTTCCTTGTGAAATACTGCAATCACTTCTTTAAGCAATAAAGAAGCGGTTTGTTAAACAATAGACAAGAACAACTCCAATAAAATAAAAACTGTCAAAGTACCCTTTTCAAAGTTGCTACATAATCTTCCAATTTTGCTTTCATTAGTAAACAGTAACAGATGATCAGATTCTATCGTCATCTTGTCTGGACAATATCTTAGCAGCATTTGAATACATTACAAAATGAAAGAATACCAGAAGAAGAAAATTTAATATAATTACCACTTTCTGAAAATAGCTTGTGCATAACATTCACTTAATATAGCTCAAATAAAGTGAGAGAGAAATCAAGGATGGAGAAACTGTTTCCTATTTAAGACCAGATACAAACAGCTTGTCCAAACCATCTCTTTGGCACCTACTTCCCTTCCCTGTGTGTTGGACCAAATGAGGAAAAATAATTGTGCCAAAAGCAGCAGCACGTTACTGCCTGACCGGGAGCCTCAGCCTCAATCAGCCCAAGGATGCTCTGGCTTCACCGGCTGCAGACCTTGAGTCAGATGAATCCTCTCCCACAAGCACTTTTTCCTTCACAAAAAGAGAATGAAAGGACAGAAAGTGAGAAATTTGCGGTAAATTGCGTCCCAGTGCAGCAGCAGCTCTGCCCTTGCACAATGTTCTCCCGTGTGCACACAGAGAATATGTTTTCCTGCAAGCAAGAGAATAAAAAATGCCCAATTTCCCTCAAAAGCTTATGATTGCTGTCCCATGTCCTGCCCCTGGCTCCCACCCAGTCTCTTGTGACCCCGTCAAGGGTACAAGAAACCATCTCTGTCCCACTGAGATCTTCAGCTGTGCCCACTTGTAGAACATAATTACTTTTTGAGATTTCTGTCCTGTTTCAAATACTGTCGAAATCAATCACTAACTTGAAAAATTACTGGGGACAGGCATACAGACAGCATTGCAGAGACTAATTTCCTTAGGAAACAAAGCTAAAAAACAGCTTCCTGCCTGTATTGCCAGACAGGACTCCCCCTTCCTTAACCCCATGTGTCTCTAGCTCTACCCACAGCAATCCTAACTTACAGCCAAGCTAAGGAAACAAGGCACAGCCTTAGTTACATCAATCATTAACACAAGAGCAGCTGATAACAAAAGTGCACAATGTCCGTGTATCTGTTTATCATTAGAACTGCAAATATCCTTTGGGCTTTTTTTTTAAATTCTCAATCAGCAGAGAAACAAGCCACAGTTTTGAGGGAAGAAATACTACATTGGGGCCTTTCTCAACGCCCTTCACCTCTGATTACAGAGAATATTTTTGTCCTTTTCTCAACTAGTCTTCACCTGTTGGGCACAAACTGAAAGGCAGAATGGAAAAAAAAAACCCATCACCTGGGTCACCATATCTGCTCAGGGAACTGATATTAGAGTCTACTTTCATTTAGTTGACATTGGAAAGCTGCTCCACTCTAGCAAAATGAGCATGACATCCACTGGCAGAGGTTAAACCTAGAGGAATTAGAATGGGAAATGAAAGATGAATCATAGGGGTGGTTGACTTTTAAAGGACGTGGAAAATTCAAAGCAAAATCAGTATTTGTCTGAAAATCCTGTGGCACATCAACTAGAATTTACTGGGTCCAGTGAAGAAATGAAGACTTTAAGAAGTAGTATCTGTGAGATTTAGGAACAGAATGACCACAGCAATTCTCTTTCAGACCCAGTCACCAGATCTGTGAAAAGAAGGGAGAGGAGTGGGATGCCTTAAAGGAGAAAGCTACACTGGTCAAGAACTCTGGTACCAGGTTTTGGCGAAGAGATTTCACACACAGTTTGTAATTCCAATATTTCCTTGATGTTTCCTGAACAGGAGATGAGCAATGGCCGAGCTCCCTGTGCCTCAGTGCATGATGCCCGAGGCACTGTGGAGCACGCAGTGACACAGCAGGATTCTGAAACCCTGCATTTGGGGCAGAGCTGTGCCACTGGTGTGCTGGGCAAACTGGTGGCTCACTGTGAGCTTTGTTTTTACCACCTGTCAAGGGTGAAGGATGTCCCTGGGGGTCTTCTGTTAAGTGCTTCAAGGTCTACTGCTGAACAATATTTCAATGAAGTGATGTTACTGAAACTCAGGAAACTTCTTCAGTGGTTAACTGTAAATCTTCAATACAAAAGATAAGACTGTCGTTTTTTCCTAAAATAATAGGCTCACACTATAGCTGGCATCTGCTTTGGAAATTAAACACCTTACTCAAAGTGAAGGCAAAACCCTTTGAAAAGAGAACAAAAAGCTTACTTTTTTTTGACTGCCAAATTCTTCCAATGCTTTTCTTTTACTCCTCTGCTGAAATCCAGAATTAAAACAAAATTCTAAATTATGTCTCTCCAGTTTTATCAATGGACACCTCCGATTTTTGTTTGAAAGGTTGCTTACTTGCCACCCCCGATCTCAAAAGAATATAAAAGACTTCTGCTGCATTGATAATCTTACATGTCAATTGTTAGGAATAAATTTCAGGGAAGGTTAGATGACACATAACTTACTGGGAACCACTCTGTAGGATTGCAGGCAAGGTTACAGTAATGTCCTTTCAACAGGATAAATAACATATCCATTCACTGCGAGCCAACCCTGTCATGTCGCCTCATTTTAATCAGCCCTTTCATGATACAATATTCATGTGGAAATTGGGCTAAAAATACCCCCTGCCAAGGTGATTGAAGAAATAAAACTGAGAACTTTATTTTGCATATTTTAAGATCAGGTTTTGTCCTGAAATAATGTGGCATATTAATTGAGTTTCATGTGGGGAAGAGAGCGAATGAAAGCAAGGGGAGGGAAGGAGGAGACGGGCCAGGAGCTATCGCCTGTCCATCAATGATTAACCAGCCCAGGCTACAGCTGACACCATCTTCTTGCACTCCTCACAAGCAGTCATTCAGCACCTGTGATTGCATTCAAACAATAAAAATGAAAAAGCCAAATGCTGGGCTTGCAGGCTGGGCTGTGACCACTCAGCAGCATCCACAGAAACACAGGTGGCCAAGTCAGCCCCCGAGCTGGTCCCGGGTGGGTCGGTGGACAGACCTGGCACACACATGTGCTTTCCCAGGAGAGGAAAATATTGCTCGTAGGGATGTGCAAGGGGAGGACGATTTCCTCTAGCTGTAATCCCTACCACACAGCAAAAGTCAGCTGCCTAGGGAGTCATTAAGGAGGAGAAAAAATCATCTTGGTCTATTTGAAGACGTTTATAAAGGAAAGGGAGAAGCACTGACTTTGTGTATGAAAGCCACACACAGCCGTGGCATTACACGGTCTCAGAGCTATTCCCCCAACAGGTCTCATTCTCTGCTTGCTCGGTTTACAAATCAAAACAAGATATTTCATGTTGTTCAGCCTGCAAGCCCAGCCTGGTGCACTGAAAGATCAGCCAGTGACCTTTTCCCACCAGTATTCCATCCTCATCCCTGTGCCGAGGAGTCCAGAGACACAACCAAGCTCTGCTTGATCCTTCACTCTCATATTGGCTGCGTCACGCTGACAGTAAAGAAATTTGTATCTGTCAGGTTATTAAATTGATCTAAGTGAAAAGAATCACAGGGGACCGAGGCTGTGATGAGGCAGTTCTCTCCGCAGCCGCACACCGAAAACCTCCTCCTCCTTCCTCCCCAAATCCTTCAACCAAGCACACGCAACCTTCTGTCAATCAAATCCATCTGAGGCTCAGTGTGTTCATCTTCCACAGGCATAAGGACACATCAATACAAGGCAGACCAGGACCAGTACTGGCAGTTCCATACCAGTGGTTCTGTGAAGCTTTAAGCTGGTCTTTGAAAGGGCATTTTGTCAAGAATAACGGCAGCAGCACTTTTGACTTTTTGCAGCTGAGCTGAAATAGATGAGAAGTAATAGTAAGCCAATTAGAACAAAATTGACTATCACATTGCATATAAAAAAATTACAAGACAATCCTTTTCTGCTTTTTTGTGTAATAATTCCACTCTACTACATTGCCATAATACTCAGCAAAGAAAATTCTCACTCAAAAAGCCCCCATCTGACATTAAGAATTTCTCATTTCAAGTAAAAAAGAGCCTTTGTTTCCTCTAGTTATTTTCTTTTTCCTTGGGTAGAAAGAAACTGAGCATAACCTGAGTGGTGCTTCTGAGCATGAACTTTCACAGGGTTCTAAGGGGTGTTTCTCAGGGGCCAATACCAGAGCTGATACCATTTCCCAGCTACACTTGCCTGATGGGATGCAAGGAGCTCTCAGCAAGTTTGCAGGTGACCCCAAACTGGGGAGGAAGAGCTGTCAAGGTGCTGGAGGATTTTGGTGTTCAGAGGGACATTCAGAAGCTGGAAGAATGGGCTGCCAGAAACTGCACAGGGCCAGTCCTGCATTTGGGAAGGAACAACCTCAGTACAGGTGTCCAGGCAGCTAAATGCACATTGGATTGCTTTCCTGAGAGCACAGTCTGCAAGTCCTCAGGAAGAGATTATTCCCCTCTACTCAGCTGCCTCACATGGGATACAATGTCCAGTTCTGGAGTGCCCCCAGTACAAGAGAGACGTTGACGAAGTGGAATGAATTCACATGGCTGGGGGCTGGAGCACACAATGGATGTGGAAAGACTCAACAAAATGGGAGAGGAGGCTCAGGGGGCTTCTCACCATCAATGTCTTGACATAAGAAGACAGGGTAAGATTTTCTCAGAGGTGCAGAGAAGGAAAGGGGCAAAGGTTAAAAGTTTTAATGAAGGAAATCTTGAGCAGAGACATGGAAAAGAAATATGCACACCAGCAGAAATCTCCCTGTCCATGGAGATTTGCTAAACTCGCTGGTGCTATCCAAGCAACATGATTTAACCTTGAGGTTAGGGTTCCTTCGAGCAGTTGGCTTCCAGAAGTCCCTTCCCAACAAAAACTTTATATGATGCTCGATATCTATATCTCCATTCTTGCACTTCTGTTTTTTCTGTGACAGCTGCTACGGGAAAAGGCAGGCAAAGGCGTCAGGTTTCCTCCACTGCTTTTCAAGAAGAGAGAGGTAAGGGTACAACTTAGACTTGGCACAACTTATCCACATCTTTAAGGACTGCAGAAATGAAGGGATGGAAGGAAAGTCAAAACCTTCTGCTCATTAGAGATGAGTTTCTTCTGGTGTTAAGAGAAAGAGCACCTTCAAGCTTCCACTCCACCAGGGGACCTCAGTCTGACCAAAAGCAGCTGATCTGTTGTGACTCAGTTCCCAGTTTCCCCTCGGGGGGAACGAAGAAATAAAATCCAGAGGGCAACAGAAAGCACAGAGAGAATTATGATGTTCTTCACAACAGCAGCTGTGTCTCTATTTCACTGTGTCATGCTTAGATCATTCTGAAAACCAGCACCCCTGCTATGCGCCCTGCTGCACGCCGGGAGCTCATCGCGCAGCAGCACAACCTCAGCAGCCAAACTGTGTCAGAAAATCACTCCTGCTTTTCAAGTTAAAAAATTAGAGATCAAAGAACAGGGTGTTTTCTAGGTCATGGTGTCAGATTCCAGAACTCACAGTTAATAACAGGCTTTCTGAAGAACAGCACGACGACACAAAGCTGCGCAGTGGTTTTATCTGGTTAGTCCAGAGAATACTTTCACTCCAGGTTGGGCTGGGGAACAACAGCTCTACCTGTGCAGAAAACTTCCTATCTTGTACTTTTAATTGTAAGCAATTAAGCATCTGCACGCTTTGCTAAGTCAACAACCTTTTGACAAAGAGACAGACTTACTCTAAGAGCAATAGAGCATAAAAAGAAAAAATGCTGTCGTGATAGGATCCTACTTTTAGTATTTTGCCTCAATAACACTTGTGTCTTAATGACCTCAACAAAGGTTTAGCAGAGAATTTACACATAGCAAAATAATAAAGAATATTCCTGAATTTAGACTATCTGGAGTTAGACTAATTCCTTTAAAATATTCAAGAGGAACGTAAAATCATTGTAGAAATGGTCACTGACAGAGCATGGAGAAGGACTGAGCTCTGGTGATCAGGAGAGTAACAAAGGAAAGGCAGCTCTTTGAGGATCTGTGTCCCTTCTCCTATGACTACTGACTGAAACAGGAATTGGGTAGCAAATGTAAAATTACTTTTTCTTTTTATTCATAATGAAGTCACTCACATACCAGTATAACAACACTCATTTTTTATGGGCTTTTAAGAATTTCCAAGGCATTAAGATCACGTATGAAATACAAATTCTTAGAGGGAAATTTTCAAAAATAAAAAAAATAAAATAAAACCCCAACAAAGCAAAATGAAACACCTACAGTTTTTGTGCCTTGCAGCATCCATCCCCAAAACTTGAAATTAAGGAAGCAGCAGCTGAACTAAGAGTTGGACATTTCTTTACAAAACTTTTCATGCTGGGATCATGGATCATGTTTTATTTTTATGAAAGATATGTCATTAGCAAAGAGGCATACCTAAATGTCTGTAGGTTTTGCTCCAAATTTAGCAACTGGAATTGCTGTATTCTATAAAGCACAATACATACAGACCTTCCACATGGGATCTCCAGTAAAAAACTTCTAAAGAGGCAGTCTGGAAACAGTAGGAAGGAAACAAAAACAGCTTCTTTGTAATAGCGGAGCACCCCAAGGGAAGCTGTTTCTATATAGGTAGCAGAAAATTGAAAGAAAAATGAAAGTATAAAAATGAAAGTATAAAAATGAAATGGAAAGTTTCTGGTTAATTTATCAGAACTCCTTTACTAATTTTAGCTGGTGAGTCAGAGAAGTGTCATTGCTCTATTGACTAATCTGTCTGGAGCATCAAAACAGCTTTGGTTCTGTTATTGATTTACTTTGTTAAGTGATTAATTAGTTGGGGTACTGCATTCCTCTGTTTTCCTCATGCTTCATTATTTTATTAATGTATCCAGGGGTGCAAAACTTCACAGAATCCCAGAATATTCTGAGTTTGAAGTGACTCTGCACAGGGCACCCCAAAAATCCCACCCTGTGCCCAAGAGTGCTGTCCAAACACTCCTTGAGCTCTGCCAGGCTTGGTGCTTGACCACTGCCCTGGGGAGCCTTTTCCAGTGCCCAACAACCTCTGGGTGAAAAAGAAGAACCTTTTTCTAATATCTGTACTCAAACCAGAGAAACTCTTTGGTTTTTTCATCTGTGGAAAGACATTTCTGATAACTCCTTGCCCTAAAATCAGTATCAAAGTGAACTGAAAATTTAGGAAGAAAGAGAACATGAAAATTTTCTTCCTCTAAAACTTTCAGACTAGAATTAGACATGCAGTTCTCAACAAATGATGATGTAGCACCTACAATATCTTTAAATTGCTTGGGTGAACTGAAGCAATTAAAAAAGGGCAAAAGCATGGATGCAGTTCCTTCTCCTGTGCACTATTTTCTCTGCTGTACTCATACACAAAGAAGTGTGATGACTTCCATTTAAACTGAAGGATTAACAACACCATGGAACAAATATTCATTACTCAGGAGAAAGGATCTTTGAAGACAAACCAGCCACCATCAATCTTAAAACTCTAGCTGACCCCAGCTATGCACACAGACCTTCTCAGCACTCCTTTATTTCAGAGTTAGAAAGACTCATCCTCTTGCTAATATGATCAGGCAGGAAAGTTTATATCAAAGCTATAAAAAGTAAAGACATTTTAAGAAAACAGAGGCCTATTAATTTTTCCACAAGCTAAAACAGGCCTTTGAAGCACAACCCAAAATTAGATGCACTAGGTACAACGTTAATCCGTAGCACTCTAGGCCCCCTACGACATATCCAGAATATTAAGAAAAGTATCCTAAAAATTTAAAACAGGGAAGCTGCTAGTCATGCAGGGGGAAAACTGGTAATGCTGGGTTCCAAAAAAAAAGGGGGGGGAAGTGGAGAAGACAAGAAAACTTCTTATTCCTGAAATGAAACTTTAGAAAGCAATTTTTCTCTTCCCTATTTCCTGCAGAAATAGCTCTTCAAAGGCCATCTTCATGCTCCTTGGGTGACCTTTCTGCCGTTACATTTCACTGCCTGCCCTGAAGGATATCTTTTTAATATCTTGTTAAACGGGTAGGGTAACGTGCAACGAGCAAAACACTCTGAAATGGAGGCACTTCTGCTTCAGTAAATACTTTGAGGATATATAAAGTGCAAAAAAGGGTCTCTCATTTCCAAAGGCCAAAGATATTTATAGAGTGCTTTTTATCAGTGAGTCGGGAAAGTGGTTCCTATACAGTAAAAGAAAACTAAACAAGGGAGAGTTTTATTGACTGCTGTACATACTGTCAATGAGAATATCATTATTAATGCAACCAAACCCACGATTTTAAAATAAACCAATAGTGGCCAATCCCCTAAAGTCTTTGAACACAGCCTGACATTTAATTAGGGATTCCAGAATGCAGGAGGAGAGGCTCCCTGATCAAGCATTAAATGAGATGTTCGGTTGGGAACATCTTTTAGTATCCCTATGAAATAATACACTGATTCCATTCACCTATAATGAACAGAAAAACAACTTTTTCAAAAACTTACAGAAGATATTTTCTCTCTTACCCTCATTTCTCCTGCAGGGAGAATTTGGTTAAGCTTTTGTCACCTAACAATGGTTCCCCCGGTTCCTCCCCTTCCGTGGGACACAGAAAACTTGAAAGTCTCCTTTGTCTAAAAAATTTGTGCTACATTTTCTGCAAAAGACACCAAATTACCTGTATTCAGATAGACTGCATTTCATATGTATCTTTTCTTTGGAAGAAAACCCTGGCTAAGATTAACAGGCAAGCAGAACACCGGTTACTATTTTAAGGGCATTTTAAGGGGACTGATATCAGGCTTTGACATTAGAACACTGCTCTAGTCAGAAAGTTTATTTTAAAAATAAACCGTTGGGAGAAACAACAATGCAAAAACCCCAAGGTCTTTAACAGAAAAGAATTCTAACTCCCCACTTTCATATTTTCTGATCTGTTCAGCAGCAGCGACTGCCTTGTGCGGTCCCTTCCGCTCAAGTGTGCTTGACAGGAAGGCTGTCAAGTTAAAAATTACTTTTTTTTTTTAAAAGGTAACTTTAAAAATAATTCATTCCCACAAATCATTGGGAAAGCCAGGGAAGAGAAGCAGGAAAGCAAAGAGGGAGAATTTACCACCCTTTGCACTCATAAAACGGATACTTAGAAACAGCAGGACAGTAAATTTCTCCAACTTCTCCACTCTGTAGTCTGGGGGCAGCAGGCTCACGAACCAAACCTGATGTTTGAGTTATGAAGCCCAAGACCTCCGCAGTTCCCCTCCAGCATGGCACGTCTGGCAATGTGGCCCCTCTAATCCAAGGCACAGCTCAGCCTAAACCCAGGTGCCCCAGGCAGTTCCCAACCAATTTGCTGATACAAACCTGGGTTTCTCTGGAGAGTGCCCAAGAGATGGCTGAGGTGAGGCAGTGCTGTTTGAAAAAGCACATTCTCCTCTTGCTCATGCCCCTACACACTTGGTGATCACTCGGTGATCAGCCTTGACTCCCTAGAAATCTTACTGGCAAGCTTTTGGGTTTAAAATGATGTTTCATTTCCCTTTTTTAGATATGTCCATCAAGTAAAGCTTTACACTCCATCTAAAGCCTTCATTCACTTGGACATTATCAATTTAAGCTTTAGCTCTCAACCTTTTGACCAGACTGTAAAATAAACTTGTTAAAGATTATTTCACTCTCCTCTAAATCAGCACTGGAATAAGAGGTAGAAGAATGCAGCTTCAGACAGGAACTCCCCAGTACAGCTCATCCAGTAATTGAACAGAGATGCAGTGATAATCCCTGAAAAACTCACTTATTCAATTAATATTACTTTATTTATGAGTTACTGCTCAAGTATTTATAAATTCTGAGGATAGTTCATCAAAAGACATTAAAATCCATGAGCTGCATTATTCCCTTGAGCAAAATGCCCATTCTATATATTTTAACACCTTTATGCTAGCATTGTCACCGAACCTATATATCCTTTTAAAAATAAAAATATCTTCAGCTTTCAAATTACAGCTCTCCCCACCTACACGATTTTATACTTTCAATAGTGTAAATTACAACTTTCAATAGCCTGAATTTGGGCTGCAGATTTATTTTAGGGTTCTCAATGTCTGCTCTGACACACAATTAATTAAATCGACATTTTTTTCCTATCATCCTTGCACTGATGTGCTGGCAAGTAAAAGCAAAACTTTTAGCACTCAGGAGAATATACTACTGGTACAAAGAGATATTTGCTTGGACTAAGAAATCATCTACTATAAATTAAACGGCTTTTGAAGAATTAGAGAATTTAGGTTTCTAGCAAACCATAAGGCTCGGGCCTGCTCTTTGGGACAGATGTGCTCTTTTACTAGATTTTACCGCTGTATTGCATTTTGATGAGAATGTGATCCTGCACCCAAAAAGTGAATTATCTTATCTATGGGCCTAGAGTTTGGATTTATATCTTGAATTACGTCCTGGCTAACGAACACAGGTGCTCTGCTCCAGAATCCTGGTCCCTCAAAACCTAATCCAGGGTCCTCCTGAAGTGCACCACGGCTTCCTTGCTTTTTGCAACCTGACTACTGAGAAATACAGACTACAACTCTACCACAATCATGAGATTTTAACTTTTTATTACTTAGAAAGCATTTTTGAAGGTGGCATTTGAAGACTCCATTTAAAGAGTTGGGCATTTGGAGGCTTTGTAATGACAATACCATGACTTGGACCTTTAAATAACCAAGTTAAAATCACTGTCAAACAACTCCAGGACCCAGTATGAAAATTTTGAGATGCTTCCACGCAGTTCTGTGAAGTATCATAAAAACTGTTTCACACACACCTTTCCAGCATCACCTCAAGTAGATGTTCATGGCCAGGTTGGATGGGGCTTTGAACAACCTGGTCTAGTGGAAAATGCCCTGCTCATGGCAGGGGATTAGAACGAGATGAGCTTTAAGGCCCCTTCCAACCCAAACCATTCTGTGATTCTATTTAAGCAAGCACAAAAAAGAGCTATTCCCTTACAACGCTGCAGGACCATCAGAAACCACTCACGGCGTGTGTAGATGGAACATCTCCACAGTCCAGATCTTTAAAGTCCCATCTGGACAGTTTATTTCATCTTCATTTTTAGTGCAGCATAAAACCCTGTAAAAAGCAATCCCCAGAATGGGGGCCCTGAGGAAGCAGCACAAACTGCCTGTGGATAGAACGACTCATTGTTTAGACTACGGAGGGAGGACAGAAATGGAAAGCCATAAAAGTGATCCATGAGACTGAGTGTCTGAAAAACAATGTGTTCCTACAGCAAATCAGGCTTTCATCACAGAAGATGTATTTCAGAATGTGCAATGCCATCCTGAAAAAAAACCTGGCTACGCTATTGAGTAATCAAAGTGATTTTTTTGGGTGCAGTTGCACGTCATTTCTGTTCATTGTGCAGATGGTGGAAGCACAAACAGACCCTACCCAATTGTTGTGTCAGCTTTACTCTGGCAATGCTCCCCATCAAACACTGACTGCCACACAATTGCACTCCACCAGGCCATGAGGCCAGAAAAGCGAAACCAGAGATTTTAGAAAGCTCTCAACAACATATTAATGACCCCTCCTCTCATCAAAGGACCAATCCTCTACCAGAAACAGGAGACCTAATATTAGGGCAGACCCGAAGAAAGAAAAATTCTCACTTGTTTTTATCATTTGTGACTTACAGATTAACATTTGGTTTATCAAGGGAAATGCAACACACTGGAGGATCAAGCTGTACATGCATAATAAGCTGCCATCATTTACAGTAAAAAAATTCACTTCTTTAACCCAAAATGGTACCACTATTTAAAAAAAAAAAAAAAGATAATTTTATAATCTTTCTACCTGGGGATACCCAAAACCTCATCTAAATTAATGGAGTTATGCCCAGAATGCACAAAAGTTTGCAGAGCCCAGCTCAGAAATGAATAAGGAAGATTGCTGCAGTCCTCATTAATATGCTGCATTTCAGTTTGTGTCTTTCCCTTTGGGTAGTCACAGGCACAGCATTTTCTTCTGACTTCATTAATTTTTGCTGCTATCAGTTTTTGATTACTTTCCTCTCAGACATGCTCTTAAAGCCAACCAACACAGTCACATTCTAGCAAAAGCAGACCAACATCAAAGAAGTCTGTGTTTACGCCAAAAAGTCCACACAATCCAAACTTATCCCCTCAGTGACAGCACCAAATCATCACACAGGGAGACAGGAGCTTGTCAGGAGCACGAGATGTCACAGCAGGGTTTTCATTTGCCCTTTGGAAAATCCATTCTCAAGTGTTTACAGAAAAGTGGAAAGTTAATAGATGTGTGACACTGGAGACAGATTATATCATCTTTTCATGGAATTCATTCATATTCCAGTTCCTCCTTGCATTCAAACTAAACAGTCTTGCAAACCTTTCCTGTGACAGCTGTCCCTGTTCACAGCAGCAGTTTCAGGGATGTCTCACCCAAGCGCCCGTGCCAGGCCGTGTGTACTCAGAAGAAAGAGCAGATTATGCTCATCTCTGTCATCTCTCGAGTTCTCTTTACTATCAACAGCTGGAGTCTCATTTTGGTGTTTAGATGATAAATTCACTGCATCTTCTCTGCATGCCATGTCTACTGCAATAAGTCTGGGACCTCTGCAATAACAGCAACACCAAAAAAAACCCCACCAAAATACATTCTGTAAGACTCTCACTACACTATTATTGCACTACAGCCCATAACTGCTGCTAGCACAGCACTACACACGAGTAATGTTTGTGAGGTGGATACTTTTCCATCTATGTGTTTTCACAAAGTTCAGATAGAGACAGGAGAGTATTCAAAGAGAGAAACAAGGAAGTACATAACTGATTTATTTAGGAAGGGAACAAATTCCCAGAGCACTGGGCAGAAGTCAGTTCATCCCCTGGGTGAATGGAGAGAGGACTTTAGCTTCCTGGACTATGCAATTGTCTTTATTTGCCACTGTAGAAGTCTTATTAAAATTCAATTCAAACTTCTATTAAAATTCAACCAATCATGACATCAAACACCACTGTCTGAATTTATAGAGATGCCGAAAGGAAAGATAAAGGCTAAAAAGCCTTATCTCCTTCAGTGTTAGACAACAACAGTCTGTCAGTCAGTTCACAAGTTTCTCTCAAAAGAAGTTCATCCCCTTGAAAAGGGCAGTTTAGTTTGTGAAGGGAGCAGAGAATGAAAAACAACTCAATGTAAGAAGTCACAATAATTGACTGGGAAGTTCTAAAGAGGAAAAAAGTGGGTTCTTCTTGTCCCCTCCACTGACTAAGCAACAGAAATGCTGTCACAAATCACTGGTGCAGCAGGGATTTACAGGAAGAGGAATCCTTCCAGGTCAGAAAAAGCAGCAAAGTCTATCATAATTCCCCATATCCTCCACACATTTCCGTATATTCTCCTTCAAAACTTCTTACCTCCTCAAGACAATGAAAAAAAAAGAAAACTGTAAGTCTTCTGGAAATTCAAGAAGTTAGTTAGTCCTTCAATAAGAATTTATATCGTTTCTCTACTTTATATTATATTAGATATTCTATCATGCAGCTCCCTTCACCCATCAAAAAAACACCACCCCAAAATCTAGATGCTCTTTATAAAATATGCTTGTGGGCTACTGTTTCTTGAAGAAGGTCCTGATGAAGACAAGAAGTTTAACAGACAGCATTGCAGAGGAACTGTAGAGGTATCAGGAAAAAAGTCTCTCAGCCTCTCAGAATGCAGTTATACTGGATTTAAAGACAGCAAGGTCAGAGGCTTTAGCTGTACAGAGAAATTACTACATATTTTGCAAAATGAAACAGAATTCTGATTAGTAAGGAGAGGAAGACAGGGCTAAAAATGCTTCTTTAATGTCAGCTACTGAGGGATGGTAATGAGCAGGTCTCTGAGCGTGCTGAGACACAGATCTCCTTGCACAAAGTCCATCATCTGGAAATGTGCACCCATCAAACCTCCAGCACTGGGGAGCAGAGAGCACCGTTTCCCTCAAGGCTGCCTTTGAAAGGCATCTTCCTACGAGCAGAAAAGAGCAGAAATATCATCAGCGCTCTACAACTTACAGACTTTCCGTATAAAAAGGAGCGTTCCGGGACTTTTAACTAGATCTCAGTATTTTTCAGAAGCTTGAGGCCAACTGCCCAAGTAATGTCCACACAGAACAACCAGAAGCCCCCTGGAGATGGAGAGTTTGGAGAACTTCCAAAGACAAAACTATTCTTCAAAATGGTGAGTAATCGAGGAGCATATGTCTGAAACTTGGACCCAAACATGCTACTGGAAGGGCCCACCATGATGGACAATTATCATGTTACAGACTCATACCTAAACTTAAAGGAAGCAGCCTCTGAAATTGATGGAACCCAGGGAAAATGGGAAGAACAGGAGGGCTGAAGCTCCTTGAGAAACATGTCAACAAAAATGTATCAATAATGTCTTACTCTACTGGAGGTACAAAAGCCTGATACAGCAAAGCTCTCAAAGCGCCCTTTTTATCCTCCTTGTGCATCCTCCAGGGCAGAGACTCCCTGCATGGTAATGGAAGGAGAGGATCAGCATAAGGAATTCCAAATGAGCTCCTGGATGGGTAGATTTGCTGCACAAACCCAAATCCTGCTGCTCCCTTGTTCTGACAGGACACCCAGAGTGAGGTGAGGAGGAGTCTTTCAGCTCGGACATCTGCCAGTCAGTCAGAAGATATTGCAGAGCCAGATCTTTTTCCCTGCACAGCCCAGACCAGCCACATCTGGGGCTTTTTCTCCATCCAGCTGACTGGGATGTGAGAAGCCCCAATTGCCTGCCTAGAGCTGAATGCAAGCAGCACACAGGATAAAACAGAGGCCACCTTGTCCATGGAAAGAGTGCAGCCTGGCAGGAAGAAAACCTGGAGAAACAATGCCCTGCCCTGCTGCTTTGGAAGCAGCAGCACAGGAAAATCTTTTGGCTGAGACTGTAAAAGTGAATTAGAACTGAGAGGGCGTCGCCTACCTCTTGTTTCCTCAGCTGGACACCTTTCCACATCAGGCACGGAGTATTGGAAGGTTTATTTTGTCTTGCCACTGGAAGCTTCTACCTCTCAAGAGCCCGTGCACAGCCTGGCAGGCAGACCATGCAGACTCCTGACGTTACAGAGTATTGGGTTTCCCACTCTTTGTTTTCCATCTCAGCCCTTCGTAATGCCATCAATTAAGGGCTAAATTTATAACTGGTGCGTTTTCTGTAAAAGAAATTTACTCAACACTTCTCACTTGTAATGTGATTATTTTTTCTTATGGTCTCCTAAAGTGTTTCACAAAATTAAAAATTGCAGTTAGCTCCAAGACAGGAACGAAATACTGGAGCCTATTCTAAGCAGCATGGCATCAACCCCCAATTACCGTAAAAAACTATTTATTTAATATGTCAAGGCTAATTGTGGCAGCCCACCCAACACTTCCAAATAAATAATTAACAGCTGAATTTAGGAGCATGAGGTAATCAACTTATCCACGGCATATGACATGTTAAAATGTATTGGTTTTATTTGAAAAGAGAGGAACCTGTGCATAAAGAGAATGCTATTTCTGAGTGTGAATGTATATGTATGAGACAGGAGAGGGGAAAGCTGGAGAAAGATTCATTATTCACTTTTAGCCCTAATTCATAGAAATTTTGACAGAGAATTTATACAGCAAGTAATCTACTTTTCCTCTCCTCCTGGTAAAATAGAAGTTAGGAAACTAAGACGAAAGTGGGAGAGCAAGTCTGAGTCTCTGTTTCTACTCTGATATGCATTTAGATGCACCTAGGAAAGTTTAAATCAGTCCCAGTGAGGTCCTATGTAGGAAATAGTTTATAGTGAACGATGAATTTCTCACAGCATCTATTCTTTTTCTGTGAAACAACACCCAAGTCTATTCTCACTCCCAAAAGGGCTTATGATTCTGGATCAACAGACTAATTGGTTATTCCAACAATTCAATTTAATATAAGAAAAGTTAAGTGCTATTTTGATGTGCCAAGAAGTAAAATCACCTTCTCAAAATCCCAAAGTCACTACTTGGGACAGTAACGATATTGAGACCCACTATCCATCTGGATTACCAAAAATGACTTCTTTATGAGAAGTAATTTAATCAAAAAAAACAAATTCCAAAGGCAGGGCAGGTTCATAAGACACTGCTGCTGTAGCTCATGGCTAAATGATGCTTTATAAAGTTGTGCAGATCTTAGAGGGGCCATTGAAATACTGAACTTTGTGGTTTCACACAGAGCGGCTCTACAAGTCAAGCTTCCATTCTGTCATCCTTGCTAGAACTGGTGAACCTTTGCTTCCCCCAAATATCAGCCAGGAGTGTGTGAAAGACTCATCTTCTCTCTTCAGTCTGGCAGTGAGCTGTAGTCAAGCTCTAGGCACGTTTTTCAATGTATTGTAGGGATTGTGCCAAGTTTCTACTTAAGATTATTCCAGGTTTCATACAGGTTCTGATTAAAGGGACCTAGTCCTATTTGTGTCAGGATCAGAGGAGGCAAACATAGCACAGACCCTGGATTATTATATGGAAATGTCTCCGTTCTACTCACATGCACTGGAGTCAAAAGTCTGTTTAAGTGCATCTTCTGGATAACACAAATCCTGGAGGTGTCCCAGGAAGCGCTGAATGAACCAGGTTAGGATATCCCCTCTTCAAGACTGCAAAAAACTGCTTCTCTCCCAGCCTCTTCTCTGATTTCCTTAAGTAATTCCTTGGGAGGGAGCATTCAGCACTACCCTCTCAACACTTTTAACAGACCAGTGCCCAGCCATTGCCCATTACTTCCTACGTTCCCATTTCAATTAGATTTTTTTTTTGGTAGTAATAGTAGAATACAGAACTGAAATAACTTCATTTTGACTCTAAGATTCTTTTTAGGGCTATGAAATACTTTGCAGGTTGGTTTTTTT